>JACGWL010000014.1:12360673-12521261 GCA_034509725.1 Sesamum angolense
GTGATTTTTATAATTGTGCAAAAGAAAAGGTGGTTTACGTAAACAGGCCATAAATCAAGGCTGCAAACGTAATTATCCCAAATACAATACAATATGGGATAAATTTTATTTTAGTCCCTCCAAAATTTAATTTTAATTTCAAAATAGTCTCTACCATTTCAACTCCAAATTAATCTTTCCATATTACTCTTATGAAATATTTTACTTTTTAGGCATAATTAAATTTACACCCCTTGATCTATGGTCTGTTTACACAAATAACTTCTATCTTTTAAATAATTACATATACACCCACCAAAATATAAATATTACTTACGCAAATCACCCCTTATTTTTTTGAAAAATTAAACACACACCCTTATAAACATTAGCATCATTACACGTTAGATTATAAGTTATAGGTGTAAATGTATTTTTTTTATAAATAAAAAAAATCATTTTAGTCCCCCTCTTTTCATTTCCGGTTTGCAATTCGGTCCCTTACGAATTGAACACTATGATTGCATCTCCCCTCCTTACCCGGCTGGCATAGAGCTCGTGGCATGCCCACTCCTAGTGATTTACAACCACCCCAAGGCCTACTCTCTCTTGTTTTCATGTCTTCACAGTGTGCTTAGTTGCGGCGAAATGTAAAAGTATAAAAGGAGCGAAAATAAAAATTGAATATATAAGAAATAATTTGGTATTTAGTCAGGAGAAGAGATAGAAGTTAGTAAAATTCGATGTATATGAAATTTCTCCAGATTCCAATTTTGTTTTTTCTCCAAAGTTGAGCGGAAAAGTGGAAGTATAAGATCAAAAAGAAAAAAAGTACAATTTTTATATTTATTTACTTTATTACCCGTATATATAATTTTCCTACAAAGTTATTTTTAGTACCAATTTAGGCACTGATGTTTGAACTCGAATTCATTAATTGAAAACATTGTTAGTAATTTTCATTCTATTTAAACTGAACAGCTTAAAATAAATGAACCATACTCATCTTAATTAATATTTTTATTAATAAGCTTTTTAAAATTTTTATATACTAAAATTATATTAGTATAAAATTAATTAATTTTTTTAATACAAAAATAAAGATAATTGTTATTCAATAAAATTACAAAAATTAGTGATTTTTTTTCAATCTGAGTTTCTCGAACCAAACAAAGGGAAGTATTTGAGATTTACTCTACTTTCAATCATACCAAACAACTTGAAGGAAAACTATTATTCTTTTACTCCTCCTCCCTCTTCCACTTCCCTTTTCCTCTCACTTGCACCAAACGAACCCTTAGTTACACAATGAGCTTGACTCCTGCCCTAGGAAAGTCAAAGCAGCATTTTTTCCGCTGAGAAACCAGGGGAATTCACAAAAATTATATTTATACATCACTGATCAAGTTATTATTTAAAAAAATGTTGAACTCTAAATTGCATGAGACCAAATTGCAATTGAAAATTAAAATATTTTTTAGAAAAATCAAAAGTTTTATAAGGGTAATACAGAAAAATCACTTATGTCCAAAGATTTTTAATACATAATTATGAGACTAATTGGTAAGTAATAAATATAGACATCAATTTGATTGATAAATAAATTATAAGTCGAGATTTGAATATATTATAATTTTAAGGGACTTGATTGAAATTTTGTAAAGGTTTAGAGGTAAATTATATAATTTTAGAAAATTAGGGATTGAATTATAATTTAACAAAAAAATTATCAAAGATAAATATATTTATATTTAATACTAATAATAATAATAATAATAATAATCTATACTAATATAAAAAGGAAATGGGCTCTATACTCACAAAAGGGCGGTTAGTGACACCGTCGCACCAATTTTTTATAAAGTCAAAAAATGCCCTTAAACTAATAAGATAACAAATTAATTAATTTTCTTTTCTTTTCTTTTTAATGTCATGTATTGATTTGTATATTTTGCTCTTATTTATAATATATTTTAAAATATAAAAAATTATTTATCATGTACACACAGAAACAACGTGCTACAACGGCTAATAATAAATAAAGAAAGGGGAAGGTGGTGGCAAGCCAACTCCTCCTACCGCTAATGCAAATGTTTGGAATTATAAATTGTAAATAAAAGTTTTAAATGATTGAAGAATCCAGATTCATCATTCATATTTAAAAATAAGCTTCTTCACGCTTCTTTTTTTCCCTTCCACAGACAACGGAGGTAACAACTCATGTATTAAATCGTTAATGTCACGTTGACAAAATCTATCTATACATATATATTAGCGTAGAACCGTGATATGCATGATTATATAATTTTTTTTAGATTATTAAATAATTTTTTTTATAATATATTGCTTAATAAAGAATTTTTTTTTGTAAAATAAACCTTTTCATTTTTAATAGGTAAATATAGTAGTTTTGAATTTTAATTTATTTTTATTATTATCGAAAAATGATATTTTCCTACACATATAATATATTTTCATAATCAAAATTTGTATTTTATCAGGATTATTTTTATAAAATCATGACATTCTATTAAAATAAATAATTAATTAAACCTGTATGTTTATTATAATTTATCTTCCATCAAAATATATACTAAAGTATATAAATTTAAAAATATCTTACTTTGTGAAAAAAATAAAATAAAATAGAAAAATAAATAGAAACTTACTTTTAATAAGTTATAAGAAAGACAGTTGAAAGAAGAGAAAAAAAAATGGACAATTAAGAAAATAAATTTAAAATATGAATATCATCTCATCTATTTGAATAAAAAATAATGTGTAAATTATCATGAAATGAGAAAATAAAATACGTACAAATAAAAATAAATTTATAAGTTCAATTAAATCATAAATATAAACATTATCACTGACCATGAAAGAACAAAAGGATTTTTATCGACATATAATAGATTTTCATGAATAAGATTTTTCAAAAAAGTAACTCGAATTACACATACATGAAAATAATATGAAAAGACATATATTCACATGTAAATATAAGAATTAATAAGCATATATGATCATTAGTTGAATCATATTTAGATGACTCGATAAATAAATTATATATAAATAATATCTGTGATTCTTCCATTTGTAAAACATCATATGAAGACAAATTGCATGTATATGTAGCAATGCACTGGAAATTGACATGTATCAATGCGATTAGCAACAATAGTACGACGGGTGGAATCATTGTTGCTTCCTCTAAATGATATATATCTAGTGAAACCATCATAAGAAAGCCGAACATTGAAGAGTTTCATAATAATATACGGTTGAAATGTTTGTGCACTTACATATATATCAAGGTAAATGATTCTATTAAATATTTGGAAAACACGAATAATTTATGCAAGGAAGCCTTAAAGTGTTTATTTTTAATCATTATTTTTATATAATTATATTTTTTTAATAATATATATATTTTTTGTCTGTTTATTTGTTGAATATTTATATATGCAGCAAAAGGTTTCAAAGTTTGGACGCAATAAATTATCAACAAATTGGAGATGAAAAAAAACTCGACTCTTCCATCTACACAAAATGAGGGCGGAAGACTGAAAAAATTTAACAAGTCTTTAGAAGATTTATTTTTTTATTCTATTTTTTAACTATTTATAATAAACTTCATATGTACTAGCAGTTTAAATTAAATTCAGTATTGTTCGTCTCTTAATAATTCTAGATTGAGGTTAATCTCGCTAATGTTTTCAAATTGCTAATAATAAAAATTCAAATTATACTTTAGCAAATTTACTTATATGCTTTAAATATATGCTTCATGTTGGTTTTAAGTGTCCTACTTGGAACATTTTACATTCTTGATATGTCGCAGGGGTGTGTTCACTAATTATTCTTTATACTCGCTGAAGGAAAAATGGAATAGAAAATCAAAGGGGGATATATTATTATGGACAAACTCGCCTTAATTTTGGTATCGGTGGCGTATATTTTTAATAGTAACTAGTAATTTGTGGCACACCATACGTGTCTGCAACTTTTATAAATATTATTTAATAAAGTATATACAAAATAATAAGTTAATAGTAAATTTACAAAAAAAAAAAAATGGTGACAAAAAAAATGAAAGAAAATTTATTTAAAAAAATAAAATAACTATCAAAATATAATGGGGGGTAATAAATTATATGAAACTTTTAAAAAAATAAATTAAATATGAAAAATATATAAAAAAAAAAGAGGAGATACCAAAAATGTGATCTTCCTTATCTATACTACTAGTAATTTATGGCACACTCTACGTGTTTGTATAATTATTTAACACTATTTATAATTTTTCGTACTATTTCATAAGCATATACAAATAAGTTAATATTATATTTTATAAGGAAGTGATGATAATGATAACTCATTCATAATTTTCTAGACATTTTCCTAATTTATTAATGATAACTCATTCAATTCAAAGAAACTGATATTTTATCTATCTTTTATATATACTATTTTTTTTTTCAACTTTATAAGTATACATTTTTGAATATTTATTATTACAGCCACGATAAAAATTAAAAATATTTTCCGTGCCTTAGCCCGAGTTTTACACTAATTTGATATATAATTGAAAGACTGATTGGTACTAATTAAAAAAATTTAAATTTAATTATAAATAAATTATAAATTGAAATTTAAATATTTTAAATTTGAAGGGACCAATTGAAATTTTATTAAATATAGAGCAAATTATATAACAGTAATTAGAGGACGTAATGAAAATCTTGACAAAAGTCTACTTTAAACAAATATATATATATATATATATATATATATATATACATCACCAAATTGTGTGTACAATTAATTTAAAATAATAAGATATAATTATTATATTTTTAAATTATATATTTTAGTTAATATATTATATATATATATATTATTAGATAAGGGAAATATTAGCATGTGACTGACATCCCACCACCTCACTATACAATATATATGTATATATATATATTTATATACATATTTTTACACATAATTTAAGATAGAAAAAAAACACGCACACGTGAAGGAACCGACACATAAGAATTTTTTTTTAAATTTATTATTAATTTTTATAATTATATTATTTAATTGGTGCATCTATACTAATATAAAAAAAAAATTTAAATAGAAGTTACGTGACATCACTGCACTATTTTTTTGAAATGTCAAAATTAATATTTTTATTATCTACTCTATTTATCTGTATCTATATCTTCTATATTTATTTCTAAACTATATAAAAAAATATCATTGAATTAATAATATAACTAACTTATTCAAGTTATTAAATTTTATTTTAACTGATAAATTTTTTTCTTTTTTTTAAATTTAAAATTTATATATTTTACTCTCATATACTATATTTTAAAATATAAAAAATTATTTATTATATACACACAGGAGCGACGTGCCACAACTGACATCCCACCGCCACACTATGTAGCATATGTATATTAAAAGAGGGGGAAATTAACACGTGGCTGACAACCCACCGACTCACTATACAATATATACATATATATATAATATTCATATACATATTTCTACACATAATTTAAGATAGAAAATTAAACACACACACAACCAACACATAAGAATTTGTTTTAATTTTATTATTAGTTTTTATAAGCATTTATTGAATATAATCTATACTATCCAAATTACTGTTTGGCCGAAATTTTTTATAAATTTGACTATTTATAAATCAGTATTTGATTAAATATTTAATTTGTATTAAGAATGCTACAGTCGATTTATTAAATTACTTGTTTTTGTTAGATTTAGTCTTACTATAATTGATTTACTCAATTTGAACAATTTATTAATCAAATACTTAATTATATATACTGGTATTAAATTAATTAATATGATATTGAGGAATTTTATGAAATTATACTTAAGAAATATTATATTTATTAAAAAAAATATGAGATTTTTGTAATAATTTAATTTAGGAATGTTACAGAGAACAATAGTTATAAAAATATGAGGGGTTTGATAAAATAAATTCTTATAAATTAATTGATATATTCGATATATATATATGAAGAAAATGGATCCAGGGTTTGAATTTAGATATAAAATAAGCATCAAAATATTTGTGAGAAATATACGGATATTATTTAATATTTTAAGCAGATGTTATGATATTTTTTTATATATTGATCATTCATATTATAACTCATTATAGGCGCAAAGATAAAGTGGAGGGTTGGTCAGCTCCTCCTAATAACATAACCATTTTGAAATTTGAGGTAAGTACAGTTAGTTAGATTATATATATGGATATATATATATATATATATTGTTGGTATACTTGATTGTTAATTATTGAGTTTTATCTGGATTATGTTATTGACCTAAAAATTTGTTATTATGTGTCTATTTGTGGTTGTGTTGTACGAAAGTCAAATATATAAATAATTATGTGATCCTATATTTGATTATTGGATGAAATTGAATGAGAAAGTTACTGATGGAAAATCAGTACATGCTTGGCTGGTTGTGGGTGTTAGGGCGAACGTCTTAGTCTTGGTATATATCTTTTCAGGTAAGTTCGCTGTAGGATTAACTTACAAATTATTTAAACCGAATTTGCATTGTGTTTCCTGGGCATGCTTAATGCATAGGCCATTCAAGATTGCTAGAAATTGGTTCTTTCTTTGGCTAGCTATTTTGCATAAGCTTTCTACCGCAGATAACGAGTAGCTGAATGTTGTCCCTGCATATTGTGTGTTGTGTGCTGGTAATGTATTGGATCGCATGCACATTTATTCTTCGATTGTCCTTACTTTAGGAGGGTGTGTGGCAGTATTGAGGCAAGAGGTGCAATTTGTACTGCCGATAACTCATTGGCAACAAGTTTTGGAGTGGGCCTGTCGCAGATGGCGAGGAAAGCACCTTCCGAAGGTGACTTATAGAGTAACTTTCGCGTCTTTAATTGATCACATCTGGTTAGAACGTAGCAATTGTAGATTCAAATAGACTTGCCGAACACCGGAATAGATTGCTAAGAAACAGTGTGGAGCAGATTATGCTTTGAATCGTAAGCGAGGAGTTGTCACTTACTTTACAGTCATCTATTTTATATAGAATATGGCATATAGCTTGGGCCTAATTGAGATTTGGTTGTATTTTTTGTAACATTCTTTCTTTATATGTAATTTACATCTTCCCCCTAAAAAAAAAAAAAAAAAAAGTTACTGATGGGAAATTGATTGCTGAATAAAATTGAATGATAAAGTTAATAATGTTGATGCTTTGAATTGAAATAAAGAGGCGACTTACTTAATTGGGGAACATACTGCAATGAATTATGATGATATAATTATGACGAGCTATGTGTTATCATTAATCAAAGGAGATGACGCGGTATCAAACGAATTGTATGTTGTATTATATTATTGATAATATGGTATATCATATGAGTTGTGTGTTGTCTGATATGATTCATGGTGGATATTTTCAAAGTTGTGTGTGATATTTGGGGGGGGGGGGGGGGGACAATTCAGATGATGATAGCTGCCTCAGTGAATCTAGGATGACTATGCATATGAGTATATATTCATATATTTGTGTGTATCAATTTGATTATATCAAGTAATGTACTCCAATATGAGTAAGTAAAAAAGTAAACAAATTTTCAATATATTGAACTGTGGATTGATATATTATTTTGGTACGAGTTACTTTGCGTATGAATGTTTGTTGGTTGGTGTCATTATATAAAATTTATTTTATTGTGTATGTTTATATATATAGTTTGATTACTTATAAATTAGTGATCAGTTAAATATTAATTTTGGATTGAGAATATTATAGCCAATTAATTAAACCATTTAATTTATTACATTTAGTCATTGTTATAAATATTTAGAATAGAAATTATTTATTACATTATTGTTATTAATTATAAAATTAAATTTAAAATAGAAATTTTTTATGTATTGAATAAAATGATTGCCAAATATGTCCTTATATATATATATATATATATATATACAAGCTCTAATTAAGGAACTTGGTTGACTAATTTATAAATTAATACTAATATATAGAAAATGTTAGGTACATATGTCTACTAATTATATTACTAAATGAATCAATTAGTTTTAATTATATAATAAATAGTATTATATAATTTAAAAATAAAAACAATACACATTAGTCAATGAAATATTTTTATAGCAACATCAGTTAAGAGAATTGGTTGACTAATGCATAAATGTCCAACAATCAATGAGAAATTTGAAGTGAAATTAAAAAAATGAAAATCTAAGACTTTATCGTTTGGTCAAAATTGAAGGACTGGGTCAATGTCTATATAGATATTTCAACAGTCAAATCACTGATTTGGTACCACTATATAAATAATATAAAAATATAAAATAGTTAAATATGTTAATTATTGTTTGAGAATATTTACGGATTAATTTAATTATAATTTAAATTGTATTTAAAAAAATTAATTATGTGAAATAATTTTATTTCAATGATTTCAAATTATTAATTTTTATTTTTTTGAAGTAAGAGTGGTGAATCATTATTAATTGAAATAAATTGATTACAATCATCCTGTTGGAAATTAATATATAACAAATTATTACAACAATCATATTTTGATCAGTGATATCAAATACACTAAATCTAACCAAGACATACCATTACAGTAGAAACATCACCTACCGACAATCATACTTTGATCAATGATATCAAACACACTAAATCTAACCAACACCTATTATTACAATAGAAACATCACCTACCAACAATCATACTTTGATCAATAATATCAAATAAACTAAATCCAACCAACGCCTATTATCTATACTATTATAAAGAGAAGGCATTGTACACTCTTAAAATGACAGTTTTTTCATACCGCCACACTAATTTTTTGTTTGCCAATTATTCCCTTAAAAATATTTATAAATATCATTAAATAGTTTCATCAAAATTGGCGGTTAATTGCTGATTTATTTTTCCCATGTTTTTCTCCCCTACACCCCACTCCCCCGGCACACTACACATACCATCATTTACACATACCATCATTTTCATCACTTTCCCACCTCCCCCACTTTCCCATTAATTTTTCTTTTCTTTTTTTTTTTACTTATTTTTTATTTTTTAATAATTTATCTTCTACTATTATAAAGAGAAATGTCTTCCATTAATTTTTTATTTTTTATGTTACTTATTTTTTATTTTTTAATAATTTATCTTCATTTTCAGAATTTGACCAATGGTGAGTTGTGTTCTATCTCAATTGTTCTTTCAAAATTTTTAAATCTATACAAATTATTGTTTCATTGTTCAGTGGCATTGAAGACTCTTTGAGTATCTTAGTCTTTTTCAATATTTTTATTTTATTGTTGGAAGTTTTCAGGTGTTGAAGTCGGTAAAAATAGAGTTATACGAGGAGATTATTATAGTGGGGTTGGAACTTAAGGACGATCTGACGATTGAGATTGGAATTTTGAACATGGGATTTAAAAAGGTTTTTACATAAGGTAATTTCTATTTTATATGTATGGTATTGTTTTATTTTGCTCATAACTCAGTGTATTATTTAATAACTTTTTCATATTTACAAAAAATTATGATATTCTTACCTCTTGTTTGCTATGGATTTTGAATTTGATCAAAAGTTTTACAAAAAAATACAAAGTCATATAAAGAATAGTTTAGATCACAAAATCATATCGAATATGAAATTATCTCGATAATTAATAATATAAACATAATTAATGAACTCAAAAATAAAATGGACAGTGAAAAAAGAATTAAGAAGAGCAATAAATCAACATTTGAACGTAGCAGAATTTGTGATCTTCTTATTCTTTAATTGTTATGGACTTGGAATTCAGACAAAAATTTACAAAAAAAAAAATAAATTTAGAAATTAATATATCAAATATCCACTTATCATATCTGATTCACTTTTATTTTTGAAACAACAAAAACTATTTAAGAAAGAATACGGTCATTTTTCACCAAATTACAGGGAACAATTAGAAAATTGAATATTTTTCTACTCATACACATTTTTTTCAGTTTGCAATGATTTTAATTTATAGTTTAATAGTTACCATAATAATATACAACTGGGTTCAAAATATATAAAAAATATATATATTAAGTTAAGGAAAAAGATTGGATACAAAATTCATACAGTGACCTGTACGAACTATATAGTTGATATATATGATTACTTATGTAACCATGTGCCCTCAAAAATCAATTATTTAAAAAACAATTAAGGATAAAAGACTATAGCAAGATGAACAATGTATAATTGATGGTACAAAAAATATATCAGGGTCTATACAAAAAATATTTTGGGATCTAATCTACCAACTTGAAGATACAAATATATATCAGGGTTTATATAAAAATATTTTGGGATCTAATCTAAAATAATTATACTAGAATATAATATACGTTTCTCCTCTGTTTGCTTCCTTCGAGTAGAGCTTATATGTATCACCCTCTATCGATACTACGGCTATATCTCCCAAACATCGCAATTAAAGGAGCTATGTTTATATGTATAAAATATTCACATAATCCATATGCACAAGTAACCCAACAACACAACAAACATAATCAACGCACAACAAACATCGTATATAGGCACATATCACATACGACAAGGTAAACCACTATAAGTCATTCCCACATCGTCCACATTTCTAGTTCCTCTTTGTACATAAAAAATGTAATTTGTATTTTAATTGACGTATGCAAAGAAAACTGCATACTAACCCGACCTGACAAAAGGCAATGATTGCATCTAGTCCTCGGTGGGTAGTGATATATTCCTGAAAATGTTAGCAGAGGAGTGACACTATCTATATATGTACATCAAAAATAGTCAGGTAAAACAGGATGGGCAACGTACGTAAAGTACAATAAATTTAATTTCAATACAAATAAACTTTATCTAATACGCAGTCAACTCATAGCAAAATAATTAATTAAACTCATCATTTTCTAGTCTGCTTACCAGAAGATGATATAGTGTTTTTCTCCCCCAATTCAACCTCACTGTTCATTACATACGTGAATCCCCTTGACAGCCGGCTCATCAATCTTATTTCGCTTCATAGCTCTTTTATATCGCATTATTGCTCTTTTTCATATTGCATCATAGCTCTTTTCTCATCGTATCATATCTCTTTTCTTTTCATTTTGCCACATAGGCTATTCAACAACATCAAGGGGTATTCATATCACAGTTCTATTCAATTTCCATCACTCCCTCATTTCCAAACATCACCGTTCTTATAAGCAGCTAGTACCATAAATTCACATATCAATACATTTCCATTTACAAGCACCAACTACATCATTTAACCAATGTAATACTTCAATGCACTTTCATTTTATGTTTACAATATAATTCAATTTAAATCATACATCACTCATGCATTTTCAGATAAATCAGCTTCCGTGTGAATCACAAATTTATATAAAAGTAATATCACAAAGAAAATGAACATATATAGATAATACTAATTATTCACTTACCTCGATCTTATAACGCTTCACAGTCAAATATGTCGTTTGATCATCTACTTTATTCCTGAATCCTATAATGAATTATAATACATATAATTAATATATCGAGAATATCATAATTTTTAAAATAATATTAAATGTTATTCGTATAATCTAATCATCATTTAATATTTCATTTCTATCAAAATATAAATTTTTATTCTGTTATTTTCTAACTAACTAAACTTTCTAAACTTCCTAGGTATATATTTAATTTATCAGTCAACTCATAGGAATTCATTTACTCAAACCCCTCATATTTTTATAACTACCGTTCTTAATAATATCCCTAAATTAAATTATTACGAGAATCTCATTTTCTTTTTAATAACCATCATATTTTTCAAATAATTTTTTTAATATTTCTTAAATATAATTTTTGAATATTCTATAAATTTTCCATCAAATTCTCGCTACTATATAATTTAATGAAACCCCAATACCTATAATTAAATATTTGGTCAATAGGCCCGATGAAATTAATTAAATTAACCGTAGTACTAATTAAATCTAAAATATCCATTACGCCCTTCCTAATTTTCTTAATTAATATAATTTTCTCCCAAATATTATAATGAGTTTCAATTTACTCCATTCAAGTTTTATTATATTCCAATTTCAACCTGTAATTAATTTACTAGCTAAATTAATTTCGCAAATATTTGTCAATTAGTCCCACAATTATGTATTAAAAATTTGCAGATGTTACCTTATATAGTGGTTGGTCATTTATTCTTGCATTGATGAAGGACTTGTATTCTAGATTGACTTTTTCCTCTATCAATAATTCAACTAAGATTAATTCATATAAAAATAAGTTGTTGAAAAAGCGCAAATAATTCATATTAATCATTTTTAACTTTGTGAAGATTGTCTATGTATTACCTAGTTGACTAATTAAAATATTTAATATATGTCATTATTATTATTAATATAATCAATAGCAAAATTTTAGCATTATATAATAATAATAATAGAAAATAGATAATAGATGTGTGCAATTAAAAAATTATTCCAATTTTGAAAATATGCATTAAGCTAGAATAAAGAGGGTCATGCTGAAAATTATGAATTTCGAAAAAGATAATAATGATACATATATACAAAGTCAATTGTTATATTTTAAAAAACTATTACAACTTTGAAAATACGAGTTGTGCTAGAACGAAGATGATCGGGATAATTTCACTTTTCGTACCCTAACTATACCTTAATTTCAGTTTTAGTACCCAATGTTTTCCAGCCATCAAAATTGATACCCAAAGTTAACGATTTTCATCCAAATGAATACCTCCCGTTAAATTGACCATTAAATTTAACGGTCAAGTCATTTTTGGAGAAAAAAAATAGGTTGTAGTTTGTCTAATTAAGGGCATTTTTTGCTACTATTTCATTCACCACACAAATTAGAGTTGAAAGAGTCAAATTGGGGAAAATTTTGCAAAGAAGGATGAATAGAAACGGAAACTGAAAATAAATTGATGAACAATGAACAATTACACTTGTCAACAATAACACTTCAACACTTCATTATGGTTGCTCTCTTGAGTGCTGGGGGGTTGAGATGTCCCAATAGGCATCTCTTCAGTTTTGAAGTGTTAAAGTGTTGTTGTTGTTGACAAGTGTAATTGTTCATCGTTCATCAATTTATTTTCAGTTTCTGTTTCTATTCATCCTTCTTTGCAAAATTTTCCTCAATTTGACTCTTTTAACTCTAATTTGTGTGGTGAATGAAATAGTAGCAAAAAATGCCCTTAATTAGACAAACTACCGCCTATTTTTTCCTCCAAAAATGGCTTGACCGTTAAATTTAACGGTGAATTTAACGGGAGGTATTCATTTGGATGAAAATCGTTAACTTTGGGTATCAATTTTGATGACTTGGAAACCTTGGGTACTAAAACTGAAATTAGAGTATAGTTAGGATACGAAAAGTGAAATTATCCCAAGATGATCATATTGAAAATTATAACTCTCAAAAAGATAATATTGATACATATATATAAAGTGAACTATTACTTTTTTTTTTAAATCCAATGTTGAAGCTACATTATTTATATAAAATTTATATATTTAACATATACCACTAATGCTTACTTACCAAATCGAAAATTTTTACAATTAAAAAAATTCAAAAATTTAGAAAATTAGGATTGAATCAAAATTGCTCAATTTTGATCAAAACACTTCCTTCAAATATCTATACTATTATAAAGAGAACCCTTTGAGAATACCAACTTTAGATTGCCCCAATTTACCCTTTATTTCATTTTTTCTCTTTAAAATTATTCGATCAAATTAATAATTTTAATATTTTTAATAATTTTAATTATTTTTTTCCTCATAACTACCCACTACCCCACATTTCTCATTCTCCTTATTTCTCCATATGTATTATACTTATAACTTATTCTTTTAACAATATTATTTTTTCTTATCATCTCAAATCAAGTTTTTTTTATATGCTCGCGAAAATCACGTGCAACAATATCTAGTATATATATATATATATATATATATATATATATATATATAATTAATTAATATACATATAGATATATGTATTAACAGTTTAATAGATAGAACTTGAGTTATTGTTTTTTTATTAATTAAAAAAAGAAAAATTACAAAAAGATATTTTTTTTAATATATTAATTTTTATATGTCTTGTCGCGGTTTGAAACTGCGACGCGACCACTAATTTTGTTTTTTTTTTTTAACCTTCAAACCGCGACTCGAGCTCAATTTAAGAAAAAAAAAAATACACTCGAGTCGCGGTTTGTAACCACGACAGGGTTTTAATTTTTGTTATAGTGTTTGCTGATTAAGAAATTTAGTTTGAAGGCCTGCAAGAGCTGTTCAAGAAGTTATGATGGTAAAACTGAAGTAGCTGTATAGGTTTTAATTGTGAATTCTATGGTGATTGACAGAGGTAATGCGAGCAGCTGGTTCGGGCCAGGGAGGCATTTCTAAGGTTGCAGTCATCGATCGAGGAAGAGAAGCTGCTTTGGCCCTCGGCAGAATAAGCGGAGAAGACATTTCCGAAGAAGTTTTGTCCAACATATTCGGCAAATTCTGCATCGGGAAGTAGTTTCAGAAACTCAACTGGAAACGTATATCGCAAAGGGTTAATTGTGATTTTGGTCCCAAAATATAGTCACTTATGCAGTTTTAGTTCTCAAATAATTTGAGGTTGCAGTTTTGGTCGTCAAACTTTTGGCACTTTTAATCCTTGTTTACTCTTCCGTTAAAGTTAACGAAAATCCTGTTTAAAATGGAAAAAAAAATGCTATTTTCTTCTCATTTTGTGGTGTTTTTCAAATTTTAATCCAATTCACCTATTTTTTCTATTTTTTTCAAATTTCAAAGGAATATAAATTAAAAAAATAAATTTAAGCAACAAACTTTTTAATAATCTTAACAAAAAATTATCAATGACCTGTTTTATATAGAGAATACTTGTAATATGTGCAACGTAAAAAATTATTTTTTGTATCTTTTTTTACAATTATTGAATTTATCTAACACAAATCAATGGTTCACATTACATATGTAATAATCTACGATTTATCTAAATTCTTATTTAAAGTAACGATTGGCATTTTATCTTAAAAAATCAACAATCCAGATGTAATTTCCACATATAATTTATATACAAAATTTTCAAATATGTATTTGAATTATGTAATATTAATATATATGGTATATATAGATAATATAGATTATATATAATGTATGTATAGTCCTCACCTCTCCCTCCCTCACAGACTGCCGCCGTCGCCCTCCCTCCTCCTGTCTTCCTTCCCCTCCCACCTCCCTGTCGCCCCCTTCCCTCCCTCCTCCGTTATCGCCCTTTCCCCTTTCCCCTTCCCTTTCCCCTCCCCCTCCTCCCACCGTCTCCCTTTCTCACCCCCCGCGTCCCGCAGTCGAGAGTGACAGAGAAGAGAGTGTGAGAGAGAGTGTTGGTGTGGGAAATACTTTGAGAGAAGAACCCTAATTCTCTCCCCGTTTCAGCCAATTCTTTTCTCCTCCGTTAAATTTGACAATAAACTTAACAGAAGGATGAAAATGCTCAAAAAATTAAACTTTGAGGACTAAAATTGCGATCATACAGGAAAACCTCTATAAATTAATAACCTTGGGACCATGAATTTTTATTAATTTAGAGAGATATTAATATATCGATAAATTAATATTTTATTAATTAAAAGAGAGACTTTGCATCGACCAATTTTTTGTATATAATTAATTAAATATATTCATGTATAATATCAATTCATTGTATCTAAGTAACTATTATATTCATGGACGCATGTATTAATTCATGGAAATTACTTAAATATACATGTTTACATTAATTCGTTGCACTTAAATAACTATTATAGCCAATTAAATATATTCATGCATGATGAATGAAACATATACTATATAAATCTCAATATAGAAATAAAATAGTTCATAACACCCAACCATGTCTTCTCATCTAAAAGGCATCGCAAAATCATTCATAAATGATAAAATGCGTAAAACATTATGTGAGTATAAGAGAGACCATCCCACATGCACTCAAAAAGATTTACAAGAGTGAGTTGATGAAAAATATCATTTGAAAGTTAGTCAAGATACAATATCAAATACTCTCAAAAGATCATGGAAGTACCTTTCAACCAACTTTGAGAAGGGTGGGGATATTAAGCGACACAAATATTTATAAATTATTAATTTAGAGTTTTAATGGGACCTAATATTAATAAAAGAATTTTCCAAAAGATTATTATCTTATTATCTTATCGAATTTGATGAGTTTTTACAAAGGCCCAAGTAGGTATTATTTTATAGAGTTTATTAATTTATAAAGTATTAATTTATAAAGTATTAATTTATAGAGGTTTTACTGTAAAATACTTGAGGACTAAAATCCATAAGTGGCTATGTTTGAGGATAAAAATGCATTTATCTTGAAGTATGTCATTCAGAATGTGAAAGACCATACAGGGTATGATATACCATACCAAAAGGCATGGTATAGTTTGAAAATGACACGTGAAATTATTTATGGCACATAGGAGAACTCAGTTTGAAAGCTACCCAAATATTTGGGAGCTATCAAAAAATATAATTCAGGAACTATTGTTGAATGGAAACACAAACCCTTCCAGCAGTCAATTGGTGAATATGTGATAGGATACGTCTTCTAGGCTTTCAAACCATGTTTTAAAGGGTTACAGTTCTGTCGAAAAATTATTAGTGTAGATGACACCTATTTATACACAAAATATAAGCACAAAATGTTGATTGGAACTGCCATAGATGGGAATCAACAGGTACTCTCGCTCGCATTTACAATAGTCGATGAAGAAACTTATTCATCTTGGAAGTGGGTTTCTTCAGCAATTGAGCCGACATGTTATAAGAGGGTGACATGGGATGTGCCTTATTTCTGACCGTCATGCCAGAATTATTAAAGCAGTTCGCGAAGGTTCGGACTTTGTGTCACCTCGTGGAGTGCACTGGTATTGCTTCAAACACTTGTGTTCCAATTTTAACAATCACTATAAAAATGTGGTATTGAAGGATCTTTGTTGGCAAGCTGGCTCTGAATATCAACTAAGAAAGTTTAATCGGATTATGAAAGAGATAAAGAGGCAAAAAGTAGATGCGTTTGTATTCTTAGACCAGATTAACAAGGAAAAATAGATAGTGTCTCATGATGGTGGATGGCGATGCGGTATTTTGACGGCCAACATATCCGAATGCATCAATAGAGTTCTGAAGAGGGCTCGCCACCTGCCGATAAATGCAATAGTTGAAATTACTCTTGAACGTAGTGTCCATTATTTTCGTGTGCGGGCGGAGAAGGGTCATATAATGTTAAACAATAGCCAATTGTGGATGGATTTCGCATTCAAGATGTTCATATATTGGCAACAAAAGCTGTTGAGCATACAGTTACGAAATACAATCACTCTCAACAGTCCGCGTCGGTCGTTACAAGGTGCCAGAATGAAAATTGGACCAACACCCATGTTGTCAAAATTGCCAACCGAGAATGCTCATGTGGCAAGTTGAATCAATTTGGCATCCCTTGTTCTCACGCTCAAAAAGTATGCGATGCATACAATATTAGTGTTGGATCAATGGTTAAGGATTATTATGATCTGATGACTTACAAAAATACATATTCTAAGCATTTTGAACTTGTACAGTCGAAAGATTATTGGGATGTCCCGGAATTTCAGTTGGTCCACGACACTACTATCTGTATTTCCACACATCCTGGTCGAAACCATACAACACGTATTCACAACGACATGGATTGGCGGCAAACGCGAGCAAGGCAATAAGCCCAACAACAAGGAGATTCTTCAACACAAGTAAATATACCAATGAGGGGTTTGTCCATAATAATTGTATTTTTTAATTAATAAAATTTTAACATTATGATGTATTGTGATTATTTAAATTTATAATAATGCAATTTATATTAGTATAATTAATACGTAAAATATAAATTAATACAAATTTATATTGTATTTTTTATTTAATATAATTTAAATACGTAAAATATAATTATTACATAAATATAATTTAAAAAAAAAAGCGAGTCGCGGAGTCCAACAGTGACTCGAGTGTATTTTTTTTTTTAAAAAAATTTGAGCTCAAACCGCAACTCAAGGTTAAAAAAATTTTAAAAAAAAATTTAATGGTCGAGTAGCGGTTCGACATAAAAAAATAATATTTAAAAAAATATTTTTTTTATAATTTTCTTTTTAATTAATAAAAAAATAATTAACTCGATGGAACTTATCATGCAGGACACTTCGGAGACTTTAAACCTTATTCGGGATTTATGATGGCTTCTGGACTTATCTTAAATTCAAACCCGAATCAATACCTATATATATATAATATAAAAAAAAAGAAAATTAAGCAAAAAATATGAGAAAAATATTGTAATTCATCACACGTTTTTTATAAATCATGAGGAAAATCTTTCAAGATTTTACTACTCTTTTATTCTGATGTGGGATGATTTCATGTTAGCACGGTATTAATAGTCAGCATGGATCACCACGTTATCATTAACAAGAGGCATGGTTTCTGATAGTCAATCTTAGGGATGGCAATTTAATTCCAACCCGGAAAGATCCACCCCGGATGGGGCGGATTTGGGTAAAAAAAACTAAAGGATACGAGGGCGGGTCTCCGGTCCATGAAGACTCGGTCCATGAAGACCCGCCCCGTATATTAAATTTAATATATATATATAATATATAATATATATATATATATTATATTTATTCTTCACTGGTGTTGCCTTCTCCCACCCTCACAACTGCATCACTCTCTCTTCTAATTTTTGTTCTCTCTCTGTCCTTCCCTCTCTTCTAGTAGAAACAACACACCTACTATTCACTATAAACAACATTCCACGCATAAGTTGGGGTTCGAACCCATGACATCTAGCATCACGGGACCTCAACTTTGCCAACGAAGCTAGGCTTTATTGGTCTATCCTTCCTCTCTTTTACTTTGTTGTTTTCTTCAATTATTATTTAAATTTTGCTATTGCCACTCGCCTCGCCTTCACGCCGCCGGTTGCTACGCCATCGTCGTCGCCAATCTCCTCAATCTCTTGCATCTCCATCGCCAATCTCCTCCACCGCCCGCATCGTTGTCGCCGTTCTCTACCCTTGCTCGCGCCACTCTCCTCTCTGTTTGCTCGCATCACCGTTGCCGTCTTGTCGTCAAGGCCCTTCCTCGCCTTCGCTCTTCCCTCTCTATTTTCTTCATACTTTAAAAATAATATTATTGTATTGGGTCTATTAGGTTTGACCCGCCTGATGGGTTTCGTGGTGGGGCGGGGCGGGGAGGGGTGGGGCTGAACACATGAAAGTCATTAAATTAGTGATCAGAGAAATTACAAAAGTACCCCCACAGAGCTGCTAGATTTAGCCCTACGTAATAAAAGTTCGGACAAAATGGTAAATAGAGACATTTTTTTTTTTCTAAAATAACTGAATTGTATAAGTACCTCCACCCCGGATCATTTGTGGGGGTTGGATTTTCTAAAAAAAGGGAGATCCTAAGCTTTCCAATCTGTATGAGCATATTGAGTAGTGTAATTTGTATCTCGATCACAAATTAAATAAATCTATTTATTTATTTTTGTATTATTTATACCTTATTATTGAGAGAAAACACCTCTTAGGTGTCCCTTTCTAATTTGGTTTATTTTATTTTTTATACTTACCTTTTTTTCATTTTATAACTTCCCACTTCTCCCATTATCTTTTGATATTTACTTATTTCTTTTTAATTTTATGCATCTCTTTTTGACACTATTTTATTATAAAATTAACATTAATTTATCATGTTCTACATATTTCATTAAACAAGAAATATTTTATTTTAAAAAAGTAATGTAAAATTTGCACATGCATTATGTGTGCCGCAAATACTAATTTCAATTACCGTTGATTTTGCGTTACATCATATTGTTTCATATATAATTTAATAAAAAAACTTATTGTTGTGTTTTTGGTTTGTCTATAAGTAATTTTTTCTTGTTTGTTGGTTTGTTCTTTTTCCTTGCTATAATTTCTATTTTGGGTTAATTTTAATTTTGCCCCCTTTAAATTAGTCACTAAATCAGTTTTGGTACCTCATATTCCCACCTTATTAATTTTGTTCTTTAATTTTTTAAAAAAAAAATAATCTGTGAGCGCTAATTTTGTCGTGTTTGAAACTCAAAACACAATAAAATTGTCACAAATAAAAATATATATTTGATAGGTAAAAGTGGATACAATTTCTAATTGATCCTCTGATTCTTCTCTTCAAGAATGTATTTGAAAAATTCAAAAGTAAAATCTTCTTGTAAATCTTCCCTTGACTTGAATTTGAATTTCTATAACACTAATTCGAGGACTCACGCCTGTAAACCCAAATTAAACGATATAGTCTTGACTTAGAATTTAATGATTTGGAAGTGGATTCGCCATTTGGATCATCTTGAAATGATGTTTAAAATATTTGTAACGTTAATTCGAGGGTTTAGTGCATATAATCTCGAAATTAAACGCTATAATTTGTGGTGCACCTTTGACGAAAGAGTCGATCTCCACCTTGAATGCCTTTGAATATTCTTGCACTTGAGGAATTGCATAGAGGGAATTATTTGCGTTCTTCCCTTGTTTTACTCTTCGTTCTCGAGCTCTGTGTATTATGAATGAGGTCCAATGACCATTTATATAGGTGTCAAAGAGGTAGAGTTGATGCACCTGAATCCATTTTGTATTATCTCTTTATAATTTAATTTAAAGAGATAAATACATCATATATTTGGAATGACATGATTGGTCAATTTGACATTATCTCTTTAATATTTGCATTTTTTAAAAGAGATAAATATCACAAATATTTGTCTTGATTTGATTGGAGCATACATGCAATTGCTCCACATGGGGTGGTCTTATTGACCGAAATCTTTGACTGTGAAACATGATTTGATTAGCCGAAACACTTCACTTGCCACTTGTCGGTCATTAATTTGATGACAAAATATATAGCAAAATATCAATTAAATTGACTATTTATACTTGAAATTAATTTAGTAAATTTTAAGATATAAATAAATATTGATAATTAATATATTATTTTACACTTGTCATCGTTCAATTGAACATGAAATTTTACATGTCTACAAATGACCCCTCGAGACTTGTTCAAGGACATCTAGTGCAGCAAAGTGAATGAGTGAACATGTCTCGAAATTGATTCTTCTTCATGAGAGACTTTTTTTTTTACATGTGACTAAACTTGAAAATATATCTCAAGTTGCCTATATACCTCATTGGAGGATCAAGTCATAACGTAGTTCACTTGAATTTTTATTGATAGTTTATTCTCATATCATGGAGTTCTTCAATTTGAATTTGTAGATAGTTTATACTCGTATCAAGGAGTTATTCAATTTGAATTTGTCGATAGTTTATACTCGTATCATGGAGTTCTTCAATTTGAATTTGTAGATAGTTTATACTCGTATCAAGGAGTCTTCATGTAAAATTATAGATAGTTTATACTCGTATCAAGGAGTTCTTCAACCTAAATTTGTAGATAGTTTATACTCGTATTAATGAGTTCTTCAATTTGAATTTGTAGATAGTTTATACTCGTATCAAGGAGTCTTCATATCAATTTGTAGATAGTTTTACTCGTATCAAGGAGTTTTTCAACTTGAATTTGTAGATAGTTTATACTCATATAAAGGAGTTCTTCATTTTTAGATTTGTAGATAGTTTATACTCATATCAAGGAGTTTTTCAATTTAAATTAGTTTATACTCATATCAAGGGGTTATTCAGTTTAAATTTGTAGATAGTTTATACTCATATCAAGAATTATTGAGATTTATTTGTCAAAAACATTAGATAGTTTATGCTCATATCTAGGAGTACTGGAAGTTATTTGTCAAAGATATTAGATAGTTGATGCTCGTATCCAAGAGAATTGAGATTATTTTTTTTTGAAACATTAGATAGTTTATGCTCATATCCAAGAACATTGGTTTTTTTTTTTCTAGAGACATTAGATAGTTTATACTCATATCCAGGAGCACTGAAAACTATTTTTCAAAGATATTAGATAATTTATGCTTGTATCAGGAGTACTAAGATTTTTTTGAGACATTAGATAATTTATGTTCATATCTAGGAACATTGATTTTTTTTTTTTTTTTTTTTTTTTTTTGGAGACATTAGATAGTTTATGCTCATATCTAGGAGTATTGAATTTTCTTTTCATGGTGTTGCATCATCATCATCGTCACCATCATCATTGTTGGGATCAACTAAATATTTATCTTCTTTGCAATTAAAACTCATTTCAATTCCATGTGCTCGAGTGGCTAGCTCTCCAAAAGTCTTTGATTTTATTGCTTGAAGAATATAACATAGTTCCCAATGGATGTCTTAAATACATAACTTGACTGCAAATATTTCAGACAAAGTAGGTTTGCAATTTAGCCATAGATTTCTCCAATTATTGATGTAATCAAACACCGGCTCATCTTTTTCTTGATGTTGGTTAGCAAGTTCAATCATGCTAACAGTACGTCGAGCATTGTAAAAGCAATTGAAAAACTTGTTTTGTAAACGTCCCAACTGTTAATGGAGTTTGCTTCAAGATCAATGTACCAATAAAAAAACAACATCTTTAAAGGATAAAATAAATTGTTTGATTAAAAGATTTCCATCGGTTCCAACATTGTTGCATATTTTCAACGAAGTGAGCAATATGTTGTCGAGGACCCCATGACCATTGATTGTTGAAGCTTTGGAGGTCGGTAGTTTTCTGACATTCTCAATTGCTCAATCCTTTTTGTATAAGGCTTCACGTAAGATTTGAAAACTTGAACTCGAGTTTTATATGCATTTGCTATTGCTTCATTCACAGTATTCTTCACATGCTCAATAGAAACAAATCCATTGGTAGAAACATGAATTCCTTTGCTTGTATTGCATTCAATTGAGAAATCTTACTCTTCAAATTCATTCAACGATAGGGAACTTTGAAACTTGTTGTGGAGTTTGTTAAGCTGGTCGTCGCGTGTTTGAACATGTTTTAATAAATTTCCTACCACAGCTGTCAATGATGCGATTTGTTCTTCTAGTGAAGTAGTTTGCACCATCATAACTGTTGCAATTTCAACTTTTGAACTTGTTGATGATGAATGAATCATATTATCATTGAGCAAATCTTTCTCTGCAAATTGAGCTTCTGCTTTGCTCCCAACGTAAGTAGAAACTTGAAAGGTAATGCAATTACGCCATCTCTACTTGCTCCCACATGATTATTTTGTTGAGAAGAAGTTTTCAAACTCGATATTAGATATTTAAAATTTGGAGAGTTGGAAAGATTATTTTTCATCTCCATTGGCCTTTCAAGTTGATTTGCAATGAGAAAATATGAGAGGTAAAGATGGTCCCACCGGGCATGCCAAAATTTGTGAGCGCTAAATTTGTAGTGTCCGAAGCTCAAAACACAAGAAAATTGTCATATATAAAAATATATATTTGATAGGTAAAAGTGGATACAATCTCTATTTGATCCTCAGATTCTTCTCTTCAAGAATGTATTTGACAAATTCAAAAGTAAAATCTTCTTTTAGATCTTCCCTTGACTTAAATTTGAATTCCTATAATGTCAATTCGAGGGCTCACGCCTATAATTCCAAATTAAACGATATACTCTTGACTTGGGATTTGATGATTTGAAAGTGGATTCGGCACTTGGATCTTCTTGAAAGGATATTTAAATATTTATAATGTTGATTCGAGTTTTAGTGCATAAATCCCAAATTAAACGTTCTTTTGATGAAAGAGTCGATTGCCGCCTTGACGCCTTTGATATCTCTTGCGCTTGAGGAATTGCATAGAGGGAATTATTTGCATTCTTCCCTTACTTCACTCTTCGTTCTCGGGCTTGTGTGTTATGAATGAGGTCCAAAGACCCCTTTATATATAGGTGTCAAAGAGGTAGAGTTGTGATGCACCTGAACCCCTTTGTATTATCTCTTTATAATTTAATTTAAAGAGATAAATACATCATATATTTAGAATGACATGATTGGTCAATTTGACATTATCTCTTTTATATTTGTATTTTTTAAAAAGATAAATATCACAAATATATGTCTTGATTTGATTGGAGCATGCATGCAATTGCTTCACATAGCGCGGTCTGATTGGCTGGAATCTTTGACTGCGAAGCATGATTTGATTAGCCGGAACACTTCATTTTGCCACTTGTCAGCCATTAATTTGATGACAAAATATATATCAAAATATCAATTAAATTGACTATTTATACTTGGAATTAATTAGTAAATTCTAAAAGTACAAATAAAAATTGATAATTAATATATTATTTTATGCTTGCATCATTCAATTGAACATGAAATTTTACATGTCTACATGATCAAAGTTAGTTATTTCTGTTAGTTGATCGTCTAAACTAACAAAGAGATTACACATGCCATGAACAAAAAGAAATATTGGGTGCAAAAAATTGATTTATGACTAATCTACGGGATCAAAATTGAAATTATTCCATGTCAGTAATGAATTTTTTTTCTTCCTTTACGGTCATTTACAAAACACGCCATCCATTACTCTGGACGGTCAACTAATGGAGATGACTGACTTTGATCATTTTAAAAAAATTGAGAATCAAAATTAATGAGGTCGAAATATAAAATACTGAAACTGATTTAGTAACTAATTTAAGGACCAAAATGAAAATGATCCCTTTCTATTTTTAATTTCATGGAAATTTGTATCTTAATTTTATCATTTTTTTTATATATTTTACAGCATGGGACAAAAAGGTAATTTGATATTAAAGGTCACTTTCATAATAGGTGCAAGAAAATATAATAAAATAAAAGAGAAGAAAACAAAACAAAAGGCCATGCAAAAGGACACGCACAAACCTAAAAAAGAAATCTTCTCTGCTTTCTTCGGAAACAAAAAGGTAAAATCTTTTCGAGTTTGGAATCCCAACTTCAAAACCCTGTTGCTTTATCTGCTCAAGGGGTTTTTGTAGGGTTCATCTTTTCTCTATTTCCCAGTATAGGATATACAGGTAAGACCTCGTTTCGTGTTTAGAGAAGGAAAGAAAGAAAAAAACAGAGATGGGTTCTTTGAGAAATGATGAAACAGAGAGGATGTTGCCTGAATAGAAAGAAATTGAGGAAGAGGAAGAACCCATTTTGATGGAGCAACCCCAAAATGTACTGCATGTTTCCCATTAAGTACCCGCAGCTTTGGGAGATGTACAAGAAAGCGGAGGCCAGTTTTTGGACTGGTAATGCATATGTTATGCAGGGATACATGAGGTGTTGAATTGTGTTTTTGGGTTTTGTTTGGAATGGCTTGATGTTTTTTACTTGTTGTCAGTTGGTAATTATATGTTCTTTTTCGCTTGTTTAATTTAGCCCTTTTCAGTTTGTCTTTCCTTTGGGTAGCAAAGTGTGTTCTGAGTTGGGTTTGGTTTGATTTTTGTGCTCGAGTAAAGAAGGATTTTCATTTTTGTTTGTCTGTATTAGATGTCGACTAACTGTTCTTAATATGGATTGCGTAGATTATGTTCCAAGGATTGAATTCTTTAGCCCTCTTGTATTTTTGAATTGCATAGATTATTGCGGGCCTGTACCCATTTGCAGTCATAGGTGCTTACAATTGTACATGAATTGAGTAGTAGACATGTGTATTGTTTAGTAGCTGGATTGGCATGTAATTGCATTCTCGATTCTTCCTTCAATTTGCAAATTTATGGCTATGTTTTTCTTCCCCTCCTTTTTTTGTTGGTTATAAGACTACTTGTTCATTTTTGGGTTTATGTAATTATGTTCTCTTTTCTAAACAGAAGAATGTAGTTTTAAAATGATTGTTGTTTTACCATAATTTCACTTGGTATTAGTATGTTATTATCATTTGCGTACGTTTCATTTGATGTGTTCATACCTTGAATTTGGAGCATATATATGAAAAAGAGAAAGAAACAATTTTGGAGAATCATTGCTTTGTTAACCTTATGAGAAGAGACTGCTTTCTACTTCCGTGCAGTTAGTGTGAGTTCTCACATATTAGTACTCTAAATTCAATAGGTATTGTCATCTAGTGAAAGATTTGTGAACTTCATTGGAAACTTGATGTGAATGCTTAAAACTGCTTATGCGTTTTGTGTGATTATTCAGGTGAAATATAATATACCCTTCATAAGTTTTACTTTATTTGGCACAAACTCTGGCCTCTTTTCCTCTGTTATCTTCTTCAGCTATATGTGTAGGCTTGTCCCCTGCATTTTATTTCTCTTAATTTGTTTAACTTGAATATTGGACTTCAGCAGAGGAAGCTGACCTTTCACAAGATGTGCAGCATTGGGAAATGTTGTCCCGGTCTAAAAAGCACTTTATAAGCCACGTGCTGGCATTCTTTGCTGCATCAGATGGGATTGTTTTGGAAAATTTGGCTGCCAGATTCCTGAATGATGTGCAAATTCCTGAGGTGATGAATCAAGTATCCATCTTTTGTACATTTGAAAAATCTTAATACCTTCTGAATATGGAATCAGTCTTAGTGTTAGAAATGGGTTTAGGATTGCTACTTTTCTCTTGATTCCTGATTTACTTAACCCACAATGATTTTGTTTCAAATCAAGAGGTGATGCTAAAGATGTTTCTTAGAAGTCATTGTCTTGTGTTATAAAAAAATGTTGTCTTTGCTAGAAGTGCACATCAGTTGATATGCAACTTCTCCTGAGTCACAATTTGCCTGATAATGGGATGGATCTCATCTACGGAATATCAGATAAACATGACTTTAAATTGGCATATGGGAGCAATAATGCAAGTCTACACCACCTCTTGCTTTCTGTTATCGTCTATCCATTCTTTTTTCTTCATACATCTTTGCCTTTTCTATCAGATATAGATCTTCGGCATAAAGTTTCTTGATTTCCTTAAATGAATAAATGTCCAGATCTACCTAGAGCATACAGAAACAACAGCAGGCGTCTTAAATTGATTAAGAAGTTATAAGAGAAAGAAAGATTGTGTGTTGCCTTAGATATAGTGATAACAATATTGACGGTTTACAATGTGCAGTCTTGTAATCCTGTGTGATATTCATGTTTGCCTTGAAAGAGAGCATCCATGCTCTTGTAGTTTTCTCTTCGACAACACTTATTTTCATTTTCCAATTTAAAAGTTTACTAATGATGAAGTTACTCTTCATTTTGGGGGTGATCGGTAGGTGTAGCAGTTATAAACACATATGCACATTTAACTATATTGAACATTTTGAACCCTCTTCACTAACTCTCTAATTGTAGGACTTAATCAAAAATTTTCAAGATCTTGAGATCCTTTAGAAAATTTAGGCATCTGGCACTCTGCAGGCATATGGAAAAGTATACTATGGCCAGGTACTGAGAAGGTCTGATTTATGTCTACTTATGAGACCCTGCTATTCCAAGTTGCAGTTCTGGAGTATTGTCTTAAGAGAAGGTCTACTAGCACAGATAATCTGAACAAGTATAACTTGACCCCATTTTAGGCGTGGTACGGGCTATACATATATTTCACAAATACGACTCTGAACAAATGATGAAGAGTAGGGGCACATCATGAATGAAAAATTGTGGGTTCTTCAAGGCAAGATTCTCTTTTACCGGATACTTAAATATGCGATTAGGTGCCCTTTTTATGTTCATTTGATATTCATTTTTAAACAAATCCAAGATCTTCCTTAATAAGAACTGAACTTCAAGCTGCGGAAATCTTCATTCCGAGTCGCTAATAATGCACGTAAGTATGATGATATTAGGCTATGCGGCCTTTCTATGTGGATCATTATTATCAGTATCACTTCTATTCATTACAATTAGAAAAAAAGACACATGCTTCTAAAGCTACTCTGTTAGCTATGGCACTTGGAGCATTACTCCAAGGGTGTCCGAAAGTTCCTCCACCGAATTGTAGTATGGAATCATCCCTAAAGATCTCGGTTAGAGCAGGCATATGCCAAACGTGTATACCCCCAGAAGTCACAGGAATAACACCTGGTAGAGAGACCAATCTTGATGAAATAAATACCGCGACTTCGATCTTTTTCAACAAAATCATCGTGCAGTAAATCAACAAAGCCCAAAGTGATGTCTCTTTCTCTCCTTCAAGTTTACCTACTATGGTACCAGAGTGAATATGATCTCCACCAGACAGACGTAACGCTTTAGCTATTACATGGAACTGATGGAAGTGCATACCATGATTCTTGTGTCTATGATAGGAACTCCCAATTCTCTAGCAAATATGGTTAATTGCTCCCTATCTGGCTGACATTGATTCTTATGATTGTTGATAGGTTCGGGCATTTTATGGGTTTCAAACTGCTATGGAAAATATACATTCTGGTACAGATCTTTAAATGATTCCTATAGTAACTTAACTTTTGGTATCATTTCATGCCCTTGGAATCTAATTCTGAACTTATTTACTTTCTTTTGTAGAGATGTATAGCTTGCTTCTGGAGACTTATATCAAGGACTCAAAGGAGAAGCACACATTGTTTAATGCCGTTGAAAACATTTCTTGTGTTGCACAAAAAGCCAAGTGGGCTTTGAATTGGATTAGGAGGTATTCCATTATTCTTCATATGCACATGTATAAATTATTTTCACAATTAATGACATCTGACAGGAAAGTAGCCTTTGCTATCTTTTTGTTGCTTAATTATATCTGGAACATTTATGAAAACTCCAATTTGTTCCTACACAAATTTTTCGAATTACATCTGATGGTTTGTGAATCTATTAGAGTTATCTTATGATGAATCGTAATACTGAATGCTCTGCAAATGAGTTCTGTGTCCATTTTGTAGAACTTTTGCTGATACTGATTCTAAAGTACTTTTAGTATCAGGGATGTGCAAAGTAAAATTGCCTTCTATTTTTGCATTAGGGATTCTGACTTCTGTATTGGTTTTCTTGGTCTTTCTTATCATATTTGCATGGTTGCACCATGATTGACGTGCGATGTTGCTAACGCATATCAATATCAATGTGCAGTTCAAGCTCATTTGCTGAGAGACTTGTTGCTTTTGCTTGTGTAGAAGGCATTTTCTTCTTTGGGAGGTATATCCATAAGATTTTATGCTTAAATGCAAATTATTTATGGAAAGGTAGTTGTTGCCTGCTTGAGATATTTCACTCCTAACGACAAAGTTTGCTTTCACTCTCAGCTTCTGTGCCATTTTTTGGCTTAAGAAAAGAGGATTGATGCCGGGATTGACATTCTCTAATGAGCTTATTTCTAGAGATGAGGGTCTCCACTGTGACTTTGCTTGCCTTCTGTACAGGTAATCTCATGCTTCTGTCTATAAATTTTTAAGATGGCACTGAATCTGGAGGGAAGATAATTTTGTTTTTTTATTAATTCTGCAGTTTACTACGGAAGCAACTACATTGGCAGAGGGTTCATATAATTGTGCAAGAAGCCGTTGAAATTGAGACCGAATTTGTTTGTGATGCCCTCCCATGTGCGCTGATTGGTATGAATTCGACTTTAATGAGCCAGTATATAAAGTTTATTGCTGATCGATTGCTGGTATCTCTCTCTCTGTCTCTCTCTCTCTCTCTCTCTCTCTCTCTCACACACACACACACACATGCATGCACAATGAATTGCTGGGGAAACTGAATGCGGCTATGACTTTGCCTCCAGGTTGCTTTAGGATACGAGAAGAAGTATAACGTGGAAAACCCTTTTGACTGGATGGAATTCATTTCTTTACAGTAAGTTTTACTGCAAACTAGATTAAGATACAATCTTAAATCACTACTAAAGCATTGTTGACTCCATGTTCTGTAATGGACTTCTGGTTCTCGACTTCTCCATCATCCACTAAAGTAGAACACTTTGCCCGCTTCCCCTCTTATCCCTTCTTTAATAAAATCACTATAAATTAACCAGTGTTACAGCCCATCAACTATCATTTAGTTTCAGCTTATGGTGTACGCTAAGCACTTCTGAACTTTTGTGCACCTGGTTTAAGAGATTGATTACTGCTTAATTGTACAGAGGGAAAACTAACTTCTTTGAGAGAAGAGTAGGCAATTATCAGAAGGCTTCTGTCATGTCAAGTCTGCAAGATGGTTCCAAGAATTACGAGTTCAAGATGGACGAAGACTTCTAGTCGTCACTGTTGTTTCTCTTTTGATTGGTAGCAAGTTGGATGCTGAATCAGGGCATCCAAAATTTTGTGGAAAAAAACATTTGATAGCATGTATCATTGTTATTAAATCATGTGGAATTCAATTGTCACCATAGTAGTCGTTTTTCGTGGATGAATTATACCCATCTTCAAGTTTTTCGGCATTGTTGTGGACTTGGCAGAGGGGTTAAAGTATAGCAATTCATGGGGTATGTATTTTACATCTTTTTAGGTAGTGAAATTGCTCAGTCTCCATTTATGTGCAGCCAAATTGTGAAATATAGCATTGGACTTGTCATAAAAACATCAAAATCTTATCCGTTTATTGCTTGAAGCGACCTTGAACAAAGCATTTTCATGATGCTTAGTTCTTGTTTTGCGTTTTCGTTGTCTGAAAAGCAGTCAAAAACATGTTTTATGTCTGTCTTTACGGGAAAAATATAGTTCCATATGTTCCGACTTCCAACTTTTTTCATTTATCGTACACTACTACAAAACATATAACACTTGTAATTATTTACTCTGATTGAAATTCGTATAGACATTGAGGGAAAGTCATCATGCAACCAAATTGGCTGAAAGAAAAAGATAGTTCCTAAACATTCTTTGAGAAGAGAATGAAACCATGGAGAATGAAGAATAGTAATTGAGGCAGAAGTGATAAATCCACCGTCAGCGATGATCTCCTCCACTGGTAAGAGCCACACTCCTGAAGTAGGAGATCAGATAAAGAGTTAAATTTTGTATGCATACGGAAGCTAAATTGTTATATGCGCCAGATGAAAAACTTATGCAAGTTGTTCCATATATGAAAAGGAGCACAGGAGCAGCATATATGTATATTTATACACACACACACACACACACACACACACACACACAAAAGACAAGTCTAATGAAGCATGAGGTTAGATAAACATTGTGCATGACTATGCACAAACAATAAATCAAATGAGAGATAAGACTCACTGATAACAAGACAAAGTATATCGTTTCAAACTCTTTGAGTAACTTTGGCTCTCCAATTCTTACCTCATGTAAGACCATTTGTGTTGTATCATATATCACCTTTAGAGTGCATAAACAAACTATATGAAGCGATATCATATATCGCCTTACCACCTATACTCTTTATTCAAGTGCAAACAATAACAAAAAGCCACAATTTGACTGTAAGAAGATAACGTTATACTCTACCAAAGGACAGCACAGAGATATGCGAATTTTGGTGATTATCTGCACAATATCATTCCTCCATTTGTTCCAGAATCTATAATATCTCAAATAAAATCAACAAAGTTACTAACTTTGATCTCTTATTAGCAGTTCCATGCAACACACGGAACTGTTCTCACTTTAGCAAAGCATCCTAAAACCTTGTCATTTCCTTAATTGCTTATGTTTTTCATTTCTTCTGAAATTTGCTAGCCGGCCTCATTGCCTGCATTAAACTCACATCAAGCCCAACTACACAATGCATGTTAAGGCAGAATGGTAGAATGCATTAAATATGACACAGAAGAACAACTTTTGAAGGCTCATACTTGACAAAAAGGAAAACTAGCTCTCCATTCCTAGCCTAATCAGATGCCAACTCAGTATAATATCTAATAAGTAAAGAAGAATAATAAAGTCAAAATTCCAAGGAAAAAGAACAGAAAGCCTTATATGGCAACATGTTCAGGCCCTCCTGCGTTAAAGTACAAAGCCAATATAACATAAGCCCAAGAAAAACCCGAGGACAGGTGTATGCTATTAATCAAATTAAATATTTATTAAAGAATTGAAAAATTATGTGATGTCAAACGGTTTCTTTAAGAGCAAAATGATGATTAATGCAAGTTACATGCGCAGGAACAATGGAAGATTGGAGGTGTATAAATACCAAATGACAAGTGTTTCAGTTTGAATTGTCCCTTGTAATTTCTCCTATGAAAAGGGTCAGAGACAGTGTCATTCAGCAGATTAAAGATGGTAAAACTAAGTGGTGGAGCGCTGCTATGGTTATGTTTGATTTATAGAGTTCTTAACTAGAAACCTTAATAAATTGCATAAGATCATGGATACTAGATGGCATAAGGTGTTGGCTTATCAAGATGAAGTTGGTAGATGCACAAATCTGCATCATGATGCTATCTAGATGCAAAAATAAACATAATTGAAGAGAGCAGCACCGAGAATAATGATGCCATCAAAATAGATCAGAATCCTATTGGTTCAACTTTAGACATGATGCATGATGATAGAGCGAAATAGGCAAAGAGGAGCAATGTAGATAGCTTCAGATACATGGAAATAATGCATTGTGGTTTAGCTGATCGATCACAAACTACTAGAATACATCATCAATAAAAGGAACAGAAACCCCATATGGGTGACACAAATATCCTATTCTTATCATTGTTTAGGCAAAGCTTAACTCATTTTAGCAAAACATTGTCCCATAGCTGAACTCATCAAAGCCAACCACCTGACAACACTCTGCTGCTGACAACTAATTAAGTAGCAACTCAAACTTAACTACACCAAACATCCATCACAAATTGTAAGCCAACAGCTAGTAAAACACAGTGGATTGTCAAAAACTCTAAGCAACAAAAATAACACAAAAACTGCAATGATCATATCACTCATAATCAAACAAGCGAAACCCAATTCCACATTTAAGTTCCGATGATCATATGATATAGTTCAAGCTTCCAACAAAACCAAGATACAAAATGACATTTATTCTTTCAATCAAGAACCCACATTTAACCAAACTTCACTCACTTCTTATGGCGCTGGCCACGCTTAGGCCCCCATCATTCGAATTTCGAAATCGGGCACCCACAGTTGAGGCAAAAAAGCAGCACTGCACGGCCATTTGGCGGGGCCATCTTCCTCAACTCGGCGCGCAAACACTCGTAATCTGGATTATCCTCAGTGCCGCCTCTCCACGGCAACTCATTCACATCTTTCACTTCCTTATTCCCATCTCCCATCCGCAACAACTCCTCACCCTGCAGCTGCAAATCAAACTCCATCGCCTTTTTCAGCTCTTTACACCCATTCTTCCCGCACCGCCGTGACCTATGCCCACAACAGATCTCAAGGAACCCGACAAAAACTATAAACGAGACAACGAACAAGGCGAAGAAGATGAACTGGGATTGTGGGTCGGAAGCTAAATGGCAATACAATTGGGAAAGAATGGAGGAGAAAAGCGGCAGAATTAGAGAGAGGGATTGGAAGAGGTAAGAGAAATAGGAGGTGATGAGGAAAGCGCCGGAGAAAAGAACTAGGAAGAAGATGAGAATGTCAAGGGTGGCGGAGGGAGAGTGTCTGCAGAGAGAAGGGCAGTTTGGGGAATTTGAGGGGTGGGGGTGGGGAAGAGGCTTTTGGTGGTGGTTTTTCTCAGGGAGGAAGGGGGCATGACGGCGGTGAAGATGAGGTGATGGCGCGTGTTAGTGTAAAAGAGTGGCGAAGAGGACGGTGGTGGGGTGGAGAAATGTATTTCAGGTGGGAAAATGGGGGAGGGCGCAAGTTAGCAAGATGGTGGGGAGAGGCACACGTTATGGTTGGTTCACCCCACCAGCACTTGGTAGAGAGCCTTGGAATGCAAATTAATTGGCAAATTTACGCTTTTAGCTTGAAAGGATATGGGTAAGCCCCTTGAAAGGCCGCTTGGTCTAGTGCACACGGGCATGCGTATTAGATTCGGCAGATAGTGTCGACAAGGGTCGGCACAAGATATTTGCGAGACTTATAGGTTTTAGAGATTGTTAAAGAATATTGATGAGCAACACATGATATATAATTGACTAATTGAGAAATGGTTGGGTGATGGTGCACGATAGGCAGCATGGCAAATGGACATATAGGTTTTGAATGTCGATTCAGTGTCGGCATATTGTGGGCATTGAGGCTTATCCCTCTATAGTATGTGGGACATTGCAAGAAGTCGGCAGGCAAATGAGCAAGCATGCGCGCTCATAGGCGAGTCTAGAGCCTATGGGCGGGGATGATCGGCAGGCAAGTGCGCCCAGGCAACGCACTGGTGCTGCATTCCTTGATAGACAGACACACAGTGTGCGCAAGGAGCACCCAATGTACAGTATTTGTCGGTAGATTGGCAGACAATGTGCGCAGATGGCCTCACAACGTGTGTACATGACTGACATGGCTTGGTGACTGTCGACCATGGCTAAGTCTTGGTGATTGGTTGCATTAATTGAAGTATGGAGCATATGGGAGGCATATGACTGGCGACTGAGGGTTGAAAACCGTATCTTTACATGGCAATGTGGCTTGCAACTATTTCAAGATCATGAGATGTAGTTGTGTAGCAGTTAGGGGCAGTTTTCCCTAGCAGTTTGGGGGTGTATAATTGCATTGTCGTGTTTTAATATTATTTTGGTTGCTTGTACATTTTTGTCAGTGGTGGATGTGATCCATAGTGTGCAAGCTTAAGGGTCCTTGTATTTTGATTGTTCAAAATAAAATATAAGATTGACTTCGACCGTAAATTTATATGTTGTTGGATTTGTGTAATAATCTTGTGTTCTTGCATACTTTGATTGTGATTTTTCATCCATACTTATCATATTTCATACACGAGTGTGAGTGTGAGGAAGGTTGACTAGCTTGTGCGAAGCTAGGGCACAAAGGGTTTTTTTTTTTTTCCGCTGCGTTAAAAACCCTTATGACAATAGGACTCAATACATTTAATCCTTTATTTGAAAATTTTAAAATAATTCTAAAATTATAAATAATTGATATATTTGATCCTCTACTTTATGAAATCATAAAATAATCTCAAAATTTAAAAATTTCACATTTTTAGTCATTCACTTTAGGAATTTTCAAAATAGTTCCAAAATTGAAAAAAATATTAGTCTCCACTTTATGGGATTTATAGAATTAAATATATTGAGTTATTTTTATTTTTTTGGGAACTATTTTAAAAATGCCTTAAAGCATATAGTTGAATATGTTGAATTTTCCTCATTTTGGGATTATTTTAAAATTTCTATAAAGTAAAGAACTAAAAGTGTTGAACCCTTGTGAGACTAAAAGTATAGCTTCAACCAAATTTATAGCTAGTAATTTTGTCTAATTTGCTATTTGTTACATTTTTGTTCCTTTTCATCAACATGGGAATTTTAAATCTTTATGGACTTTTAATGTTTTTATTTTTTTATAAATTGATTTTTCATTTTATCCTTTTCTTTTCAAATTAATTTTTTTAAATTAACTTACTTTAGAGTCCTTTAACTTAAACTTTAAACAACCTTATAGTACTGGTATTTTCATTTAGGGTAAATTAAACTTATCTGTTTTGAGATTCGACATAATTATTTGATAAATTATAAATACCCTTATTTTAGCGTCCGTCTAACACCAAGTTCATTCCATTAGCTTCCACTAGATTTTCATTTAACTTTTATGTTAAACTGCTCAAAATACTCTTTTGGATTATAAATTAATTTTTTATATATTTTATTTTTTTTAAAATATTATTATGGACTAATATGCTCTATGGATTATTTACTCTACCTTCCCTCAGATTCATTTTCCTTATATACTTTTTCAAACTTTTTTTCACTCACTGTTTAGGGGCTGCATAATCATTTTTTTTTTTAGGGGAATATTTATAAATTTTCAACTAATAAGAGAGTATTCATAATGATACTAAATATCAAGGGAGGTAGCCGTATATTATCCTTTGATTTATGCTGGAATTGTAATTTTTTTTTTTCCAAAAAAAAGATGATTTATTAACTTGGGGGGAAGTGGATAAAACCCTATATTGAGAAAATTGTGGCAACGCTATTGAGTTGTGTATTTATTATTCTAATAATAACATATTGAAACATAATATAAAATCTTATATCTAACTACTCATCTAATATATGAAAAACTCATTTCTAACTCAAATATAAATTTAATTAATAATAACTTAATTTTAAAAAAATGGTTATTTGGGCTTTGTCTCAAATGGGACATGGGGATGCTTCAAAATGTTTTTATTATATGACTCGAGTATGAAAAATATCATATAAATAGAACGATATTAATAATTAAAATTACTTTGAATTGATATGATATATATTGATGTGAGCAAAAAAATCTTTAATAATAATTATTTAGAGTGTTTGTACGCACTTGATAAAAGCGCTTTTCAGTTTCTGACTCTAAAAAGAGCATTTTTAAAGTGTTTGGGATACCAGTTTCTACTTTTGAAATAGCTAAAAAAGTGCTTTTAGGCAAAAGCTAAAAACACCTTGAGAGGTATTTTTAGCTGCTTTGGCTTTTTAATAAATAAATTCAATTTTATTTTTTACTATTTTACTCTTATTATAATAACCTTAAATCGACTTTACCGATTTTAATTTATTTCTAAAATTGTATATTTTAAGTTGATACCTGAGTTTTCAAATAATTTAAATTTTAACAATATTTTTACATATTTAATATTTTAAGTTTTTTATTTCATGTGTCATATCATCTAATTATATTATTTCGTTCACATATTATTATTTGATTAATTAATAAATTAATTATTTTTTGCAAGTGTATGAATCAGTAATTATATTATTTAATGGGAGCATTATTAAATTAAATATATTTTTATAATATTTTTAAAAATATAAATACGAAATACTTATAATCGAATAAAATTTATGATTTCTTTTGTGGAAAAATAATTAATAGTGACAAACAACAAGTGAAATAATAAGCAAAAAGATAGTATATTTTAACACACATGGACCAAACATTTTTTTTATTAATTAAATTTATTTTAAAAGTTATTTTTCTTCAATCACTATCCAATTTAGCTTTTATCCGCTTTTTATTTTTTTTCAGGCAAAATGTCACTTTTGGTCCCACTAGATAGGGTCATTCTCACTTTTGGTCCCCAGCTTTACGGGCTCAACACTTTTGGTCCCAAAATCCTAATTTTTTAACACTATTGGTCCTGTGCCGTTAAAATTAACGGAAAAAGGCACGTGACAAGTCACGTGCCGTTAGTCAACAGTTGGTCAACGGCTAATTTTATAATATTTTAAATTTAAATTATTATTTTTTTTATTAAAATCATTTTAAACTTTTTAAAAATTTAATTCTTCTTAATTCAAATTTAAGAAGAAATATTTAATTTTTAATTAAATTTAAAATTTTAATAACTAATTTTTTTTAAATCAATTCTTAAAAAAAAAATCAAACTAGGGGACGACGGCCATCGCCGCCGCCCCGCCCCCGCCCCCGCTCCCCCGCCCCCACTGTCGTCGAGATCGCCATCGCCCTCAAATCTGGGCGCGGCGTCGCCGTTGCCCAGAATAGCTCTGGGCGACGCCAATGCCCAAACAACTTGGGGGGACGGCGACGCCGCGCCCAGACTCGCGGCGTCGCCGTTCCCCAAATCCTCTGGGCGACGCCGCCCGAGCTTTGACTGGGGCGGCGTCGCGCGTTGCTGGTGCTGGCGGGGGGGAGGGGAAGGGGGTTGCTGGTGGTGGCGCGGGGGAGGGGGGGGCAGCAATGGGGTTGGGGAAGGGGGGTAGACAACGCGGGGGAGGGGGGGTTTAGGGTAATTATATTAAAATAAATAATAATTTAATACTTTTATTTTATATTTTATTAATTTATATTGAAATATAATAATTTTATAATATTAACATAAAATATTTTTATAATTTATAAATTTGGTAAATTTAACCCTTCAAATTTTTAAAATCAGCAATTACGAATAATTGATCAAATTCAGAGCTTTTATTCATTCAAAAAAGATCCAATAGTTATTAAAATAATAAAAAATATATAATAAGCAAGGGCATGACGATCAATTTGTAGAGGGATTTTCAGTTTTTTTTTTTAAAAACAAGAAGGGGTTTTTGCTGAATTTTTAAAATACAGAGGGATTTTATGCATTTAAGCCATCAATTTGTGACAATAGCATCCAATATTTGTAGAATTTTGAGATGTTTGTGATATCTTTTAGCATATTTCTATCAATTTAAAAGTGATGAGAAAAAGATGAAAATGTTATGTAGTGTTTGTGGGTTATTTACATATAAATAGAAAAAAAATATTTTTTGATGCATTTTTTTCCCTAAAAAAAAAAATTGATTTTGACTGACCGTTGACTAACATTGACTAACTGTTGACTAACGGCACGTGACTTGTCACGTGCCGTTTTCCGTTAATTCTAACGGCACAGGACCAAATGTGTCAAAAAATTAGGGTTTTGGGACCAAAAGTGTTGAGCCCGTAAAGCTCGTGACCAAAAGTGAGAATGGCCCTATCTAGTGGGACCAAAAGTGACATTTTGCCTTTTTTTCACAAACACTACCAACTTTTAATTCTGCGACAACTTCTAACTTTTTACAAAAAATCACTTCTTTAAAAGCAAATTTTTTTGCAAACACTCCCCTAATCTGAAATTTTGGATTTTTTTTTTTTTTCGCAATTCAAGTGAAGAAAACCCGCATAACAAATGAGGGAATAATCAAAATGAAGCAAGAAAAGTCGCAGAGTCCGAATGTAAAATTACTATTGTAAAGAATCTACCTCCTGCCGTTTGGATCTTGAATGGGAACCCTAGCCAACTATTATATGAGTATAGGTGGGTTTTAAAATCCTTAATACAATTTCTTTATACAGAAATTACATAACAACAAATACTACAGAGAAGATAAGATCTACAAGAATAACAAACAATATCAATATATAATAAATACTGAGATAAAAAATTAGGATCTCAGTGTGATAAGACTCAGAAAGCCAGTTCCGGATATTGCAAGCCCAAAAGCCACAAGAGCTAGAGGCCGGCAACCCAGACTCATGGTTGCAGAGCCACACAGAGCCACAAAAGGCGAAGCCACAAAAGCTGAAACCTACAGAATCACGAAGGTAGAGCCATAAAGGCTATAGGATAATCAGAAGGCCACAAAGTCTTAAGATCCTTACAGGATCGAACAACTACAAAGGTTTTCTGTTCACAAAGAACTTTTGGTATTCGAGAGAAAGAGAGATAGAAACTTAGGTTATCCCAGAACCAGATCGAACCAAAATATAAAAAGTGGTAAGCCATTAATCACGGAAGAAAAGATTGAGAAAACGGACGGCGAAGGGGAAACCAAGACCAGAATATCAATGAGAGAGAAAGAGAAGACATTGAGAAAGAGGGCTTGGAGAAAACTAAGCGACATTAGGGTTTGAGAGAGGGGTGAAAGGAGGCAGTGATAAAAGGGTGTTAAAACTTAATTGGGTTTGGGCTTCGTGGGTCGGGTTTGCAGCATGGGACAAACAAACCTTGTGGGCTCTGGTGAGATATGCCATCCGGGTGAGCTGGGCTAGGCCTAAAGGATTTGGGCCACATTTTATTTACATGTTCCACCTTGGACCAAATCCAAGAGGCTGGATACAAAGCTTCATCATTGCCACAAAGATGGGGCCCTAAAAAACGAAACCTGCAAGACAGAGAGGAGATCTCGAGTAGAACAAATATAGTTACTTGCATAGGTTAAGAATATTAAGACTGTTCTTAAATTTTTCTATAGGAAGGCACTTAGTCCCCATATCGGCCGGATTGTTATCAGAGTTTATTTTTTCTAGTTTCATTATTTCTTTTCCCACAATGTCCCTAATAAAATGATATCTCACATCAATATGCTTAGTTCTGTCATGAAACATAGGGTTTTTACAAAGTTGAATGATAGACTGACTATCAGAGAAAATAATCACTTTTTTATTTAAAAAAAACCTATTTCAGTCAACAAACCTTTCAACCATATAACTTCTTTAAAAGATTCAGTTGTAGCAATGTATTCAGGTTCAGTAGTGGACAGAGCAACAATATTTTGAAGTTGTGATTTTCAGCTTACACACGCACCATATATAGTAAATACATAAGAAGTAGTTGACCTCCTAATATCCCTATCATTAGCATAATTGGAGTCCATGTACCCAACTAAATTTACACCATTATTACTTTTTGAAAATTTAATACCAGTAGTTATTGAGCCATTTAAATTCTTGAGCAACCATTTAAGTGACTCCCAATGAGGAAGACCAGCATTTGATATGTATCTACTCAAACAACTGATAGCATAAGCAATATTATGTCGAGTACTTACCATTAACAACATTACAGAACCAATAGCATTCGAGTAAGGGATTTGGTTCATTTGTTCTTTTTCAAACTAGCTCAGTTTTAAGGCTTTGTTCTTTACAAAGTTGAAAATGGGCAGCCAAAGGAACAGAAGCACACTTAGCATTTTTCATTGAAAATTTTTCCAGAACTGTTTTGACATAAGAACTTTGATTTAGAAAAATTGTAGAAGATTTTCTGTCCCTTTCAATGGTCATCCCTAAAATCTTTTTATCGTTACCAAGATACGTCATTTCAAAATTTTTACATAAATTATTTTGAAAATCTTTGATCAAAGCAATACTAGGACTCGCAATTAACATGTCATCAACATAGAGAACCATAGGAGTATCAGAATCATGTTTAAAATATAAACAAGGATCATATTCACTTCTTTTAAATTTTAAGGATTTCATGAAGAAATCAAATTTCTTATTCCATTGTCTTGGAGACTATTTTAAACCATAAAGGGATTTTTTAAGCAGACAAACATGATTAGGATGTTTCTTATCAATAAAACAACTTGGTTGACACATATAAATCTTATCATCAAGATCACCATGGAAAAAAGTTGTTTTAAAATCTATTTGTTTTAATTCCCAATCAAATTGGGCAGCAAGGGCAAGAATAATTTTGACAGTAGTAAATTTTACCATAGGAGAATTTTTTTTTTTTTTTTTTTGTGTAATCTATTCCTTCCTTTTGAGTGAAGCTTTTAGCTACTAGTCTAGCTTTATACTGAGTTGATTTATCTTCAATTTTTTATTTTGAAAATCCACTTGCAGTCTACAACAGAGACATTATCTGTCCTAGGTACTAGAATCCAAGTCTTGTTTTTATGCAAGGAGTTGATTTCATCATTCATAGCATTTATCCAGTTCTTAAAATTAGCATATTTAATGGCTTCCTCATAAGAGGATGGTTCAAAAAACTTTCAGTGTTTAGGGCTAAGTGAAAGTCTCTATACCAGGAAGGGATCCTAAATTCTCAGCTTTCTCTATCTCTTGCAAGTTGATACCATTAGTGCTAGTATATTCAGAATTTTCATTTGGAGTTATATTTTCATTGTTTTCCGCATTATATTGATTTTCTTCCCTAACTTCTTCCCCCTGTTGGTTATCCTGAACATTACATTCCACCTTATTAAAGATACTTTCTATGTTAAAGTCTATTCCTCTCCTACGTGAATTATCCAAACAAAGCATTTCAGATTCATTGAAAGTGATATCTTTGCTGATAACTACCTTAAATCCTGGTTGGTTCCTAAACCATAGTCTATATCCTTTGACTCCCTCAGAACAACCACTAAAAATACATTTTTTAGCACGAGGTTCCAATTTATCATTATTTTGAAAGACAAATGCAAAACAACCAAAAATGCGAAGGAAATAAAGATCAACATTTTTTTTTCAGACTATACACATTCAGGCAATTGTCCAAGTAAGGGCACAAATGGAGATCGATTAATTAAATATGCAGCAGTAAGAAGAGCTTCTCCAAAAAGATTTTGCTAATCCAGAACTAATCAATAGACATATAACTTTATTTAACAAAGTTCTGTTCATTCTTTCAGGCACGCTATTTTGCTATGGGGTGTAGGGGGTGGTTTTGTGTCTTTTTATTCCAAAATCATTACAAAGTTTAGAAAATTAGTTATTGCAAAATTCAAGACCATTATCAGTTCTTAAAGTCTTTAGTTTCTTATCTGTTTGGTTTTGAATCAAGGTTTTACAGGTTTTGAATTTCTCAAAAACATTAGATTTATGCTTCATTAAGAAAACAAACACTTTCCTAGATAAATTATCAATTATTGAAAGAAAATATCTATTACCACCATGGGTAGGCACATTAGAAGGTCCCCAAACATCAGCATGAACACAATCGAGTATACAAGAAGATGATGTAGGTTTCGAGGAAGGTGATGAAGGAAAGTGTACTTTATGCTGTTTTCCTAAAATGCAATCATAACAGAAGTCCATTTCGTCAAGTTTTTCATTTAGAATGCCATGCTTATGCATCAGTTCAAGACCTTTTCATGCTTATGTGTCCTAACCTCTTATGCCATAAGTCAGTTTATTATTTTTTCAAAATTGATGCAACAAATGAATCATACTTTACGTAACAGACATATAAATTCCTTCTCTTTCTGCCTTAAACACAATAAGGGATCCTTTCATGAGTTTCATGACACCCTTACCCCATCTCCTCTCTAACCTTTCTTCTTCTAGGACAATACATAAGATCAAGTTATGGCATAAATCAGGAACATGTCTAAATTTTTTTAATGTTAATCTAAAACCATTTTCAAATGTTAAACGAACATCACCAAAGCCTTTGACATCACATAATTTTTCATTTGCCATGGAGATAGAACCCAAATTTTCAGACTTATAACTTGTCAAAAATTTCTTTAAAAGGAGTCATATGAAAAGTGCATCTAGAACCAAGAAGTCATTCATTCATGCTTAAAGAAGATTTTGTAGAGTTAACATCACAGAGCATATAAACTTTATCAGAACTTTCTTCGACCACATTTGCAGTTTCTTTAGACTCATTTTTTCTTGATTTCTTAAGTATTTTATAAAGTGTCCCCTTCCCCACAATTATAACACCTCTTTTCTTTGTGTTTCTCATCACTGTTCTTATCATTACTATGTTTATTGTTTCTATACTTTGGTCTAGACTGACTTCTTCTTCTGCTTCTATTTTTGCTTTTAATGTGTCTCCTAAACTTGTAGTCAAAATTCCTATTTTTAGTTCTTCCTCTTACAAAATTTACCTCATTTGATTCTGAGTAGGCTTATTAGTTTTTATATTTCCTTACTCTTAATACCACTAACAATAGTTTCTAAGTTTACATTGTCCCTACCGTACTTAATAGCAGCCTTAACATCCCCATATGATTCAAGTATAGCATTCAACAGGACAATAGGTGAGTTATCATCAATATTCTTATCACCAGTTAGTTTAATATCTTGAATTAGCTTAGGAAATCATCAATGTTTTTAGAAAGATCAAGTTTATATCTGAAAATTTTTTCAAGTAAAAATCTTGCTAGGAAAGGAGGTTTCAGTATAAAGTTCTTCAAGTTTATCCCAAAGATTTTTTGCAGAATTTTATTTTCCTACCTTTCTAATTATAGAGTCAGATAAATTCAGAATGATAGAAGAGTAAGCATAATCATCATTTTCAAAGTTGCTATCCTCAGACACATTTTTAGCATATTTACCATCGATAGCTTTAAACACCTTTTGTTGGATTATAATGCCCTTCATTTTTTATTGCCAGATTGAAAAATCACTTTTGCCATCAAAAGGTTGGAGGTTATAACCGACTATTTTTTTTTATATAAACACATATTCAAAAAATTCAATAATTTCAGAGACTTAATCACAAAGAGGATTCTTCACAGAAATAGACCAATAAGCAATTAAACCAATATGTCAGAATGAATCACAGAATAATAAGGGAAACTTGACTGATCCCTCGAAACCAGATACCCGACGGTCTCAGAGGATCCGACCAAGAGAGGAAACTAGTAAGTATGGTTTAGGTCGATTTAATAGAATATATAAAGCTTGAAGAATTTAAAACAAAAACTAGCAAGAGTAAATCAAAGTTAAGGTTAGATGTTACCATGTACGCGAGTTAGATCCAGAGCTAGGGATTTAACCCTGCTCTAATACCACTGTAAAGAATCTACCTCCTACCGTTTAGATCTTGAATGGGAATCCTAGCTTAACTATTACAGAGTATAAGTGGGTTTTAAAACCCTTAATACAATTTCTTTATACAGAAGATTACAAAACAACAAATACTACAGAAAAGATAAGATCTACAAGAATAACGAACAATATCAATATATAATAAATACTGAGATAAAAAATTAGGATCTCAGTGTGACAAGACTCAAAAAGCTAGTTTCGGATATTGCAAGCCCAAAAGTCAAAAAGGCCAGAGGCCGACAACCCAGACTCACGGTTGCAGGACCACACAGAGCCACAAAAGGCGAAGCCACAAAGGCTGAAACCCACAAAACCACGAAGGTAGAGCCACAAAGGCTATAGGATAATCACAAGGCTACAAAGGCTCCAGATCCTCACAGATCAAACAACTATAAAGGTTTTCTGTCACAAAGAACTTTTGGTATTCAAGAGAAAGAGAGATAGAAACTTAAGTTATCCCAGAACCAGATCGAACCAGAATATAAATAGTGGTAAGCCATTAATCACGGAAGAGAAGATTGAGAAAACGACAGCGAAGGGAAAACCAAGACTAGAATATGAGTGAGAGAGAAAGAGAAGACACTCATCATATGAAAATTGCAATATATTTAGCGTGTGATTAAATAGTGTACACTTCAAGAAAAGTGATTAATTATAGAGCAAGTATATTACATTTTGATTTAGTTCGATCAAATATAATTCGAATAAAAATACAGCTATACCTTCCACCTTTCTTGGGCATATTGGCAACATCATTTCGAGTCGGTCTCTTCCATTCCAGACTTGGTGCACAATATCAAGAAGTGTAATAGTGGAATATTTTTTTTTTCTCTACTTCTAACTATCAATTCAAGTTCATTACATAATAGTGTAAATATCCATTTGAATTTCATTATAATTTTTATACGTATTTAAGTTCATTTCATTATATTTTTATAAAGACCTATTTAATTACCACTTTTAAATGGGTCTTAAAAAGAATAATATTATAACAAAAATTTAAATTAATAACCACTTAAGTTCATTTCATTGTATTATAAAGATCCATTTAAAGTGGGTCTTGAAAAATGATAAAAAGATAATATAATAACAAAAACTTAAATGGATTCTTAAAAATGATGAAAATTTCAAATTGGTAATTATAAAATAAGAAAATGGACTTAAATGGATATTTTAAATTGTTAAAAAAATTAAATTTGTTTTTATTGATTCATATAGTGAATTTGAATTAATATTTAAAAATAATAAAAAAGTTGATCTTTATACAATTATGGGATAGTTACACTCTCATTCCCTAAGGTTTAGTATAGTTACACGTAAACTCCATGTAGTTTGAAAAATTACACTTAGCACTCCTGAAATTTGCTTTCGTCTCACAAATAAGTCCATCCATTAGTCGAAATTCATTGAATTTGATGATATTAGAAAAACTAAATAAAAATTAGCATTTACCCTCGATTAACTTATTATTGACTTGTTTCAGGTCAAATATTTTTTTTCGAACTAAATTATCCTTATAACGATTAAAATATACATCCTCACATGCATTAAAGCGTGAAAAACGTATGGAGGTAATTTGATCTTAAAAAAATTATTTAACTTGCAATAAATCAGTAATAAGTCAATCGTGGGTAAATAAAGATTTTTTTTTTCTGATTTTTTGTAATATTAGCAAATTCGATGAATTTTGACTAATGAAGGAGTTTATTTGTTAGGCGGAAACAAATCTCAAAGAAGCCAGATGTAATTCTCCAAACCATAGGGGGTCTGCATATAATTAAACCAAATTTCAGTGGAGAGAGTGTAATTATCCCTACAATTTTTTATATTTAAAATTATTAGAATAAATTGATTTTTATTTATTCATATTGTGAACTTGAGTAAAAATTTAAAAAAAAAAAATTGATCTTTATAAAATGATTGCACTACCCAATAATGTACACCAGACCTAGAATGGAGGAAACCTTGCAAAGCAAGACGTGTCCTTTCCTTTGTCTCGGACTTATATTTGGGCTTGCCTTGCTCACCTGGGCTTGTTATTGGGCCTATTGGGCTTATCTTTAATTTTTAAGATTGGAGCATCATCAACATAAAGCAACAGGTTGGGCCCAAATCGAATGAAGGGCTTAAACAACACTTATATAAGTTTTCAAGAATTTAATTTATCTAATTTTTCATCATATACTTTTTTTGAGGTAAGAGCAATGAATTATTATTAATTGAGATAAATTAATTACAAGTATAATCATTTCTATCGATATCAATATCTAACAAAGACTATTGTCTCTAAAATCATGGAACCTCACATTCGTTAACTGAATTAGGCCTCATCTTATAATTTTTTAAGAGTATATAAATTTTCACTGAATGTTAAGAGTTTGCAGCTTATAGGGAATATAACAGTTGTTGCTTTGCGTGAAGGGAAAATTACGCTGACCTCTCCTATTACTATAGGAATATACAAATTCCCCCTCTCTTACTATGAAAATTACATAAATCTACCTTATTAGTTTATTACCATTACAAATTGACCCCTCGATTAGTCAAACTAACGGTCAATACTATTTCAATCCAAATATTTATTTTATCTTCCTATTTTTGCCCTTGGGTGGGATTTTTATAAATTTTGCTGAAAAAAATACCCTTGAGGGTGAATTTTTTTGTGAACCTTCAAAGTTTGAAAATCAGTCACGACCACCGATGGATTTCTCACTGTGGCTCTTGTGGAAGGGGGAATAGTTCTTATGGTATGAAAGGGAAGTTTAATGGAGAAGGAATGCGAGGGGTCTTTTGCCAAACCTGATTATAAATATACTAAATTTCAAAATGACCTCATTCTTAAGGTTAACGAAGAAATTAAAACAAGAATAATATGTAATTAGATAAAAAGTAATTGACGAAATTGTATGTATTTGCACTCGGAATGCAGATTTAATATGCTTATTTAATTCTAAAAATGATTAATTATTATAAAAAGGGACCTAACAATAGACGAAATTGTATGTATTTGCACTCGAAATGCAGATTTAATATGCTTATTACAAAAAATAAAATTTAATATTTAGTCTGTCTATAGATCAATGTGTTGAAATTCAACATATCCCAAAAAAAAAATATACGTTCCATGAGAATTAGAATTTTTAATTTATTTTAAATAGTTAAAATACATTGAAATTCAATTTAATCTTTAAATAATTTAAGAAAAAAATCTTTCTTCAGATTCAAAATAACCAGAAATATGCAAAGAGAACATCAAATAATATCATCAACAGTAGGCACCCCACCCCACCCCACCTCCCACTTTGGTGTCAACATTTGAACCTATTGTTACTTAAAAGAGGAATATTGTGATGGAGGTGTTTCATTTAGTCACATCTAGTGGTGATAAATGGGCGGGTCGGATCGAATTTAAACTGAATTCAAATGAGTTGGATAAAAAATGGGTCGTGTTCAACATAAATTGAACTCACATTAGGATTTTTTTTTCAATTTAGTCATATTTGTTACGATTTTATCACATTACATCTCATAAGTTGAAAATTTCCTCAATTTTAATCATCGCATGCATTTTCCATTCAGTAATTAATGAAAATTATTGAAAAATGTACATGAGACTACTAATGGTCCATTAACTATTGAACACGAAAAATGTACGTGAAAATTAAAATTGAGAAAATTTTAAACTTATAGATGCAATAGGAGAAAATAATAACAATTGGAATTAAAAAAAAAAAAAACCTAATATATGATACAGAAAATGGGATTTTTCCTCCCACTTTTTGTCCATGCATTATTATATTTTCTTTTGATAATTTAATGTTTATTTCATCAAAAGTATTTGATATATTGCCAACTTCATCATTGTAGTCCCAGTAAACTTACTTGGTAGGTATTTAAACTCAGTCTGTATTGAATTATGAATTATTAAAGACAAGTCACTATTTATAGTGAGCCCATATAAATAGATGAGCTTTGCATTTATATATACTAGCCATTGTGGCACGCCGTTTCTGCGTGCATATAATGAATAATTTTTTTTATACTTTAAAATATATTAGAAAGAATATTATAATATATATATATATATATGTATAAATCAATACATTATATTAGAAATAAAAGAAAAAAAAAAGAAAAGAAAGAAAATAACTATTGATAAGTTAGTTATTCTATTGATTGAAGGGCATTTTGGAGTTTATAAAAAATTAGTGTCGCGGTGTAAGTAACCGTCATTTATCAGTGTGAAAGGCCTTTTCTTTTTTATATAGTATAGATATATATATGTACACATATATCACTCTCTATCACTCTATATATATATATATATATATATTCTTGGATTTTTGGGTTTTTGAATCTTGTGTTGGTGATTTCAATGTGGGCAACATTCCAATGGTAGAAACAACTGTTGTCCCATGTTGTCCAAACAGGTTCACCACTTGTGTTCTTGTCATTACACAGCAAACCATGTTTACCCCTTCAGTTTTGCTATGGACTAAAACTCACATGAGGGCCATGACATGTCCCAACCAAACACTTCCATTAATTAATCTTCATATCATATACATATATATATATATATTATATTATATATATATATATATATATATAACACATAGCTGGATATATTTTAATTTATCATATATATATGTTGGTAAAGAAGATCTTATCTTTGATTCTTTTGCTTTAACTCAAGATAAGATTTTGAAATGTTAAAAACCCTAATCTCCACTCTTTTTGAATGACAATGTGGAGACACGATCAACTACTTCGACCAGAGTTGGAAAATCAGCTTTGATACGAAAAAATGGTCGATAATGTTAAGAATAAAATATGTCAAAAGTAGCAGTCTAGAGGAAATTAAGATAAAATCATCAAAATGACCCTCATTATATATCTAGAATTTTTAGAGCTGTTAACGATAATTTTGTAATTAATTTGAAAGAATTTTGTTAAAATCCTTATTTTTTTTTAAAAAAAAAAAAAAGCTTACAAATTAATTCCTAACATCTTATTTTGGAACTTATAAACTTTTCTCCGAAAAAAATTTAGCAAACACTTTATAATAATATCTTATAAGATGTGTTAAAGAGCTTATTAGCCCACCAAGCACTCTTCATCTGTTGAGTATGAGTTAACAAAAACAGTGGATTGCGTTCTAATGCTACGAAGATGGAAAAATAGCGTTTAAGCCACAAGCGCACAGCAAGAAAAAAGGCCAATAGCAACAAAAAAATAAAATAAAAAATAGTGTCGAGCTAATTAACAAGTAAAATTTCATTGCTAATTTAAATTAGTTAATATAAAAAATTTACTTACTAATAAATATAGCAATGAAAATTTACTTGCTAAGCAAATTTAGCAATTGATTATTTAGATACATATTAAATAATATAGATTAGCAATGGAAGTTTTACTTTCCAATTAACTCGATGTTGATTTTAGCAGCAAATTTTTTCGCAGCTATTGAGGCATTTTCTTGTAGTGGCGGAAAATAGAAAAATGCTTGAAAAGGAGGGAGCAAGAGGCTGAGGCTGAGGCTTGAAAAACAGAGGAAGATATTTTAAAGAGAGAGGCAGACTTACAAGAGTGCAAATTGTTTCAAGATACGGGATACACAAACCATTGATTTGTCGATGGATCTGGGAAGCAGACGCAACAATATTTTGATGAAAATCGCTAGTTATTATTTAATTACTAATAACTACTTGTTATCTTCATTTGGTGACTCACATGACTTAACTAGCTAATAACTTGGTTGGATTGTTGGATTTATTTCGTAAACTTAATTTATTTGATTTGTTCGATGATGTTATGACTCGGGTTTTTTTTCTTTTTGACTCGGTTTGTATTGTTATTGATCTTGCTTAAATAACTTCTTGGATGATGTTATAATTTTGACCTAGCTAGAAATTCAAAATGATTGAAAAGATCAATGAATTTATTAGAGACGGATTTAGAGATGGAAATGTGTGTTAAATACATATGGGAGACAGAGATATGGTATTTGCAACGGATGTGGAAAAGTACTTATACAATCACGACGCTTCCGGTGACGGGCCTCAATGAAAATTAGAGACGAAATATTTTTAAGTTTGTTTTATTATTTTTAACAGGCGAAAGGTTTTGCATTGTAGGATTAGAGGCAGAATATTTTCATCGTGAAATTCAAACATATATATGACGTTAGTTTTTTTCTGTCTCTTTTATTTTCACATATCGAATGTTGCTTTTATAGACAAGAATATCTATCTTTAAAACTTATTCTCTTGTAGTAAATTGCATTTCCATCGTTGTTCATGAAATCAAGAAATCTTTTAATGATTTCGATTAACGTATATTTGTATTACAGATTGATTCAAAATAAAGAAATTAATCACTTAACATGTTTATTTTTCATAGGCATTACAAGAAATAACACTAATAGAAACGATATATATTCCTTACAAAATAGTGGAATATGTCGTTGCTATAATATAGATCAACGAATTTAGAAAGAATTTTACTTGCTAATTAACAAGACGTTGACTTTAAGATCAAATTTTTTAGTAGCTATTAAGTTATTTTCTTGTAATAGTGATCATATGCATTTCTTTAATCGATTAACTCTCTCAATAATTTTGTATTCATGAATATTTAATTTTATTTGATTTTATCAAAATTTGAACAATCATTTATCTTTTATCTTCAATCTTTCTTATTTAATTTGACAAAAAGTATGATAAAAATTTAAAATGCATATATATTAAGTGTATTTCGAGTCACTTTCATCTGTTATTATAAATTTATATTCAGGATCACTAGAAAAAAAGTTAATTGTCTACGATTTTACTAGCTATGAATTAAAGTGATAAATGACTATTATTAACCATGATTAAACAAAAAGTGATGCAAAAACTTAACATATTTACCATGAAAATTATTTCATAGCCATGGTAAATATTTTTGCCATGGCTTTTAGCCATGACAAATGTATTAGCTATACTCATAAAAACCACGGTCAATAACCGTTGCATGACCGGAGTCAATAACTTTTTACTACGGTTATTAATATTTAACCATGATAATTAATTATGGTAAAATCTTATATTTTTTTGTGGTGGATCTATATTATGATAAGAAAGTATATATTGCGCTTAATATATATATATATATATATATATATATATATTTTACAAAACACATAATGATTATATTTTTTTTTTAATTTTGCACACTCATCGAGTTTGTCCGACCTGTAGAGGTAATTCATACCCTCGCAAAAACCAAAAGTTTTGTGACAATTGTCAATAACTATTTATAATGACTATTTATTTTTAACTACGACAATTAATTATGATTAAGTATTATATTTCTTCCAATGCAATAAATCACTTATCCCACATACGTAGAGCCCTCAAGGATCGATATGGCCCGAAAACTAGGTGGGACCCCTTGTCAATAGATATTATAGAAAAAGAACTCGTTTGAGGCTCTTGTTCACTTCTCAACTCTCTGGAAAGTTCAGCACTATATGCCCAAAATTGAAAAAAAAAATCCCCAAGAACAGATAATATGAATATATCATGGTGGGGTTCAAACTTGACATACTCAAACTATACATATTCACACACACACACACACACACACACACACGGTTGGCAGATTAAATGATATTAATGATGAAGAGCATGCAGGTACGTTCTTGATGTTGATGTAGATAAGGTTACAGCACGTGATCATGCCCTGATCTTGATTTTAAGCCTACAAACTGTCCCTACCCCTCTCAAATGTCTGAAAATATGTAACTCAAATTCGAACACACACACACATATATATATAATTCATGTGTGGTCAGTAGTACGTACAGTAGAGATTGAGACAGATCGATGAGGAGGAGGAGGAGAAGGGTATGGGGAAGAAGATGGGCAAGTGGAGAAGAATGATGAGACAAATGAGGGGAAAGCTCTACATCATCAGACTTTGCATTTCTATGCTTCTCTCTTCGGACAACCTTTCTTGAAAATATCTTCCTTGTTTTTTCACAAGCTAGCTACCTCGCTTTCTTGCTTCTTGTCTTGTTTGTATTTTTTTTTTTTTTCTTACTATATACATGTGAACAAATGAAGAATATATAGGGCATGTGTTTTAGTCAAACCGTTGCTGGATGATTGTAAATCCGTAGCTAATTAATAGTCTTGGCTACGGATTAATTAGCTACGGATTCTTCAAACCTCGGGTGATGTACGTCGTAGTTCATGTGGGGAACTCCGACGCCATAGTTTGATTAATGCCTTGTTTGCTCGTTCGTTTTTAGGTTTAGTTGCTAGTGTAGTTTGGTTCTGCATGATTTGTAAAAAATTGAACTTAATGCAATTTACTGATCTCTCTGAAAACTATAAATATTGTAAAAAGACCCTATAAATATTAAAAATTACCAAAAAATCCCCTCGCGAAAAAGAGAAAGAAGCAAAATAACTCGTCACTATGTGTTTTTTTTTTTTTTCTTTTTTGGTCTTTTCCCTTTTTTATGGTGGTTTTTTTTTAATAATTTTCTTTTATCATTTAGAATTTCATATATAGGGGTAAACTACATTTAACCCATCTGAAAATAATTAATTATTTTTGGGATTTTAGTAAAATTAATTAACTTAACAAAAAGAGAAGTTTGGGAATTTTGTGCTCTTTCTCACTTCCCTTTTTCTTACTTTCCTCACTCGCTCTATTTTAAGGGGAAAAGGGGGGTGCGGGGGGAGTGGGGGTCACTGAGAGCAAAATTATATGTGCATATTCTAAGAAAAGTGATTATTTAAGAGAAGTTAGTAGTAGGAGCAAGAAAAGCGAGATAACATTTGATGTGTGCAAAATTCTTAGTCGAATTTGGTTTGGTCGAACAAATTCAATTACAAAGTAAGTATCATACTTGCTTTGTGATTGGTCACTTTTTTCTAAACTGTACGCCAATTACATGATAAGTGTATTGCACTTGTCATATAATTGGTTCAGGTTTGACTGAATCGGGTCTGAGCAAGAATTTCTCTTGATGGTACCAGATTAGGATTTTTGAAAAAATTCTAAGATCAACGGGGACTGCAAAACAAAGGTTAATACTCTGATTTTTAAGTTAATAAAGGTTCATCGAAAAATGATAAAAGGAAACTTGGTTCAAAGTGAGAATAATAGTGTAAAATGATGATAGAGTAGTATATATTCGTGTGGAGTGAAAAATATAATCTTATAGTAGCTTAAAAATCGAGATAGAGTTGAGAGAATAAGTATGAGTATGTGAGTGGGGAATGATGTTACGAGCTATTTAAAGTAAACTAACTCATCGAAAACTCAATGCATGATTTGGACTTGAATTGGTTGAGGTACACTAGGTTCACTAAATCTTGCTAGCTAGGTACCCGGAAATCCAAACATTTGTTATGTATAGATTCCCAACATATTTTTCTTAGATCTACTAAGAGCCACCTGGAGATATTTTAGGATGACGTGTCTTAATGTATTCGCAAGTTGTATGACGTATTTGTCTAGCTGCATGATGCCGTATTTGTCTGAAATGAACTTAACTCTTGGGTCTGCCAGTTTAATGAAACAAAAAGTAAGTCTTTAGGTCTTACCTCTTTACTGATATAAATTTTAATTTAGAATATACCTACAATATATAAAATTAAAATGTTATATAGGGAAAATTATTTTTTTAGTACATTAAATATGCTCAATATTAATTTTAGTCTGATAATTATGCTCATTTTTTCTAAGTTTATTAAGTTTAATAATTGATGGAATTTAGTCATTCGATCGCTGAAATTTTTTATTTTTTTGATCGAAAAATGACATGACATGCCAATTGATTTTGGATATAATTATATTATATGTATTATTAATAATATATAAAAATAATAATCAACCTCTCACCTGCACCCCACCCCAAGACTGGTTTCCCTTCCCCCATCCTCCTCCCCAACCCCCCTACCTCGCCCCCTAGAGGGGCGACAACATCGCGGAGCAGCAAGAGGGCGACAAATGTCCGTCGCCCTCGCTAGGCCACCACCGCTTAGGGGTGAGGAGGGCGATGTGCCCTCTTCTCCAGCAGTGGCAGCTACTTTGTCTCCATCGCCATTTTTTTTTTAAATCAATTTTAATTAATTTAATTGTATAATTAAAAAATATTATATTAAAAATTAAAAATTATATATTTTAATAAAACAATGTTTTATTAATATATATATATATTATATAAAAATTTATTAAATCATATATATTATATAAATATATAATATTTTATATATTAGATTGGAGAGATGGGCAAAATTGTTAAAAAAAATGTACTTTGTCAGACCTATAAGTACAGTCAATGTGCGCGTACCACACATAGGGGGGTTTTTTTATTTATTTTTTCATATCGAATGGATTGTAATTGATACTTTAATTTTTATAGAAATTTTTTTTAAATATTCCCAATATCACATTATCCTTAAACTTTTTCCCTATGTATATGAGCCTTTAGTGCTTATATATATACATATATATATATATATGCATTCCTATACCATTTTAAGTTGAGTTTATCATCATGTTAATTCATGATTAGCTGATTATATATGTAATTAAGCTTTTGATTTTCTGTCCCAACATTTATTCCTAATTTGCTCAACTCCTGAAAGTTTACTGTAGTTAATTTAGGGCAGCTTTTCCCAAGGAGTTTATAATTAACTTTACGTATTATACATGTGTAAAATATACATAAAATCTTATTATATATAAAAGACAATGAAACATGCAAGACGTTAATGACCACCTCATTTAAAAATTTAAATTATTAAAGATAAAAATTATTTAATATTAATATCTTTAACATGATCCATATGTTTAGTAACAGTGGAAGCTCCTATTAATTTTTTAACTTCTAAGATATATACATAAAATTATATTTAATTATTTGGCTTGCACTTAGCATGTGCGCGGCACGTGAGCTCAAAATCCTGGTTAGATTATAATTTTTTGCAAATTTTATTCTTAACGTGCCATTTTATTTTAAATTGCAGGTTTAATAAATTAATTGCCAAATTCATTAATTCCAACGCATTACAAGAAAAATGGCTCAATAGCCATGAAAAAAAATCAGCGTCGAGCTGATTAGCAAATAAAATTCTCGTTGCTAATATATATTATTTAACACAAGAAATTTGTTGATGAATTTAGTAAAAAAAATTTACTTGCTAAAAACTTTAGCAACGAATTATTTAAAATTGCAACGTTGCACTTTTTGAAGGATTTGTCCTTAATGTGCTATTTTTTTTAAGGCAAAATTACATTTTTAGTCCTGTAACTTTAGGCCATTAGCGCTTTTCGTCCTGTAACTTTCTTGGTTTACACATTTAGTCCTTTTTTTGGCAATTTTAGTCCTGTACTTAACAAATTTAGTCCTTTTTTGTCAGATTTAGTCCTGCAATTACAATTTTGGTCCTCCGTTAAATTTTTCGGCCAACCCGTTTGGCCGGAATGCCACGTCAGCGACTGGAATGCCACGCGAGCCATTGAGCAAAATTTCATTTTTAGTCCTGTAACTTTTTGATTTACACATTTAGTCCTTTTTTGGCAATTTTAGTCCTATACTTCACAGATTTAGTCCTTTTTTGGCAAATTTAGTCCTGCAATTACAATTTTGGTCCTCCATTAAATTTTTCGGCTAACCCGTTTGGCCGGAATGCTACGTCAGGTAACACTAGCTGGTGGAATGCCACGCGAGCCATTGTTTTATGGATTTTAAACCACCAACAGAAAGAAATCTTCCCCAAATCAAAAACCCTAACTCCTTCATTTTCTCCTTCGAAAGAACATGGAAAAATTGGATGAAATTATTGTCTTTTTGAACCGTTAACAATCAGCATTTCTTATGTGGGATTCTGACTTCATGAGTTTTGGATCAGGATGGAGCCAATTGAGGCGATTTTCTCCATAATTGCTTGATGTTGTGCATGTGTTCTTGCAATTTATGCAGCGAGCAGAGGGGTTGAAAAGTTGCCATTAGTTCTCGTTCTGTGGTGGGGGTTTTCGAGCATGTGTGATTTGCTTGTGGTTGTCTTTTATATCCTCCATCGTTTCAAGTCTGTAGAAGTGCCTAAATTTCTTCTGAAAGCTAACACTATTGATTTCCTATTGCTTCCGCTATCTGTGCTATTATGTTTCAGCGCTCTACGTAGGAATACTGCTAAGTTTTGGTGATGTTTCTTCTATGATTTTTTCAAGGGTCAATACAACTATTTTCTACATCGGTCCACTGTTAATTACGAGCTTTGTAGATTTTTTGTCTTTCGAAATAAAAACTTGAAATGGCACCATGGTATGGTCCTTGCATTAGTCTTCTTCACTGTAAAGACTGTGGAGTCGTTATCTCAGATGCATGGTCGTTATTTATTATGTCTCTATCGGTTAAAGAAACCAAAAGGATGAGTCAAATTAGAAGTTCGAGCTTGTTTTTTTGTTCAAGAAGACAATAATTGCATCCAATTTTTCCTGTTCTTTCGAAGCAGAAAATGAAGGAGTTAGGGTTTAATTTGGGGAAGATTTCTTCCCGTTGCTGGTTTAAAATCCATAAAACAATGGCTCGCGTGGCATTCCACCAGCTAGTGTTACCTGACGTAGCATTCCGGCCAAACGGGTTAGCCGAAAAATTTAATGGAGGACCAAATTGTAATTACAGGACTAAATTTGTCAAAAAAGGACTAAATCTGTGAAGTATAGGACTAAAATTGCCAAAAAAGGACTAAATGTGTAAATCAAGAAAGTTACAGGACTAAAAATGAAATTTTGCTCAATGGCTCGCGTGGCATTCCAGCCGCTGACGTGGCATTCCGGCCAAACGGGTTGGCCGAAAAATTTAACAAAGGACCAAAATTGTAATTGTAGGACTAAATCTGACAAAAAATGACTAAATTTGTTAAGTACAGGACTAAAATTGCCAAAAAAAGGACTAAATGTGTAAACCAAGAAAGTTACAGGATGAAAAGCGCTAATGGCCTAAAGTTACAGGACTAAAAATGTAATATTGCCTTTTTTTAAAAATATCTAGGCCTAATTGTCTAATTGGAATTTCCCAAATTTATAGCCATATATCAACTAGGAAAACAAATACATATTTGAAGATAGATTAATAGAACATAAAACACAATATAAATTATTTTGGGGAAATGTAACTTTTCATCCCATAATTTAGGGTTTGTTTACTTTTTGTTTCATTGGTTACGGAATTATCATTTTTAGTCCTGTAACTTTAATAAAAATAGCATTTTTGGTACACCTTTTTGTTAGATATTTAATGAAAAAGGCCACGTGAGACTAAAAGTGCTATTTTTTTTAAGTTATGGGATCAAAAATGATAATTCCGTAATATATGGAACAAAAAGTGTAAAAGTTCTAACAATCACGTAGCACTCTTCCTTGTATACATACAATAAACAATTTTTATTATAAATAAAATAAAATATAATTAATAAATTACACTTTAAAAAAATAAAAAAGAAAAACCAATTAAAGTATTATTGGCAAAATAAAAGAATTGGTGTAATGATTTTAAAACCACATACATTACTTTTACAAAAAAGAAAAAAGAAAAGCGATTATAATTAATTTTTAAAATTATCTAATTAGAGTTATAATTGTTATATTTAAAAATTGGTGAGGCGGTGTTATTAACCGTTATTTGCGAGTGTAGATTTTTTTTTTTTTTATGCTAATTAGTATAGGTACATATATTCTCAATGAAGGAGTAATATTAATATCTTCTTTTGTTTATCACATTCGAAGAAAATTTAGCATTGGCTACAATTTTATTATAAGTTGTAGACTAAATTATGATAAATAATTATTTAATCATAAATTAAATATAAATCAATGCCAAAATTTAAATTATTCATCATGAAAACTATTTTCACCATAGTTATAAGCCGTAGCAAATATTTTTGCATACTTTTAGCTATGATAAATGCTTTAGCTATACTCGCGAAAACCACGACAACAATCATTTTATGGTAATGATCAATAATTATTTACTAAAATTATTTATTTTTAATTATAATAATTAATTATGATTAAATGTTAATGTTTTTTAATGTGAGACGAATCTCTTTATTTATGATCCACATGAAATAACAAAAAAAAAAAGAAAATTATTTAAAACCAATAGTCAACAAATCTGCTGGTGAATAAAATAGAGAAAAAAAAAAAAAAGAGCTGCCACACAAATTAAAGAAGCTTTTGGCTTCTCTGAACTGCCTCTAGCTTGAAGCTTAAAAAATATCTGGGATAGGAAAAAGACATAGGTAAGTTACAATAACCTCCCTAGATTTTGCTATAATTATAAGATAGTTTTTTTATTATTTAAAAAATTATCAGAATTTTTTTTTAATTTTGACGGTCGTCTAATAATTAGCCTTATCCTTAGTCTCTGTTAGCATATGGATTAAGATTTATAATTTTTTGGATTAATTATATTTTGTCATCTGAACTATGATCATTTTACACTTTGGCATCTATTTTTTTTTTTTTTTTTTGTATCAACTTATCATCTCAACTTTACAAAATTTTGCACTTTGCCATTTATAACTATTTTTCCACCAAGTTTTTTGTCAAGAAAAATCACATGTATTGCACATGTGATATTTAAGGGTTATGTGATGTGATATTTTTCACATATGCACAACATGTGATGGTTTTTATGCAAAAAAATCAGCAAAAAGAATGAACATATATGGTAAAGTGCAAATTTCACAAAGTTGAAATAGCAAGTTGATACAAAAAAATATATATATATATATATGCCAAACTGTAAAAATAGGTGTAGTTCGGATGGCAAAATATAATTTATTCTATTTTTTTATTTTTATGGATTAACTGAAATTTTGTATATAACTTTTAAAAAATTTTCATCCACCCCGTCCGATTTTTTAATAAATTTTTAATTTTTTTTTCAAAAAAAAAATACAGTAAGCACAAAATTGACAATTTTATATTTGTATCAAGATCAAGTTACAAAATTTCATCAAATATTATGAAGATATTGATAATTTTTTAAATAATAAGAGACAATTCATGATTATGTCAAATTTTTAAGAAATTTGCTGTAAGTTACCAATATATATATATATATATATATATATATATATATATATAGAGAGAGAGAGAGAGAGAGAGAGAGAGAGAGAGAGAACGAGAAGCATCAATTTACAAAGCAAATACAAGCACAGGGCCAAATACCACACAACCCTTGATTTCCGCTATCTGAAAAATTGTATTTTTTGTTCCATATATTAGGTTTTTTTTTTAATTTTATTTTATTTGTTACAATTTTTTTATATTGTATTATATAAATTAAATTTTTTCTTAATTTTAGTCTTTATATATTTTTCAACTAATAATTAATGAAAAATGTATGCAAGACTAGTAAGGGCTCCGTTAATTATTAACTGGAAAATGGACGTGATGATTAAAATTGAAACAAATAAACTTCAATTTTGGAATGCAACGATGAGATGGAAATTGACAGAAGGGTTTCCTTTTTGAATTCTTTCTTTTCAAATACAAATAACAAGTTTAAAAAATCGTAAGTTTTCATAACAAATGATACTAAAGTGAAAAAAACCCTCAAAATAGGAGATAAAAAATACGATTTTGCCTTCCACTATCATACATACATATATAGAATACTTTCATAAAAAGTAGGGATAATTACACTCTTCTCTCATGAGGTTTAGTGTAATTGCACGCAGACTTTTTGTGATTTTGGGAATTACATCTAGCATCCTCGAGGTTTGCTGTCGCTTAATAAATAAGTTCTTCCATTAGTCGAAATTCTCCGAATTTGTTGATATTAATAAAAAAATCAGAAAAAAATCTATATTACTGACCAGATTACCCTCATACGTCTTTACGCATTAACGAATATGATGAGGTATATTTTCACTGTCATAAGAGTAGTTTAGTCCAAAAAAATATTATTTGACCTGCAATAAGTCAATTTTAAGTATTAGAAATACTAGATATAATTTCTCAAACCACAGAGAATCTACATATAACTGCACCCATCCTTAGAAGAGGAAAATGTAATTATTCCTCAAAAATATCAAAATTTCACACACACTGGCTTCCAATTCATTCAAATGAAATTCAGGTTTTCTCCAACTGCACACCTTCTGACAAACAAATATAAGAAAAAAAAAAATATATATATATATATAGACACAAAACATTTAAGGGCAGGGGGAGACAAACTCATGACTAGTCTGTTTATTCATCTTTTCCTATTCAGTGGGACCCTTTACAACTTGGCATCATTATCCCCTAATCACACCCCTACACCTGTCAAACAAAACCCTAAAAATCCTCCCCCTCAACCACAAAGATAACCATACATCCCTCCCCCCCCCCCCCTTCTATATATGTATAGTGTGTGTGTGTGTGTGTGTGTGTGATTCCTTCCATATTACTAGCTTATTACCTATTCTCTTCTTACAACAATATATGTCACAAAATTGATCATACCTTTCTTGCAACATCAAGAATCAAATCATAGGCTTATTTTCTTACAACCAAGAATCAAGGGTTTTGCATGGTCAGTATTTCCCCTTCATTGTTCTTTAGCTGCCAAAAGAAGGTGAGAGCCCTAATCCTAGTTTTCTTGAGCCTTTGACATACTGATCATCAATTCTCGCGGCCAACGGACTCAAATTACATGATCATGGGCTCGTTTCAAATGCACAACCTACGGTCATGGCGGAAGTGTTCTCGATACATTCAAGAGCAACGGACTCGTCTCTACATTGTGTGGAGGTGCTCTGTGACTCTCATCAGATGGCAGTTGGAAGGCGTAAGCAACGATGATTGAGGCGAGACGGAGACGTTCTTCTGCAAATATTATAGGCTCAATCGATGGTTGTCGTTTGGCAACGAGAAACTACTGTAAGAGAGATACATAATTAAATTACACCGATCGATAGTTTAGTACTTCAAATTAGGATGAACATATGATACTACGAAACTTGCAGTTATGTTTTACATTACAAATTAATACATTACTCAATCTGTAATGTAAAACATGACTATGTGTAGTTGGATTAGTTGTTAATTAGTGTAATTTCTAAAAAGTTGAATCTTACTAATTATCTTCATAGGATGTTTAAATTTTAAATGGTGTCTATATGTAATTTTTAAAACTTAATTATATATATATATATGAGAAATAATTCCCATAATTGGATGGTGATCACTATAAAGTGAGTTGAAAGTGTAAAATTAAATTATGTGGTAATTTTAGCAAATATATATATATGTGTGTGTATTTATATATATGCACATCAATATATAATATAATTAATTGCAAAAATGTATTGTTTTCTCTTTTGATCTTTTATTCAAGCAATTTGTAACGTAGTTCATACATATATATATATATATGAACTAGATTTAATTTATGTTTTGTCTACTTCTAAATGGTAGATTAAATAATTAATAATTTACTATACAAATGAAATAATAGATTTGACATTTTTAATAAACCAAAAATATTTTCTTGATATTTTTCTAATTGAAGAAAGTGTTTGCAAAAGCTCGTGTTCGGAGAAGTAGTGATAAGTTAGTCATAAGAAAAAGTTAAAGATTAGAATTAATATAATCAAAATTAAGTTAAATGTGCTTAATTTACAAAATATATTTAATCCAAAGTAATATAAATTAAAATACGAGTGATTAATTGCAACGGAAGTTGCTTTTACCATCAAATTATTTATAAAAAGATAAGGGTTAATTAATATATTTAAAATAACTTGTAGTTATTTACTAAAACATCAAAATTGTAGATAAAAATACCCTCTAATTACCTGTTTTTAATTATTTTGTTTTAGAGGCACTCTAATTTTTAAATTAAGAGAATCAAAAGCACAATAATATATATATATATATATATATATATATATATAGTTTACCAAATCCTAATTATTTTTAGCTTTTCTCCAACAAAAAATTCATGACTTTTTGTTTTTGTTTTTGTTTTTGTGTTTTTTTTTTAAGAAATTAAGATTGCAAAGTAAGATCAGCTGATTATTAAAAGTGATTGTTGTGACTTGAGAGATTATGAATAGTTGGATTGGAGTCGGATATGTTGGATAAACAGCAAGCAAAAGTTGACCTTTTTCTAAGAAAGGAAAAAAAAAATTGCTGGTTCTTGTTTGGTAGATCACATAAAAATAAAATTTGAAATTTTTCTATAGTTTTTAGTAGGTTTTGAATCCTGAATTTTTGAGCTCCAAGTCATCATGTTCTTTATTATTATTATTATTAGTAGTAGTTACAATTCATTATATTATACATTATTCGACAAATTTAGATTTAAAAATCTATTAAATACATCTGAATTTGAAGTCAAATTTCAAGTCAAACACTATGTACGTTGGAAGGAAACAAAGAAACGACAAATTATTATACAGTAGATATATGACAACTTCATGCATAGGACTCGAACCAAAATCTCGTTGTTGTCTATAACCTTATCAATTGAACAAAACCTCATTACTCGTGAGTTTACGTTCCACTTATTTTGCCATTGCGATAACCTCATTTTTTTCCGTTGCAATTGCTCCAAACTAAACTTGTTTCTTTAAATTTTATCTCTTAAGTGGTGGCAATTGTTCCAAATTAGACCCAAAGTCGACCATGGATGGATGATGTTTGGAAAAAATACAATTTACCCCATGTGATATTATAAATGAGCAAATTATTTCTTATAAAAAAAAATACAGCAATTTATCCTTCGTATTTTTTTAAAATAAAACTATTTATTTTAAAGTTGGAATTAAGTTTCAGGGTGAGTCTCGAGTTTTGGTATTTTGAGTTGATTTGGGTGTATTTTATTTATATTTATATACATCATACATAAAATAATATTTTTATAAATTAAATTATTGGTATAAAACATTTGTAGTTTTAATGTATATACAAGTAAAATATGTTGAAAGTCTTAATGTTTCTGAACATAAGACATATATATACAAATTTACAAAGAAAGGGTATCTATTTTAACAATAATTTTCTCATATTTATGAAGTTATGGTAATGTTATTTTTAAAACTTTATATTTTTTAATACTTAAAAAAATTCTAAACTGGATCAAAAAATGGTCCCAAATCTTGACAACCCACCACAAATCCGACATCTTTTGGATTCGTTTTTTAAAGTTACAATGAGGTGGAAGAACCTAAGTTCGAACTCAAAACATCTAATTCATTGAAAAAAAGTGATATCAACTCAATCAAACAATGAGGTGAAGAACCTAAGTTCGAACTCAAAACATCTAATTCATTGAAAAAAAGTGATATCAACTCAATCAAATAATTATCGGCTTTTTCTGAAATTAGATACATAACAATTATACTTTTTGTTTCATGGAATAAAACATTAATGGGGGCTATTGAGCTGCAGAAAATTCTTGTTTGATCAGACTCAACACATGACATGATGTACTATTTGTCACTCTCTTTAGAAAATCAGACTATATATCAACAGTAAGAAAAAAGCAACTCATCATGTAAGTTACTTAAATTCAGCCAAAGCAGATTGTTTGATTGTCATTGATCAGAAGGTACAAACAAAACCCTAACTAAATCACATTGAGCCACCCAACATTTCATGCTTCAGGCTCATTGGACACAAGAATTGCCTAAAAACCAAATAGGTCAGGAAATTCGACTATGAACTCGTACATGCAATTGAATTCTTTGACCAAGACTGATGTGGTAATCATCAGTTCCTAATGTGGGATGGGGTGTCACACGACATGTAAATCTTGGTAGATTTTCATGATTCAATCACCAGTCAGTTTGATCCTCATGAATTAAGATTGAGCAATAAACAACATAAAGATGTAAATTTGGCTTCACATGATTCGAGGTTTCAGAGCTGAATTATTTATTATTTCACCTTTAGTTCAGATTCTCCAGAAAATAATACTTCAAAGTATATGTGACGGTTTCAGCAGTCATGAGTAAGATATATACAAGCACTAAGCCAGATGTTCAATAAATCAAAGCAGTATTGCACTCAGCAAACCCCAATTTTATATATTTGCAAAATTTTGAGTCAACATATGAAGAATAACACTATTGCACAAGTTAAGGGTCTTCGTCCGTTCAGGAAGACTATGTCGTTACCTTGCCTCTCTGGGGGTTTGGCACAAAAGTGTTAAGTATTTCTATCTCTTGTTTCCGGGAAGAGACTCACCGAAGTTGCTCTGCAATCTTGCTGAAGTCGAGTCATCCTCACCTGGTTTTCTCGGTGGTTGTCCTTGCTTGTTTTGGCCTCCCTGAGTGGGATTTAAGAAAAAACGATGAAAGAATTTAGAGTTCATAAACTTCGCAGGTAAAATTTTGGGATATAAAAGTGCAGAGGTAGAATCAAGATCACAAAGAAAAACAGCATAGTTTTCACTCATCTAATCAAACAAAGATATTTGAAAAGAAAGCTATAACCACCAGTACAAAGATCCATTTACGTTCTTTTGAAAAGAAAGCTATAACCACCAGTACAAAGATCCATTTACGTAATATCCTTCATAGCTAATAATAATTTATGCAGGTGGTTAGCTTAAACAGTTTACTTACAGCTCCTTTCTGGCCCGTCAACCTCCTAACTGATGGGGCACGAGCAACTGATGAAGCTGCTGCAGCTGCAGCCACACGTATCCTGCAGCATGAAAGAATGTAAGAGATTTTTATCTTTGATCACCACCAAATATAACCGAAGCCTCAAAATTTCAAGTACCTTTTGTGTACATCAACAAATTCATCCGTCTCATCAACAATTTCCTCCTACGTCAACCAAAAATGAATAGAAGGACCCAGTGTGAATTACCTGCTGAATAAAAAGCAATACAAGGAATAGAAGAGCTAATTTAATGGTAATTTACCTGCAAAAGTTCTTCAAATACATCTTCCAAGGTGATAATGCCAATCACTTCACCATCCTCTGAGTCATCTGAAGAAGGGGTAGGTCCGTTCGTGACCACATCACTGTAGATCAGGTTAGTTTTGGAGGGTGGCCTTGAAACCCTCTCTATGTCAACAGCGAAGCTTTCTGGCTTCTCTTCTTTCTTTGATAGCAGTGGCGTAGTTAAGTCTGACTTCCCATTTGTACCTTCATTCTCTTCATATTTCTCTATAATAGATGGAGGTTTTCTGTTTTGCCCTTTTGGCTTCACCACAGCTGCCATATGACTACTACCTTTCTGAAACTCATTGAGGATGTCGTATAGGGGCATATCTGCAGGAACACTGGGAAGCAACAGTGTAAATTAATTTTTTCAACTTTGATTGTTGAATCTATAATCTACAATCATGTAAAGAATTCAATGCCATACCGTGGAATTCTCCGAATGGAAACAGCACTAACTGGGGTCTCTGTTTCTGCTCTCACTGTTAGGAGACTCTTTACCTAGCAGTAATAACGTATCTAAGAGTTATGTGTTTATGGTGAAGAATACAAAATGTTCTGTTTCAAGAATATTACCAGTAGAAGTCCAATAATGTTCTTTGGGTTCCCAGAATAGACAGGAACTCGACTATGACCACGAGCCAGAATCTTACCCATTGCTTCCCTGCGATGAGGCAAACATTGTGTATAGTGTCTCTCTTAAATCACAATTTATTGACTCAAGTGTAACATAAAGTTCCCAAAGCCTAACAGATGGGGAAATATAAAGCATTTGACAAATTCTTTTTCCTCCTAATACTTACAAAGCTAGAGACCAGACCAAACGATTGGAAACGACATCTGTATTAAAACACAGCATAAAAATCTTTTCTGCCAGACAATCAATTCTTACCAGTCTAGCTTTGAGTTCACATCCAGTGAAAAAGTTGACTCAATCGGGGTCATGGCCTCCTCAGCAGTCTGGTCACAATTGCAGAAAATTTAGTGATAGAAGTGGAAAAGTAGAAGAATGATACTGTTAAAACACTACACCATTACTGTCATTATTTAGAAGTTGTTGTGATCGACTTCAAAATACTTCTATCACTTTGCAACATTGAGATTACCATGATCTCTAGATGTGCTGATTCACAATTGACAAGTCAGAAACTAGCAACAAAATGCTAGGTGCAAGCTGGCAGGTATATGAAATGAGGCTGTAGTAATTGCCACTTAATGAAATTAAAAATCTATTAGACGAGTATCTAGCAGACTAATGAAGATTCCAATACTTAAGTCATAGTTATCGGAACAGTTCCCAGATAGCTTTTACTACTTTTAAGCTAAATGAACCTGGATGTTAGGAGATAAATATGCTGCAATTCTGAGCTTCCGGCTTTGTAAATCAAGGAGGAAATAAGATATTTTTTCCCAATTTCCCCAAAAAGAAGAAATATCAAATTCAAAATGTTCAACCTGCTAACTTCAATACATACCTTTTCCGTCAAATCAAGCGCTCCACTAATAATTGTTGTTTCATCATGTGTGAGTTCACCGCCTTTGCCAGCCTGAAAAAGATGACAGCTTAGAAGGCAGTTTCAGCAAATAGAAAGGATCATAATATTGTCAACTAAACTAGAAGTTCTGAGAAGGAGCCCATCACAACAGAAAACAGAAGACAATTTGTCACATTACAGAAAGCTTGGAAGAATTATACCTCCTGGCTGTGAATAGAAACAAGAGCCTTCAGCTGAGCTCGTCTAAACAGCGCCTCATTATGTCCCAGAACACAATCCAAAATCTGAATTCACAAAATAAATACAATAAATTAAGACAACTCCTATTTCAAACAAGTTGACCTTCCAGGAGGAAGAAAATATTGTCCATGAAATGGTAGATCTACTAGAACTTCAAAATTTTGAAGACATTCGGCAAATTATTTGCACAAGCATGCTTTTTGGTTGTACAAAAACTCACCTTGGGACTGCATTGAACAAGCAATTCTAAAACTTAAATGTCCAACAAAAAGGAGATGTCTTAAGTAACCAGAAATACTGAACGGGTACTACTTGATCTAGACTTGGGAAATGAAAGGACTGTAGAGTACATCAGAATCTTTATGGGCCTAAATTGATGATGTGAATTGCTTGGTGATAAACACTATTAGAACACTTAGATAATTGTAAAGTATCATTGTTTTCACAGCTGATTTGATTTGCAATGAAGTTATCCAAGTCTTTGCTGTTTCCCATTTCATTCCTACCCTAGACACTAGCTGTTTTTTGACCCTGTTCTTCTTAATTACTCAGGTTCCTTGAAGGGAAATGAAGGAATTGAATAATGTAATGAATTTGAGACCACAGTTTCAATGAAATTCTGAATCCTACACAAGTAGTTTAAGAGTCAGGAACCCATTAAACTTTCTTATCAGGGTATTTCATATTTACAATTAGTTTGTCACAGGGCTTACTTGTTAGTTTGAGGCATGGAAGCACCTGCGTCTTATTGTGTAAATCAAAATCAACAAAGTGTTCTCTCATATTTATAAGGGTCAGAAATGAGATCTTCTTTCCCCACCTAGATATACCAACTACTTGCATCCTAATTATACACTCTATGAAGATGGCACCATTTTGCAAATATTACATTCAACATAGCAAATTCATCTCAGACTGAGGTGTGTAGCCAACATATTCAACCAGTATTTAAAGCATGCCCGACAATAGAGGATCTTAATATCATGTTCCCTCGAGCTTGTCTCCCAAGATAAATTCCATCACATATAAAATTAATTCATATACATACGTACACTATATACATACATCCACGAGACAACATTATCATTCAGTCTGCACCAGATCGTGTTCTTAAATGTACTTACACTTCAACATGGACTCTATACAGCTTTCAGGATAACTGCAAAACTGTAGCCAACTAAACTCATAGGAAATTGTAAAAACTTTTGGCATTGGTGATGGCATATTACCTTGCCAATTGGGTAAGCAATTGGATAGCAAATGATCATCAGAATACGAACAAGCCACACAAAATTAGCACCCACCGCAAGTCCATATCTGGTGCATATTGCTTGAGGGATAACCTTATAACAGAAAATCATAGGAGAACGAATCACTAGAATGAAACAGAACAAAGATAACAAAATAGAGTAATAGTCGAGTCAAATGTCTACCTCTCCAAATGCTAAAACAAAAGTGACTGATAATATAATGGCAACATATTGATTGAAAAGCTTATCGAGGTATATTGGAAGGGCCTGCAAGATGCACAATGAAAGTAGAACTTTAGCATACATGCTCAGTAAAATATGAACTGTAAAATTCTTGAGCTGAATATCCAAAAGAATATATGAACCAAAATACAAGGCTCTGCAACTCTGCTGCCTTTGCACTTCTGTTGCAAATTAGAAATGCATTTTCCCAAATAAAGTTTATAACAAAACATTTACCTCCATTGAAGCAGCATTACACAAAAGCAATGTCACAAGAAGCTGGTGCTGCTTCTGAACCACTGGAAGTATTGCAGCTGAAAACAATGAACTTACTATCACTATCAAATTGACGGACAAAATAGGAAGAGAAAGCACCAGTTGAAAAGAGAAAAAATTAGCTCCTCGCAGAGCACTCTATTTTATAACAGGGACTCAAACTTAACCTCAATTTTTAACCCCACAAAAATCTTGCCCTTGCTCAAAAGGGACCGTCGTCAGCTCAGATAATTATGCTATGACTATAATATAAGCGATTCATCATGCTGCTAAATTAGGAGCAATTACAGCAACAACAACGATTGTCAATAGCATAGTGAGAAACAATAGCTGATGACTTTGAAAGTCCAGTGTCTACTCCTGATTAAAAATTTCCATCTATACCTTACCATCGCAAACTTAAACTGTTTGCGCTAGCACCAATAATAGCAACAATAAAAAGAATAAAATGATGACAGCCATTGCAATATGGAAAATGGACAAATGATATCTATTGGAATTCTAGCATAACTTCCAATTGAAAAATCATACTTCAGACTCTAATATATAAAAGACTCCACACAAGAATGCCATGTATCATTATATTCTATGCATCAATCATATATGCTCCTTGAATTGAAAAGGATACTGTTTGGTCCAAATATATTGAATTTCATTTCTCAATTTCATGCAATTATTGTTATTTTTTCTTGAAATTGGAGAAAGCTGTTAATTTTATTTAAAACTAAATGCAATTTCCTTTTTCATATAGAAGTGGGTCGACTAGGTATTGCGCACATAGCAAATAAAGGAACACTAACTCAAGAAAAAACAAATGGACTATATCTTATTGATAAGATTTCATATTTATCTAATCATCATCAGGAACCTTAAATCTAATCCAAGCCGCTGAGCATCAAGTGCCAAAACACTAACACAATCAGCTACTTCCACAAACACAACCAGGAAGAATGGAAATTCGAGATTATACCCGTATAGCAGATGAATGTAGATCAATGTAATTTTTAACTAAAATTTTACAAAAACAGCCTCGTACTCAAATCATATATCTCCTTCAATTCAAATCATTAAGTTAACAACTTCAATCTAATACATTTACCGTACTAGCAATCCGATCTACTTACCATACTAGCGAGAATAGAAACAGTAATATCAATAGCACTGATCCAGTGAGAAGTATAAACAACAAGAAACAACAATCCAAAATCACATATCCAGTGATTACTTCTAATTGGATAAGTCTAATTATCACCAAAACTCATATCTTACAAAGCCACCTCATATTAAACACAAGAAGACGAACAAAATTCACATATTTCCAAATCAATTCAATCTAAACTACTAACTACAAATCTACAACATATATACAAAAAATAGAGGACAATTCCACATCATTTCTGATAATTAAGCTGCAATCCTAACCCAAACCCTCGCACACCTAAAATAGTACAATTCCATCTTCTTTTTGTTTTTATTAAAAAAAGGAAGACAAATCAACCTACATCCGATAATCATCAGAAATTCAAAATCTGGCCACAGACATCTCAGTATCAATCACAAAAAAAAAGAAAAAAAAAAATTCAAATCACCCATATCACAGTATCATAAGTTCAAGCAGAAGCAATAACAAAGATTGAACTCTCTGTTACGATAAGAAAATGAACCGACCAGCCTGCTTCTTCTCAGCCGGAGTGCCGCTCCGCTGTAGGATCTCAAGGTCCACGAGGCCCAAAGACATGAGACCCAATGTCAGCCCCGACATAATCCCCGCAAACAGAACCAACACGCACGACACACCCGCGTACACGAACCACCACACCGTACCGACTCTATCTCCGCCCCCAACACTCCTCCTCCGCCCCCGCCGCTATTCCTGACCGCCATCGTCACCAACGCCGCCGCATTTACAAGGTGCATAATTGTCCTTCCAACAATCCTCCCTAGATTTCCGCCTCACTTTCAGACGTTCCTCTTTGGGTATTGTTCTGGCAGTGTGTGAGCTCTGCGTCCGTATGAGAGAGAGAGAGAGAGAGACGAAGAGAGAAAGAGACGACGACGACGACGACGACGACGTGTATGATATATTTCTTATTGGTCTTTTTTTTAATTTTATTTTATTTTTTAACATTTTCTTTAATTTCTCTTTTTTTTTTAAAAGAAAAGAAAAGAAAAGAAAAAATGGAGTAAAGGATATGTTCGAGAGTTTTCTCAATTTTAATTAATATTACAGATAATAAAAACTAAATAAATAAATAAATGGGTCAATGCAATTCAAAAAAAATTTTAATGCGGACAAATAAACATTAATATAAATTTAATTTTTATTAATAACAGCAAATTCTATGGATTCTGGATAACGGAGATTTATTCATTATATGAAAATAAAAATTAGGAATACTAAATGTAACTTTTTTAATTACGAAAAATTTATATGTAATTACATCAATATTGAACAAAAATGATTTAATTATCCCTTTTTTATATTGAGTTTGCTATTAATATCAATTCCATATATAAATATTCTGATATTTTCATCCGTACTCAGATTTCTCTAACAATACAAGTTTAATTTTATCAAAAAATATTAAAATTAGAAATAATTATATTTACACTCCTAAACTATAATCTATTTACACAAACTACTTTTATTTTCTCTATAATTGTAGAACCTACATTTGACAAAAAAAAAAAAAAAATTGAAGTAGTTCTATAATAATATTGACATTTTCTAGGGGGTGTGTGTAGTTTTTAAAAAAGTATAAAACAGTCTGTATAAATAAATTAATATTTTAATGAGTATATATATGTAGTTTTTCAAAAGATAATAACTATATATTGGAGGTGTGAATCAAATTATTTTTTAAAATTAATAACTATCACATTATCAATGCTCGTCAAAAATTTACTATCAAATATTTTTTGGGTTAGCGATGAATATATCTCTTATCATACTCTATAGTTTAAGTACAAACTCAAATTTTTATTTTATTTACGCAACGAAACTCCAATAGTAGTAGTTATATATACTAGAAAAAAGTATATGAATTAATATATATTAGTAATAAAAAAAAATTATTAATTGTAACATTTCCTATTAAAAATTTTCTATAAATTGAGTTATTGATTATTACTAATATTCTTAGTGGTTTATGGTTGTGGGAATTTGCAACGAAGGTTGAGGTCTACAACCAAATGGTTGTAGGTTCTAGTATTATGAATATTTGTATACGTCTATTTTTATAGTAGTTTATTAGTTCTTTATTCGGTTCGAATGTATTTACGATCTGAAATTTGATTTGAAAATTATTAATGCATTGAATACGTTTAATAATATAAGAACAACATTCTGGGAAGAGAAAAAGATAAATCAGAATAGGCTTTTTTAAGCTTTGCAGTAACTATAAACATTCCATCATTATTTAAAAAATTACAAATATACTTTGGATTAACGATCATCTAATAAATACATTTTATAATGGGCTGTTACAAGTAAATATTGTTAAATGGTCACTAATTTAGAGAAATGTTTATAATTTTTTAAATAATAAGAAATGTGTGTAATTAGATCAATTTCAAGAAGTTTGTGGTAATTTTATTTTTTTTTTAAAAAAAGAAAAAGAAAAATTGGAGCATGTGGTCTCAAGAATCAAACGGTCAAAAGATTCTCCCTATCTTATTCTTCTCTAGATCCGAGGATATGTCAACACTAATCTACACCACACATAAACATCATACTCTATATCTATATATATATATATATATATATACTAATATAAAACCCGTGTCAAGACACGGGGATTATTTTTAATTTTGATCATGATTATAATAATAAATATTCAAGAATGTATACTTATAAGGTTGAACAAAAATTATCTATATATAATAAACAACCTCTATGTAATGGTTCTAATAAAAATTAGAAAAAATATCAATTTTTTTTTTAAAAAAAATTTGAATGAGTTATTATTAATTATTTAGAAAAACATCAAGAAAATTATAAAATTCTTATATTTTTCTTAATTTTAAATCATGACCGTGGTTCACTTTATATATTTTGTCTTTTACGAGTGTTAATACCTTGATGTGCGCCACTTAAATGATATCTCTCTGACTGCAAATACAAAATATCCCAAATTTTCAACGCTATATTTTTTGTTTTGTGTTTTATTTCATTCATCTTATTTTAAATATCGTACAATTTTACTTTCAAAATGTCAAACATAGCATATATATTATTAAAAAGTATGTGCATTGAAATCAAAATTAAAGCTAGTTTATCCATAATAATGCGACAAACCAATAACATAAAGCATTCCAAAAAATACACTAAAAATCAACATTAATGCAACTCGCGTTCCAGCATAGTTTATTCATAGCAGCATAACATTTCATTTTTTTTTTTTTATTTCATTTCGCTTTTTCAGAATAAGAACCAAACACACACTTGTTACAAAACTAACCACGAAGAGAGAACATCCCACCATTGCACAAAATATATTATTGTGTAGCGCAATTTGTGCTAGATAAATCTTTGGCAAAATATATTATAATTTTGTATTATCGGATATAATGAACAATAACTAAATTATATTAAGAAAAAATTGTAATTTTAGTCATGTAATTTAAAGGAGTGGCATTTTTAGTCCTGTACGAATTAATTTTTATAATTTAGTCCTGTAATTTTATAATTTTGGCAATTTTAGTCCTTTTTTGCCAAAAAGTATAATCTACTTGCAATTTTAGTCCTGCAAATAAATTTATGTAGGACAAAAAATGCCAACTCCTCTAAATTATAGGACTAAAATGCCAATGTCCCCTAAGTTACAGGACCAAAAATGCTGGAAAAGGATGAAAATTGCCAAAATTTTAAAGTTACAGGATTAAATTTCGAAAATCAAATTCATACAGGACCAAAAATGCCACCCCACATAAGTTACAGGCCTAAAATTGTATTTTTTTCCTTATATTGATGATATTTCGAACCAAAAAAAATTTAATTTGTTGGATAAATACATATATTTTGGATAAATTTTTATATATACTTATAAAAATTAGATAAACAAATAATATTGATTAAATTAAATTTTGTTAAATTGCTAGTACATATGAAGTTCATCATAAATAGTAAAAAATAAAATAAAAAAATAAATCTTCTAAAAACTTATTGAATATTTTTCCAGCCTTTCGCCCTCATTTTGTGTAGATAGAAGAGTCGAGTTTCCTTCGTCTTCAATTTGTTGATAATTTAGTGCATCCAAACTTTTGAAACTTTTTGCTGCATGTGTAAAGACCAAAAAAATATATATTATTAAAAGGACATGATTATATAAAAAGATGCATAAATGATCCGTGTTTCCCAAATACTTAATATAGTCCTTAACTTATAATTAAACTCTTCAATGTTTGACTTTTTTGTTGATGGTTTTTACTTGATATCTTTTTAGGGGAAGCAACAATGATTTCATCACTTGTACTATTGTTGTTCGTAGTATTGATACGCGTCAATTTCAAGTGCATTGCTACATATACATGTAATTTGTTTTTCTTTCTACAAATCACGAAATCACGCATATATTATTGATAAAATCACAAAAACCAATTAATTAAAAAATAATCTCATTAATAATCAAGTGGAAGAAAAACGCCAGACAAAATTAAATTAATAAATATGACGTCTCTATTCGTACTCTCAATCAATAAAGAAAGAACACGAATAATGAGATAATTCTCTATGCTAGGGTAGAGATCACAGTGATTTATTTTTGTGATTTGTTTCTAAAGACACATTATTTATAATGTGATACAAACTTCTTATCTTTTAAATTATTTTAAATATAAATGCCAAAGTAGTTAAAATTTGATATATGATAGTGACTTATTTTTTATACTATATCAATTAATTAACTTGAATTACTTATTTTTTATCACTTAATTATCAAATATTATCGCTATATATTAAATATGATCTTTTAAAACATTCTGTGTCTTCAAATTTTATCCGAACATTTTCAAATTTGTTGAAATTAATTGATTAGGAATCCAAATATCATGTTTTAACATTTCCGCATGTTTTAATATTTTTTTTTATTTTGATCATTATCTAGTTAATAAAAATCATTTTGTATCCAATGTATTTTTATATTTTTATACTTATTAATTAATTTAATTTAAATTACTTATGTTTTAATAATTTTTTATTTTGATCATTTTATATTTATTTATTATTACTTATTTTAAATTTAAAAGAAATGTGTTTTTAATTAATTTTAATTTTACTTATGCTTTATATATTTTTATTTTGATCAGTCTATATTTATTTATTATTTACTTATTTTTATATTTTGAAACAAACGTATTTTTAGCTATATTTTATTTATTTTTTTAGAAAATACAATTCCTTTATGACTATTAACTATTATCTATACGATGAATACACATATATTGGACAAAATATCTTTTAATTTACTTAAAAGTATAAACAAATGATCTTGATTAGATTGTTTGGATAAATACTAATATTTTTTTTAGGTAAAATTACATTTTTGGTCCTGTAACTTTAGGTCGTTAGCACTTTTAATCCTGTAACTTACTTCATTTACACATTTAGTCCTTTTTTTGACGAATTTAGTCCTTAGCATCTCACATTTGGTCCTTTTTTGGCAAATTTAGTCCTGTATTGACAATTTTAGTCCTAACGACTCATAGTTACAGGATAAAAAATGAGATTTATTATAGTTTGAATAGGACCAAAATTGTCAACACAGGACTAAATTTGTCAAAAAAGGACCAAATGTGAGATGATCAAGACTAAATTCGTCAAAAAAGGACTAAATGTGTAAATGAAGTAAGTTACAGGACTAAAAGTGCTAACGACCTAAAGTTACAGGACCAAAAATGTAATTTTTGCCTTTTTTTTATCTTATTTATCTAAAAAATTGGTAAATTTGATTTTGCATAATAGAGCTCATTGAGGCTATCCACATCTGCGCGTATGTGACGCTTAGATGGATAGTCTCAATGATTCTATTTTATTATATATAGATTTAATATTATTGAATATAATGAACAATAACTGAATTTATATTAATGATATTTCAAATCTTTAATTTGTTGGATAAATACATATATTTTGGATAAACATGTTTTTTTATATACTTAGAAAAAATAGATAAACAAATAACATTGATTAGATTACATTTCGATTAAACTGCTAGTACATACAAAATTCATCATAAATAGAAAAAATAAAATAAAAACATAAATCTCTAAAAGCTTGTTAAATTTGTTTGCAGCCTTTCGCCCTCATTTTGTGTAGATAGAAGAGTCGAGTCGAGTCTCCTTCATCTTCAATTTGTAGATAATTTATTGCACAATTTTTTTATACCTTTTGCTGCATGTGTAAAGACCAAATATATATATATATATATATATATATATATATTATTTAAAAAAGTATGATTATATAAAAATAATAATTAAAAATGAACATTTGAAGGCTTCCTTGCACAAATTATTTGTGTTTTTCAAATATTTAATAGAAATCTTTTACCTTGATAAGTAAAAGTGTACAAATATTTCAGCCACATAATTTATGAACTTCAATGTTAGGCTTTTTCATTGATGGTTTTACTTGATATCCTTTCAAGGAAGTAACAATGATTTCACCGATTGTACTATTATTGCTAATCGCATTGATACGTGTCAATTTCCAGTGCATTGCTACATATATATGCATTTCGTCATTCTTTTCCTGCTAATCACAAAACCACACATATAACCATTGATAAAATCACAAAATTTAAGGAATAAAAATGTAATCTCATTAAATCATTAAGTGGAAGAAAAATACTAGACAAAATTAAATTAATAAATATGACGTATTTGTTCGTACTCAATTAATAAAATGAAAAAACATGAATAATGAGAGACCTCTCTATGTTGTGGTAGAGATTCACAACCCTGTGATTTTTCTTGTAATTTGTTTCTGCAGACACATTATTTATAATGATATTAAATTATTTCAAATTTAAATGACAAAGTAGATAAGATTTGATATATAATAGTGACTTATCTTTTTACTATATCACTTAACTTGAATCACTTAAATATAAAATATTATCGCTATATGATGAAAATATAACTAACTATTAGCTTTTTTTAAAACATTCCCGTGTCTCTTCGAATTTTACCCAAAAAACTTATAAATTTGTTCAGATTAATTAGTTAGAAATACAATATAAAATTCAAACTTATTTCCTATCTTTTTTAATATTTTTTTTTTTGATCATTATCATATTAATTTAAATTCATTATTTCATAGCTTAAATTATACACATTTTTTTATTTGCGGTATATACAGATTTTTCCAACTCCATGTTTGAATTGTTAGAAATAAATCTGAGTGATTTCTTTCTTTATTTTAGTTTAGTATCTATCAAAATAGATATTGCATATACATGCTTTTATATTCTTAAAAAAAAAAGATGATATTGATTAGATGCTACATAATATTATCGAAATATATAGGTAGTGAATATATATATATATATATATATATATATATATATATATTTATATACTTAAAGAATCGATAAAGAAAATTATATTGATTAGAATTTTCTGTACAAATAATAATATTTTTATTCTTTATTTAAAACACTTGTTAGACACTATTGATCAGATTCATTTTGATAAATTCAATATTTTTAATTCTTTGTCCAAAAAGTTGTTAGATATATGTTAAGACCTTTTTGGATGAAATCTAATAATTTTTTATTTTCATCTAAAAAATATATTATATTTCATTTGGCATAATAAAGCTCATTTAGGTTGTCCACATCTACGAATATGTGGCGCTTAGGTGGATAGCCTCAAAGATTGTATTATTTTTATTATTATTATTATTATATATATATGTGTGTTTATGTGTGTGTATATTTTGTGAGTATGTGTGAGCATATCATGTATATTTGTTAAAATTTATACATATTCATTAGGGATAATTACACCCCTCTCTCCTGAGTTTTGGTATAATTACACGTAAACTCTTAGTAATTTAAAAAATTACATCTAACACCCCTAAAAGATTTGCTTTCATTTAACAAATAAGCCCCCCATTAGTCAAAATTAACTAAATTTGTTGATATTAACAAAAATAACTAAATAAAAATTGATATATCCCCTCGATTTACTAACTTATTACAGGTCAAATAATTCTTTTCGAACTAAACTACTCTTATAACAATGAAGATATAACTCCTCACATGCATTAAAGCGTGAAGACGTATAAGGATAAGACTTCATACAAGTCAATATTAATAAATCAATCGGGGGTAAATATAGATTTTTTTTCTAATTTCTTTTGTTAATATTATCCAACTCGATGAATTTTGATTAACGTATGTACTTATTTGTTGGACGAAAATAAACTTCAGGGGTGCTAGATGTAATTTCTCAAACTATACGGGGTCTATGTGTAATTACACCAAATCTTAGGGAAGGGAAGTGTAATTATCCCTATTCATTAACGTTACACAAAATTAATGTTTATTTCGAGTTTCGATTAAAATGTGTAGGAGAAATAGCATTTTTCATCCAGCAATTTAGAACCTTTATAATTTACTAGTTACAAGATGATCACTTTTAGTCTTCTAATTTTAAAAAAAAAAATAGTACTTTTGATCCCAGTGGTACTTTTCCATTAGATTTTTAATGAAAGTTTCGCACGTGACCATTAAGTGCTGAGTTTGAAAAATTAAGGGATAATTGGTCACATGATTTTTTCATTAAATATATAATAGAAATGTGCTATGGCAAAAAATGCAACTTTTTTAAAATTATGGGATCAAAAGCGAGAATCCTATACTCAATAAGACTAAAAATATAAAAACTCTAATTACGACTAGAAATGCTACTTTTCCAAATATATATATATATATATATATATATATATATATATATATATATATATATATATATACTCCTTTCTTTCGGGTCTTTTTTAAAGTAAATTATATTTGCTTTTTCTGAGGTTCGACATAATTATGAATACGTCCCCATTATTTAAAAAATTATAAATATCTCTCCTCAAATGAAAAATAATTTCATAGCCTCTAACAGTGAGATAAACATGACTAGTTTACCCTTATTGATTTTTTTTTTCTAAAAAAAAGATTTGAAAAAATATAAAAGACAAAATTGAGGGTGAGTAAGATAAACAATTCACAGGGAAAGTTAGTCCACAAAATATTTTTAAAAATTTTAAATGTTATATAAATTATGATTCGTAATTTAAAAGGGCATTTTAGTCAGTTCATCACACAAATTAAATGCAAATTTAATGAAGGCTAATGGACTAAATTTGTTATTAAACGGACGTTAAAAATTAGAAAATATTTATAATTTTTTAATAATAAAAAATATTTATAATTATGTCAAACCTATAATGAAGGCTAATGGACTAAATTTGTTATTAAACGGACGTTAAAAATTAGAAAAATTTATAATTTTTAATAATAAAAAATATTTATAATTATGTCAAACCTAGAAGGTGATTGTAATTTCTCCCTTTTTTATGATTGTTTATGTCCAACAGTTTTAAGATTCTTATTCAATGTATTTATAGTACATTGATTTTGACTAGATTTCGTGACTTAACATATTGAAATAATAATATCATAAAATTTACATATTCATATATAAATTAAAGATTGTTTGTTGCATTAAAACTAAGTGTATAGAAATATTTATTATATATTTTATACACAATTATTTATTTAAAATTTTAATATAAATTAATTAAATAATTATTTTATATATTAACTCTTTTATAGATGTGTATTTTTAGATACAGTAAATTCATAAAAAAAATATAAAGTATATAAAAATTCATTTTTTAAACATGTTAGATAATATGAATAGATATTTATATTTTAAATTCTGTATTACATGTAAAAATTCTTGCAAAAATGATTAACAATTGACATTGGTAGTTTAAAATGGTAATAGTTGGTAATTAGTGAGTGGGTGGACTAGGATTTAAATCTATTTTGTAACAAAATATTTGAAACTTATCTATTTGGCATCATTTTTAAATTACAAGGTGGTAAATTGCACTTTATTTTTTCACAGAGACGTTTTTGCAGTTTTTCATTAAAACAGAAGATAAATTGTATTTAACCCCACAAAAAATGCCCAATATTGCTGTCAAGTCATTTCTTGTGACACGGGATTAAAAAACATCAAAAAAATATACAACATGACCGCCATGTCATGTTTTCTGGAAAAAAATGAAATTTTTTCAACCATAGGAGGACTTAATTTTATTATTTTTGTAAATTGATAAAAGAAAATAAATATTTATAGGAATAAAATTAATAACGAGTAAAATTAATGGATTAAAAAAATATTTTTTTAAATATACAACATAAGCTTATTGAGAAATATAATTAAGTCAGATTTGGGTGCTTGTGTTATTGTAGACAATCATCATGGGACTTTAATAGAATTAAATTTACTTGCAATCATTAGTAACTTAAAATACATGTATTTTCCAATCATACAAGAAAATTCTATTACAGATTAACATCAGTAGAAAACAAATTCACATGTCATGTGAATGACTTGTAGTACAAAGACTAATGATCAATTACATATTGAACGTATCAGTGCTTTTTATGTAATTAATTGGGTTCCGTCAGATTTAATCCGCATAAACTTTCTTTTAAAAATAAGTACTAAATTTCTATCACAATGTGAAACGGAAAATATAACCATAAGTATTATTATTTCAAATGAAATGACGCGGGTTTTGATGAGATGATCACGGAGAATCTGTAGTCCTTGGTGAGCTTTAGAATTCGACTCTCGTGACGTCACAACCCTCGGTTCACATGGGATTCACGAACATATGTATCATAAATGGAGAGTAGTGATCATTCCAAACTGAGAGTTTTAAAACCCTAAATCTCACCAAGAATCTTCCGATCGACTAGTTGTTTGCAGTAGCTATTGCGATGCTGCTGGATGGAGCAGCGATAGCCGGTTCAGGATCTATGTTTCCTTTGCAAATGAAACGAGCCACAATGTTGGTACTAGGCTCCACCACCAACGTCTCCCATGCATCTTCGGCATCTCCACCACGTCGGAGGAATACCTCTGTGGCGTTCAGCCGATGGATCTGCCACCCGAATTCCTCCCTCATCCTCAAAATCTTTTCAACTTGACGACAAGCTAACTTGCAAGTGTTTGTCTTAATTTCACCAATAGCTGCCTTAAGAAGCTTAGCCCTAGTTTCACCATCGACAAGACCTTCGCTCCTGAAGAACTCATCCATCTCAGGGACCCCAATGGCGCGCCTAATCCCATAATCATAGTCACGCACTTTGGGGTCGAAAAATGCCATACCCTCCTCCACCAACCCGGCATCCACCATCTGATCAACCCTTTTCGACACGTAGGAATGTAAGACCGGGATCGCCACGTCCATCCAGAGGAAGCAGCACTCGTACTTGGAGCGAAACTCAGTGTCGTCATTGACAAGTGCCTGTATGAAGGAATTGGACCCTCCAGCAATGATTGGCAACCGATTCTTTTGTACGATGGCACCAACAGCAAGCGATGCATGATGCACAAAATCATGCACAGTGAAATCCACCTCAGGATCAATGATCCCGAGCAAATGGTGTGGCACGCCGCGGCATTCCTCATTGCTCACCTTATTGGTTACTATGTCTAGGCCCTTGTAGACTTGAATTTTGTCCGAGTTGACAACCTCCCCGCCAAATCGGGCGGCCAGGTCTATCGCGATGCGCGATTTGCCTGTCCCAGTAGCACCCAATACCACCACCACCTTATCCTTGCCTTGGTGCTTGTTTGTCATGCCGCGAACTGAGAAGTTCGACAGGCTGGACTGTGCTGGCTTCCAGGCGGAGATCGACATTCTAAACAATAATTACTTACTTTTTTCTTTAAACCTGTCAATTTCTTCAAACATAAAAAAGAAAGTCACATGTTAGAATTCTCTCAAACAAACAAACAAATAACAAAAAAAACATGTAATAAATACAATCTACTATTTTGGAATATTATATCTATAATAGAAAGACAAGCCCTTTTCAATTCTTGGATTAATTTCTCTTCTTCGAAAGGATCTGTTTGAAGAAAAACATCAAACGTTTGTGGGATCTAGAGAAAATGATGAACTTGAAAATGATGAACAAGTTCATATGATTTGGACAGTTCATATTCCTCCATGTGTGTGTGAAAGAAATTACCTAGACAATTGTTTGAAACATGAAGAAACTAGGATGTGTAGGGGGGTATTTATACTTACATTCATACACACAATGTGGAACAAAGCCATGCATAATAATAACTTCAATCCTGTCCCTATCCACTTACTATATAATAATTCAAATAAATCATGAATCAGGCTCTGGCGAAATTACTATATTTTTACTGAATTTAAGAAATGGGAAAAGAATCATTAATTATTGTGAAGCTGTCGTCAAAAGATAATACAATACTAATCATAAATTAGTTGTCAAAATCTAATCGTAAGAGATGCAATAAATCCATCGATAACTTTTTTAAAAAAGAAAATTATTCTTGAGATGTATAAGGAGTATTTTTATTATATTGATCGAATGCGAAAAAGAATTAGAAATTAAAAGATAATGATGAAGTAATTAGTGATGATCAATATCGTTTACGTAGGATTTGCTTTTGAGTAAGATCGATTGAAGTTTACAAAATAAAATTTTGAATTTGAAATGTATTCTCATTAATTCGTCAACCTACTATATATGAAAAAAAACATATATTATAATGACAAAATCTGTAATAATTGAAGGATAATTAATGTGGTCTACAGATATTTTCTCTTATTCAGATATACTGAATTTAATTGGAGCAAATTCTTAATTTTAATTATACTATTCTTGTAATTGTTTCTATATAATTAGTGATTTATGTATTTGGACATTTTGTTGTCCATGATTAATATGAAAGTAACTAAATTGCAGTATCCATTCGTTGATGAAGCAGATTGCATCATTATTTTATTTTATTTTATTTTATGTTTATAATAAAATGATTTTTTATACAGCAGTAAACCAGTTTTCTGAACTATTTTACATGAATTATTCATTATATGTTTCACAAACTATTAATCACACAACTTATTCTCGCTCATATTCAAGAATATATAGTAATGATTAATACGCTTCTATAGATATCATGCATAGATGTCATCGTGTGATCAAATTCTTATATTAATGTGTTCGTATTATACATTTATTCATCAACCTCGAGTACGATCACAAACAATTTGATTTAATTTTCAACTTTATTTCAAGAACTTCGAATGTATTTGTGTGTACATATATACACACACATTATTTTACTTATACTTTATTGATAACACTAATTATTTTGGCAACTTTAGTTCTGTAATTCAATAATTTTGACAATTTTAGTCCTGTAAAAATTAATTTTTATAGTTTAATTTTATAATTTTATAGGACTAAATTGCGAAAATCAATTCGTACAGGATAGAAAACACCCTCCATAAATTGTAGGACCGAAATTGCATTTTGCTCTATATATTTAAGTAGGATTGTAACATTTTACTGATCACATTAACTGCTCGAACACGAATTTAATTGGTATAAATAGGGATTACAAATTTGTCCGTACTTACATGTAAAAGCATCATATGAAAGTAAGTATTAATTTAGTTTGAGAAGGGATTACATTTTTCGTTGATCATACTAATTGTACTGCAAGTTTTAACTAGTTGTAAATCGGATTATATATATTTCTTGTCGATTATGCTAATTGCACGGATATGAGTTTTAATAATAGGATTATATATATATTTCGTTAAAAACATTGGATATTAATGCTAATACTAGTTGTATGGCCATGAATTTTAACTCAATGTATAAATATTTTTTTATCATACTAATTGTTCGTATACGTACGTACATGAGTTTTAGCCTAGTGTAAGAAGGATTATATATATATATATATAATAAAAGCATCATATAATGCTTGTACACTAATTGTACGGATCAGTTTTAAACTGGATCAACAGAATTACTTCTTTTGTTGATCACAGTAATTGCATATATATGATTTTTCACTTGATGATCATAATAAATGCAAGGAGATGAATTTTTACTTGGTATAAATAAGATCGCACAAGACTATATATACATTATTGATACAAACATCATTAATATATTGACATTTATAATTAAGATATCTTTTCTTGATCATACTAATTGTACTGACATGAGCTTTGAATTGATATTAGTTGGATTATGTATGTTACAGTAATTCTACAAACAAAATTTTAATTGGTAAGTAGGATTAAATAGTTCGTATGGAAGCACCATAAACGTACGTAAATGAGGCTTATTAACTTAGATAAGATTACACACAAATTGTAGATCACACTTGCACAGTCTCGAGTTTTTACTCTGTATAATTAAGATTACATAAATTGATAGAAGCATCGAATAATGCTTTCATGCTATTGTATGAACATAAATTTTAATTGGTATAAAATTATATTTTTAACAGATTAATAGGTAAGTCTAATACTTAACCTCACACGTGTAAATAGATAATATACTTTTCCTATCGTGCAACAGATTAATAGGTGAGTCTGATACTTCACCTCACACTTATAAGTAGATAATTATACTTAAGCTTGTGAAATATTTTTCTAGCATGCAATAGATTAATAGGTAAGTCTGATACTTAACCTCACACGTATGAGTAGATAATTATACTTAAGCTTGTTAATAACATTATTCAAATTCTAAACTTACTTTGAGAGCTTTTAAATTTAGATTTCTCCCTGAGTTCTAAAATAAGTTCATGATTGCAAATAAAGTCTGAATTAATTAAAAATAAAGAAATCACCAACATAAATACTTATAAAGTTATACGTATCTAATTAGGAAATATAAGTCTTAGTATTGGTGTGCTATGAAAATCTGAAAGATTCCATCAAGTCAACTTTTCTCAAAATTAACTTGCAACATGAATATACACTACCAGAGTTGGGAATTATTCTAAATATCATTCTTTTAGACTCAAAACAAATTTATTATAATAGGTACACTTGAAAATAATAGGGTTAAAAGCAGACACCCCCAACCTTTGGGTCGTTTTGCACTTTACCCCCAACCGTTTTTTTTACAAGTCACCTCCCAACCTTTTATTTTTGTAGCACTTTGCCCCCCAATAATTTTTTTTCCCATTTCAAGCGAATTTAATTGGAATATTCCGTTGCGTGAAATGCACTCATATTTGGGCGAGTTAGGGCTGGGCAAAATCATAATTTCACACATCAATTTTCAAAAATTAAAAATAAATAAAAAAACCCAAAAAACCTCCATTGTTGAACTCCTTCACCATCCAAGCCATCGCCTACCTCCTTCATTGTTTCCACGGACACCACCTCCGACAGCTACACGACCACCTTCGCAGCAGCAAACTTCCTTCGCCATTACAGCCACCCCGCAAATGGGTTTTCTTTATCAGAAAAAGAAAAAAAAATTCAATATCATCTTCTTCCTCCACCATTGCCGACCACCTTCACCACTGCAACTTCTTCATCCACCATTACAACCATCCTTTTCAGCTGCACAACTACATTCACCACTTTGCCCCCCCCCCCCCCCACCCCGCTCCAACAAAAAAAAATGACTTTACCTCCTTTGTCCCTTCAAGTTGCCGCCAACTCCTCGCCGCTACAGCCATCGCCCACTTCGACCCCTACAGCCCCACCCACCACCTTTGGCCTCTTCCCTTAGAGCCCCAACCACACCTCTTTTGATTTTTTCAAATTTTCTTGTTTTTTTTTAATTTTTGGCATGAAAAAATTAGGTCAAGAAATTTTAATTTGGGGCATGAAGAAATTTTGGGAGGGGATAAGGAAATTATTTAAATATCCTTTAAAAAAAAAAAGTCTAAAATCGCGTGCATTCCACACAAGGGAATATTCCCCCAAGATTCGCCGGAAAAGGAAAAAAAAAGTTAAGTGCTACGAAATACAAAGGTTGGGGGGTGACTTGTAAAAAAAAAACGATTGGAGGGCAAAGTGCAAAACGACCCAAAGGTTGGGGGGGTGTCTGCTTTTAACCCAAAATAATAATATCTAGAATTTTTAAATTACGTTTCTTTATAATGAAGGAAAGAAGTGTATTTTTATATAATACCCATATGTTGAAATTGAAGGTTTCATTTTCTTTTCTTTTTTTTTTTTTTTGTGTGGTGGTAATAATATGATTGTGTGAAGCAATAAATATAATTTTTTTAATTATTTTATATATTATGTTTTAGAAATTAACTAATCTCACGGTTCATTGTCCGCTCATATCTACAATACAACAATGATTATGCTACTTTATGCACCATATATGTTCAGTGATCACAATTCATATTAATCGTCCAATATAATTTTCGTATTACACATTTATTCATCAATCTCAAACAGGATCAAGAATATGTTGATTTACTATTCAACTTTATACAAAACCTTTGAATATATATTTGTGTACACACACAATATATATATATATATATATATATATTTATATTTCATTGTTAACACTAATTATATACAATTTATTAGTTTTTACTTGATATAAGTAAGATTGTATCTTCTTTTTCGCACTAATTATATTACATGAACATGAATATTTGACTTGCTACGAATATGATTGCATAATGACTAAAGTATTGTATAATGCTTTTACACTAATCACACATCGATGAATATTAATTTCGTTCGAGTACAAGATTACAACTGTAGATCATTCTAATTACAAACAAGAATATTAACTTGATATACACTTAAGTAGGATTGCAACATTTTATTGATCACATTAACTGCTCGAACACGAGTTTAACTGGTATAAGTAAGGATTACAAATTTTGTCCGTACGTACATGTGTAAAGCATCATGTGAAAGTAAGCATTAATTTAGTTTGAGTAGAGATTACATCTTTCGATGATTGTACTCGTATAGAAGTCAGTATTACTGTATTAATTTAGTTCGAGTAGGGATTACATCTTTCGTTGATCGTACTAATTGTATTGGCAAGTATTGAACTAGTTGTAAATCGGATTATATATATTTTTTATCGATCATGCTAATCGCACGGATATGAGTTTTAATTGGTATAAATAGGATTACATATATATTTCATTGATCAAAGCATTGGATATTAATGCTTTCATACTAGTTGTGTGGCCATGAATTTTATTTTTGCAACAGATTTATAGGTAAGTCTAATACTTAACCTCACACGTGTAGTAGATAATATACTTTTTCTAGCGTACAACAGATTAATAGGTAAGTCTGATACTTAACCTCAGACGTGTAAGTATATAATTATACTAAAGCTTGTTAAATATTTTTCTAGCATGCAATAGATTAATAGGTAAATTTGATACTTAACCTCACACGTGTAAGAAGATAATATACTTTTTCTACCTTGCAACAGATTAATAGGTAAGTCTGATATTTAACCGCACACGTGTAAGTAGATAATTATACTTAAACTTGTTAAATATTTTTCTTGCATGCAACAGATTATTCGTAATTAAGTCTGATAGTTAACTTCACATGTGTAAGTATAAATTAAACTTAAGCTTGTAATACCATTATTCAAATTCTAAACTTACTTTAGAGCTTTTAAATTTCTTTTTCTTCGTGAGTTCTAAAATAAGTTCATAATTTTAAATAAAGTCTAACTTAATTAAAATAAATAAATCACCAACATAAATATTTTCAAAGTTTTACGTATCTAATTAGGAAATATAGGTCTTAGTATTGGTGTGCTCTGAAAATCTGAAAGATTCCATCAAGTCAACTTTTCTCAAAATTAAATTGCAACATGAATATACACTACCAGAGTTGGGAATTATTCTAAGTATCATTCTTTTAGACTCAAAACAAATTTATATAATAGGTACACTTGAAAATAATAATATCTAGAATTTTTAAATTAAGTTTCTTTATAATGAAGGAAAGAAGTGTATTTTTATATAATACCCATATGTTGATATTGAAGATTGTATTTTCTTTTTTTTTTTTTTTTGTGGTGGTGGAAATAATATGATTGTGTGAAGCAATAAATATAATTTTTAAATTATTTTATATATTATGTTTTTAAAATTAATTAATCTCACGATTCATTGGCCGCTCATATCTATGATAAAATAATGATTATGCTATGCACCATAAATGTTCAACAGTCACAGTTCATATTTAATCATCCAATAACATTTTCGTATTATACTTGTATTCATCAACCTCAAACACGGTCGCGAATAATTTGATTTATTATTCAACTTAATACAAAAACTTCTAGTATATGTTTGTACACACACAATATATATATATATATATATATATATATATATATATTTATATTTCATTGGTAACGCTAATTATATACAGTTTATTAGTTTTTCTTGATATAAGTAAGATTGCATCTTCTTTTTCGCACTAATTATATTTCATGAACATGAATATTTGTCTTGGTATGAATAGGATTGCATAATGACTGAAGTATCGTCTAATGCTTTTACATTAATAACACAACGATTAATATTAATTTCGTACGAGTACAAGATTACACCTGTAGATCATTCTAATTACAAACAAGAGTATTAACTTGGTAATACACTTAAGTAGGATTGCAACATTTTATTGATCACATTAACTGCTCGAACACGAGTTTAATTGATATAAATAGGGATTATAAATTTTGTCCGTATGTACATGTATAAAAGCATCATGAGAAAGTAAGTATTAATTTAGTTTGAGTAGGGATTACATCTTTCGATGATTGTACTCGTATAGAAGTAAGTATTACTGTATTAATTTAGTTCGAGTAGGGATTACATCTTTCGTTGATCGTACTAATTGTACTGGCAAGTTTTAACTAGTTGTAAATCAGATTATATATATTTTTTGTCGATCATGCTAATCGCATGGATATGAGTTTTAATTGGTATAAATAGCATTGCAGATATATTTCGTTGATCAAAGCATTGGATATTAATGCTTTCATAATAGTTGTGTGGCCATGAATTTTAACTCAATATATAAGTAGGACTACATATTTTTTCTGATCATATTAATTGTTCATATACGTACATGAGTTTTAGCCTAGTGTAAGTAAGATTATTATATATAATATATATATATATATAATATTATAGTAAAAGCATCATATAATGCTTGTACACTAATTGTACGGATCGATTTTAGACTGTATCAACATAATTACTTATTTTGTTGATCACAGAAATTGCACAGACATGATTTTTCACTTGATGATCATAATAAATGCTCGGACATGAACTTTTACTTGGTGTAAACAAGGTCGCACAAGACTATATTATACGTTATTGATGCAAACATTAATATATATCACATTTATAATTAATATATATTTTCTTGATCATTCTAATTGTTCTGACATGAGCTTTAAATTGATATGAGTTGGATTATGTGTTACAATAATTAAAATACAAAGTTTTAATTGGTAAGTATGATTAAATATTTCGTTGATAGAAGCACCATAAATGTACGCAAATGAGTCTTATTAACTTAGATAAGGAGGATTACATGAATTATCAATCACACTTGCATAGCCTCGAGTTTTTACTCTGTATAATTAAGATTAAATAAGTTGATAGAATCATTCAATAATGGTTTCATGCTATTGTCTGAACATAAATTTTAATTGGTATAAAATTATATTTTTGCAACAAATTTATAGGTAAGTCTAATACTTAACCTCACACGTGTAAGTAGATAATATACTTTTTCTAGCGTACAATAGATTAATAGGTAAGTCTGATGCTTAACCTCACACGTGTAAGTATATAATTATACTAAAGCTTGTTAAATAATTTTTCTAGCATGCAATAGATTAATAGGTAAGTCGGATACTTAACCTCACACGTGTAAGAAGATAATATACTTTTTCTACCTTGCAACAGGTAAATAGGTAAGTCTTATATTTAACCTCACATGTATAAGTAGATTTATACTAAAACTGCTAGATATTTTTCTTGCATGCAACAGATTATTCGGTAATTAAGTCTGATAGTTAACCTCACACGTGTAAGTAGATTATTATACTTAAGCTTGTCAATACCATTATTCAAATTCTAAACTTTCTTTGAGAGCTTTTGAATTTAGATTTCTTCGTGAGTTCTAAAATAAGTTCATAATTTCAAATAAAGTCTAACTTAATTAAAAATAACTAAGTCACCAACATAATATTTATAAAGTTTTACGTATCTAATTAGGAAATATAGGTCTTAGTATTGGCGTGCTGTGAAAGTTTGAAAGATTCCATCAAGTCAACTTTTCTCAAAATCAACTTGCAACATGAATATACACTAGAAGAGTTGGGAATTATTCTAAATATCACTCTTTTAGACTCAAAACAAATTCATTATAATAGGTACACTTGCAAATTCCCAATTTTAAATTATGTTTCTTTATAATGAAGGAAAGAGTGTATTTTTATATAATACCCATATGTTGATATTGAAGATTGCATTTGCTTTGTTTTTTGGTGGTGGTGGTAACAATATGATTATGTGAATAAATATAATTTTTCAAATTATTTTATATATTATGTTTTAGAAATTGATTAATCTCACGATTCGTTGCCCCCTCATATCTATGATAAAACAATGATTATGCTATGCACCATAAATGTTCAACGATCACAATTCATATTAATCGTCTAAGAATATTTTCGTATTATACTTTTATTCATCAACCTCAAACACGATCATGAATAATTTGATTTACTATTCAACTTTATACAAAAACTTCTAATATATGTTTGTGTTCACACACAATATGTATATATATATATATATATATATATATATATATATTTATATTTCGTTGGTAACACTAATTATATACTATTTATTAGTTTTTAATTGATATAAGTAAGATTGTATCTTCTTTTTTGCACTAATTATATTTCATGAACATGAATATTTGACTTGGTATGTATAGGATTGCATAATGACTGAAGTATCGTATAATGCTTTTACACTTATCACACAACGATGAATATTAATTTCGTACGAGTACAAGATTACACCTATAGATCATTCTAATTACAAACAAAAATATTAACTTGGTATATACACTTAAGTAGGTTTGCAACATTTTATTGATCACATTAACTGCTCGAACATGAGTTTAATTGATATAAATAGGGATTATAAATTTTGTCCATATGTACATGTGTAAAAGCATCATGGAAAGTAAGTATTAATTTAGTTTGAGTAGAGATTACATCTTTCGATGATCGTACTCGTATGGAAGTAAATATTACAGTATTAATTTAGTTGGAGTAGGGACTGCATCTTCCGTTGATCGTACTAATTGTATTGCCAAGTTTTAACTAGTTGTAAATAGGATTATATATATTTTTTGTCAATCATGATAATCGTACGGAGATGAGTTTTAATTGGTATAAATAGGATTACATACACATTTCGTTGATTGAAGCATTGGATATTAATGTTGTCTTACTAATTGTATGGCCATGAATTTTAACTCAACATATAAGTTAGACTAAATATTTTTGTTGATCGTACTAATTGTTCGTACATGAATTTTAGCCTAGTGTAAGTAGGATTATATATAGATTTTGCTCGTAAAAGCATCATATAATACTTGCACACTAATTGTACAGACATTGATTTTAGACTGGATCAACAGAAATACTTCTTTTGTTGATCACAGTAATTGCACAAACATGATTTGTCACTTGATGATCATAATAAATGCACGACATGAATTTTTACTTGATATAAATAAGATCACACAAGACTATATTGTACATTATTGATACAAACATCATTAATATATTCACATTTATAATTAATATATCTTTTCTTGATCATACTAATTGTACTGACAAGAGCTTTAAATTGATATGAGTTGGATTATATTTTATAGTAATTCTAAAAATAAAGTTTTAATGAGCAAGTAGGATTAAATATTTCGTTGATGGAAGCACCATAAATGTACGTAAATGAGTTTTATTAACTTAGATAAGGAGGATTACATGAATTATCGATCACACTTGTACCATCTCGAGTTTTTACTCAGTAATTAAGATTACATATGAGATAAAATCATTGAATAATGCTTTCAAGCTATCGTATGAACATAAATTTTAATTGGTATAAAATTATACTTTTTGTCCCTCAACAATATCACTAAAATAAGTTTTGCCCCTTGTCCTATGATTTACACTTTTGATCCTTGAACTTGCCAATTTTGAGTAGAGTTGGTCCCCACTTTTAAGCACTAGAAAAAATACAATATTAACCCTAGCTAATTGTCATGATTAAAATTTAAAAAAATATAGTAAATAGTCATTGACCACGGCCATACAACGGTTGTTGGCCATAGTATCTGGGAGGGTGGCTAAAACATAGCTATGGCAAATATTTTTACCATGGCTAAGAGCTATGCCAAATAATTTTTTCTCAATGAAAAATTTATATTTTTACAATGATTTTACCTAACCATGGTCAATAAAACTTATTTACCATGATTTTTAGTCCATAGCTATTAAAATTATAGCCAATAGTAATTTTTTTCTAGTTAAGTCTCCAACAACACTAACGAAAATGTGCGCATGAGGTGCACATGGACATGAAAAAAAAGGGGAAATAGGCTTAATTTTGACACTAAATATATGTGCCATCAAAAATATGTGACACCAAATAATTTTGAGGGGAAATAACATTTTTCGTCCCATAAGTTGGGACTGTTTCACTTTTGGTCCCATTCATTACGTGATTAGCAGTTTTGGTCCCGTAACTTTAAAATATTGGTTGTTTTGGTCCCAAACCAGTATTCCGTCAGTTTTTTAACGGAGAAGGCCACGTGCAGAGCACGTGGCCGTTAACGTCTGTTTGTGGGAGGAAAAATTGGCGCCCTTTCTAGTTTGGTAACATTATTAGAGGGAATATAACTACTAATGAGGGCAAAAATCAAAGGTTAGGGCAAGAAAAGGGCTTTTTCTCTCATTCCTCAAAAAATTTCAATCCAATCCCTCCTACATTGCTGTGAATTGAAGTGAAGTAGAGGATATCAAAGAATTATGTCTTCTACAAATGATTCAAGTGATTCAAGTGGGTCGAATGCTATATGCTATTGTGGGAAGAAGGCTGCAATGAGGACTTCATGGACGAATTATAATCCGGGTAGGCGATTTCATGGCTGCAATGACTTTCCAAATGGGTGTGGGTTCTTTCAGTGGAAAGACCCACCAATGTGCACACGAGCTAAGAGCATAATTCCTTCACTTATTCGAAAATTGGACAAAAAAGAGACTGAGATTTCCATATTGCAGAAAAGGGTAAAGCGACTCCAATATTTTTTTATTGCAGCTATGATTTTAATAATTTTCATTTTAATGTGGTGAGATGACATTATATAAGTTATTTTCACATTTTACGGTATTTATTTAGTTGTAGTTAAGTGCTAGTGCTATTGAAAGTGTAATGAAGTTTGAATGTAGTGTGTTTACGACATAATTCTTTGATATCTTCTACTTCACTTCAATTCACAGCAATGTAGGAGGGATTGGATTGAAATTTTTTGAGGAATGAGAGACAAAACCCTTTTCTTGCCCTAACCTTTGATTTTTGCCCTCATTAGTAGTTATATTCCCTTCAATAATGTTACCAAACCAGAAAGGGCGCCAATTTTCCCTCCCACAAACAGACGTTAACGGCACGTGCTCTGCACGTGGCCTTCTCTGTTAAAAAACTAACGGAATACTAGTTTGGGACCAAAACTGCCAATTTTTAAAAGTTACGGGACCAAAACTGCTAATCACGTAATGAATGGGACCAAAAGTGAAACAGACCCAACTTATGGGACGAAAAATGCTATTTCCCCTAATTTTGACACCAAATATATGGTACAGACAAATTTGCCATCAAAATCAAGCCTCTTTCCCACTTTTTCACGTACAAGTGGGCCACACACCCTCATTTTCGTTAGTTTTCATAAATTTTGCAGAAGTAGGGTTATATATTTTATACTTACACTGGTTATACGAACATGAGTTTTTATTTGGTAGAAGTAGGATTGTGTCTTTAATCGATGATATTATTTCAACGGACATGATGAGCACTAACTCAGTATATATAAGTATGATTATATATATATTGTTGATAAAAATATTTTATAAATAAATGTTTCTGCATAACTCTTGCAAATATGTGTTCTAAATTGGAATATAGTTTCTTATTAAGCAAAGACATTTTTTGGGGTCTCAAGTGATTTTGGTCTGCCATTTATTTTTAAAATTTTAAATTTATTAATCATTTTTAACTCCTCCATTTATCATGGTTTTCATAACTGCCTTTTGGTAGTTATTTTTTCTCTTGCATTTTTTTATTCCTTCAACATATTTATTATATTTATTCGTCAAAGTTATTTTATAAATCAAAATATTTATATTTACTTATTATCTTAATATATATTTTTAGGTACTTTTTTACTTTACCAAAATTTATAATACAATTATATAAATATTTCATTTTAATTATTTTTAAAGATTATGCATATAAGTAGAATGTGCTACACTAACTAGGATTAATTATGTACTAACATCCATTTAAATATGTAGCATATATTTTGTTTCATACAATGTGTCATGTATATACTGAATGTTTTAATTTAGTAACTGTAGAGTCATAACTTTTTCTGATAACCCTAATTGTGCGAACATTCACTTAGTACAAATAGGACTAGTTCTTTTTTTTCTTTTTTTGGCACGAAATCATTGTGTAATAATGTTTTCCCAATATATTTCAAGCGTACAAATTAATAGGTAAGTCTGATACTTAACCTCATACATGTAAGTAGAAGTTATACTTAAGTTTGTTAAATATTTTTCTAGCGTGCAATAGATTAATAGGTAAGTTCGATACTTAACCTCACACGTGTAAGTAGATAATTATACTTAAACTTGTTAAATAATTTTCTAGTGTGCAACAGATTAATAGGTAAGTCTAATACTTAACCTCACATATGTTAGTAAATAATTATATTTAAGCTTGTTTAATATTTTTCTAGCATGCAACAAATTAATAGATAAGTCTGATATTTAACCTCACAAATGTAAGTAGATAATTATGCTTTTTCTAGCATGCAACATATTAATAGGTAAATCTGATACTTAACCTCACACGTGTTACTAGATAATTATACTTAAGCTTGCTAAATATTTTTCTAGCATGCGACAAATTAATAGGTATGTCTTATACTTAACCTCATAGGTGTAAGTAGATAATAATACTTAAGCTTGTTAAATATTTTCTAGTGTGCAACAGATTAATCAATAATTAAATCTGATACTTAACCTCACACTTGTAAGTAGATAATTATACTTAAGCTTGCGAATACCATTATTCAAATTCTAAAGTTATTTTTGAGAGCTTTTGAAATTAGATTTCTTCCTGAATTCTAAAATAAGTTCATGATGGCAAATAAAGTCTAACTTAATTATAAATAAATAAATCACCGAGATTAATATTTATAAATTTTTATGCATCTGATCAATAAATACAAGTGTTAGTATTGGTGTGCTTTGAAAGTCTGAAAGAGTCCATCAAGTCAACTTTTCTAAAAATCAACTTGCAACATGAATATACGCTACAAGAGTTGGGAATTATTCTAAAAGTAACTCTTTTAGACTCAAATTAAATTCATTATAACATGTGCACTTGCAAATAATAATATCTAGAGATTTTAAATTATATTTCTTTATAATAAAGGAAAGAAGTGTATTTTTATATAATACCCAAGATTGCATTTTCTTTTTTTGGTTGAAGTGGTAATATTATGATTGTGTGGAGCAATAAATAAGATTTTCTGAATTTTTTATATAATATTTTAGAAATTAATTAATCTCACGATTCATTGCCCGCTCAGATCTATAATACAACAATGATTATGCTACTGTATGAACCATAAATATTCAACGATCACAATTCATATTAATTGTCTAATAACATTTTTGTATTATACATTTATTCATCAACCTCAAACACGATCACGAATAATTTGATTTACTATTCAACTTTATACAAAAACTTTGATTATATGTTTGTGTACATACACAGTATGTGTATATATATATATATTTATATTTCATTGATAACACTAATTATATACAAAATTAGACCTGTAGATCATTCTAATTGCAAACAAGAATATTAACTTGGTATATATACTTAAGTAGGATTGTAACATTTTATTGATCACATTAATTGCTCAAGCACGAATTTAATTGGTGTAAGTAGGGATTATAAATTTTGTCCTTACGTGCATGTATAAAAGCATCATGTTAAAGTATGTATTAATTAAGTTTGATTAGGGATTACATCTTTCGATGATCGTACTCGTATAGAAGTAAGTATTACTTTATTAATTTAGTTTGAGTAGAGATTATATCTTTCGTTGACCATACTAATTGTACTGGCAAGTTTTTAACTAGTTGTAAATATGATTATATATATTTCTTCGCAATCATGATAATTGTACGGATATGAGTTTTAATTGGTATAAATAGAATTACATATATATTTCGTTGATCAAAGCATCGGATATTAATGCTTTCATACTAATTGTTCGTATACGTACATACATGAGTTTTAGCCTAGTGTAAGTAGGATTATATATAAATTTTTCTAGTTAAAGCATCAAATAATGCTTGCACACTAATTGTACGAACATTGAGTTTAGACTAGATAAACATAATTACTTATTTTGTTGATCACAGTAATTGCACAGACATGATTTTTCACTTGATGATCATAATAAATGCACGGATATGAATTTTTACTTGGTATAAATAAGATCGCACAAGATTGTATTATACATTATTGATACAAACATCATTAATATATCCACGTTTATAATTAAGATATCTTTTCTTGATCATACTAATTGTACTGACATGAGCTTTAAATTGATATGAGTTGGATTATATTTTACAGTAATTCTAAAAATAATGTTTTAATTGTTAAGTAGGATTAAATATTTTATTGATGGAAGCACCATAAATGTACGTAAATATGTCTTATTAACTTAGATAAGGAGGATTACATGAATTGTCGATCACGCTTGCACAGTCTCGAGTTTTTACTCAGTATAATTAAGATTACATATTTGATAGAACCATTGAATAATGCTTTCATGCTATCATATGAACATAAATTTTAATTGGTATATAATTATATTTTTGGTCTCTCAACAATATCACTAGAATAATTTTGGCCCCCCTTTTCCTATCATTTACACTTTTGGTCCTTGAACTTGGCAAGTTTTAGTAGAGTTGGTCCCCACCATTAAGCACTAGAAAAAGATGCAATATTAACCATGACTAATTGTCATGGTTAAAACTTAAAAAATTATAGTAAATAGTCATTGACCACGACCATACAACGGTTCTTGGCCATAGTATCTGTGAGGGTGGCTAAAACATTGCCATGGCAAATATTTTTACCAAGGCTAAGAGCTATGGCAAATAACTTTTTCTCAACGGAAAATCTATATTTTTACAATAATTTTATTTAACAATGGTCAATAAAAATTATTTGTCATGATTTTTAGTCCATAGTTATTAAAATTGTAGCAAATAGTAATTTTTTTCTAGTGAAGTCTCCAACAACGAAAATGGGCCCGTGAGGCGCACGTGGACATGAAAAAAAAGGGGGAATAGGCTTAATTTTGACACCAAAACCATGTATTTATGTTACAAGCAAATTTGCTGTTAAAATCAAGCCTATTTCCCACTTTTTCACGTCCAAGTGGGCCGCACACCCTCATTTTCATTAGTTTTCATAAATTTTGCAGAAGTAGGGTTATGTATTTTATACTCACACTGATTCTACGAACATGAGTTTTTATTTGGTAATAGGATTGTATCTTTAGTCGATGATATTATTTCAAATGACATGATGAGCACTAACTCAGTATATATAAGTATGATTATATATATATATATATATATATATATATATTATTGATAAAAATATTTTATAAATAAATGTTTCTGCATAACTCTTGCAAATATGAGTTCTAAATTGATATATACTTTCTTATTAAGCGAAGACTTTTTTTGGGGTCTCAAGTGATTTTGGTTTGCCATTTATTTTTAAAATTTTAAATTTATTAATCATCTTTAACTCCTCCATTTATCATGGTTTTCATAACTGCCTTTTGGTTTTTTCTTATGCATTTTTTATTCCTTCAACATTATTATTATATTTATTCATCAAAATGATTTTATAAATCAGAATATTTATATTCATTTATTATCCTAATATATATTTTTAGGTACTTTTTTTACTTTACCAAAATTTATAATACAATTACTTAAATATTTTATTTTAATTATTTTTAAAGATTATGCATATAAGTATATTGTACTATACTTACTAGTATTAATTATATACTAACATCCATTTTAATATGTAGCATATATTTTGTTTGATAAAATGCGTCATGTATATACTGAATGTTTTAATTTAGTAACAGTAGAGTCATAACTTTTTCTGATAACCCTAATTGTGCGAACATTAACTTAGTATAAATAGGACTAGTTCTTCTTTTTTTTTTTGCATGAAATCATTGTGTAATAATGCTTTCCAATGTTTTTCTAACGTGTAACATATTAATAGGTAAGTCTGATACTTAACCTCACACGTTGTAAGTAGAAATTATACTTAAGCTTGTTAATATTTTTTTAGCGTGCAACAGATTAATAGGTAAGTCTGATACTTAACCTCACACGTGTAAGTAGATAATTATACTTAAGCTTGTTAAATAATTTTCTAGTGTGCAACAGATTAATAGGTAAGTCTAATACTTAACCTCACATGTGTAAGTAAATAATTATACTTAAGCTTGTTTAATATTTTCTAGCAATGCAACAGATTAATAGTAAGTCTGATACTTAACCTCACAGATGTAAGTAGATAATTATGCTTTTTCTAGCGTGTAACATATTAATAGGTAAGTCTGATACTTAACCTCATACGTGTAATTAGATAGTTATACTTAAGCTTGTTAAATATTTTTCTAGTATGCAACAGATTAGTAGGTAAGTCTGATACTTAACCTCACACGTGTAAGTAAATAATTATACTTAAGCTTGTTAAATATTTTCTAGCGTGCGACAGATTAATCAGTAATTAAATCTGATACTTAACCTCACACGTGTAAGTAGATAATTATACTTAAACTTGTGAATACCATTATTCAAATTTTAAACTTATTTTGAGAGCTTTTGAAATTAGATTTCTTTCTGAGTTCTAAAATAAGTTCATGATTCCAAATAAAGTCTAACTTAATTATAAATAAATAAATGACCAAGATAAATATTTATAAAATTTTACGTATCTAATCAAGAAATATAGGTCTTAGTATTGGTGTACTCTGAAAATTTGAAAGAATCCATCAGTCTGAAAGTCTACAAGAGTTGGGAATTATTCTAAAAATAACTCTTTTAGACTCAAATCAAATTCATTCTAATAGGTGCATTTGCAAATAATAATATCTCGAGATTTTAAATTACGTTTCTTTATAATGAAGGAAATAAGTGTATTTTTATATAAATACCAATATGTTGATATAGAAGATTGCATTTTCCTTTTTTTGGTGGAAGTGGTAATAATATGATTGTGTGATGCAATAAATAAAATTTTTTGAATTATTTTATATATTATGTTTTAGAAATTAATTAATCTCATGTTTAATATAAATTGCCTGCTCATATAAATTAAATAGTATAAATTGTCCGCTCATATTTAATAATACAACAATGATTATATTACTGTATGAACCATAAATAATCAACGATCATAATTCATATTAATCGTCTAATAACATTTTTGTATTATATATTTAATTCATCAACCTCGAACACGATCACGAATAATTTGATTTACTATTCAACTTTATACAAAAACTCCGAATATATGTTTGTGTATCACATAATATGTATATATATATTTATATATCATTGGTAACACTAATTATATACGATTATGAGTTTTTACTTGATATAAGTAAGATTGTATCTTCTTTTTCGTCTAGTTATATTACACGAACATGAATTTTTGACTCAGTATGAATAGAATTGTATAATGACTGAAGTATCATATAATGCTTTTACACTAATCACACAACAATAAATATTAATTTTGTACGAGTACAAGATTACACCTGTAGATCATTCTAATAGCAAACAAGAATATTAACTTGGTATATATATTTAAGTAGGATTGTAACTTTTTATTGATCACACTAACTACTCAAACACAAGTTTAATTGGTATATGTATAGGGATTATAAATTTTATGTGTGCGTAGAAGCATATGTTACTTACATATGGAAACACGTTTTAGTTTAGTTAGAGTAGCTAACTATTACATCTCTCGTATCATAGTAATTGTACTCATTACACGAGTTTCAACTAGTCGTAAATAGGATTATAAATATATATATATATATATATATATATATATATATATATATATTTCGTTGATAGAATCTTCGAATATTAATGCTTTTAACTAATTAGTTTATTAGTAGGATTGCATATTTTTGTTGGATCATATTAATGGTTGATACGTGCATGAGTTTTGACTTAGTATAAGTAGGATTATATATATCTTTTGTTGGTAAAATCATCTTATAATGCTTTGACACTAATTGTGCAGGCATAAGTTTTAACCTTAATCGAGATGATTACTTTTTTTTTTTCTTGATTACAGTGATTGCACATACATGTTTTACTGATGATCACAATGTATGCACGAACATAAATTTTTAGTTGATATAAGTAGGATTGCACAAGACCACATACATTGTTGATACAAATATCTTAACGTTCACATGTACAAGATATTTTACATCTATTCTCTATCATACTAATTTTACCAACACTAGTTTAATTTGATATGAGTTGGACTATTTCACAATAATTCTAGAAACAATGTTTTAACTGGTATAAGTAGAATAACCTATTTTGTATATGGAAGCACCATAAATGCACATAAATGACTTTTATTAACTTGTATATATATAAAGAGGATTACTTGATTATCCATCACACTAATTGAACAAACATGAGTTTTTACTTAGTTTACATGTGTAAGATTACATACATATGTTGATGATAGACGCATCAAATAATGCTTTCACACTATTATCAAAAGTTTGACCACTCCACTTGAAGAGTCCCTGTTTACAGTCATCAACTTTCTTCCAAACAGCGCCATTAAGTGAAGCATTATTATCCCAGTTATCATGGATGATTCTCTCACAGTCCTCGGAAAGAACCCGAAAAGCTTGAAACCTGCGGATACGTTTTCGTCGGCCACCATCTGTATTCCTATGTTCTGTACCAATAATGATAGGGCAGTGATCTGAGTATACTCATGGAAGATGGTGAACTTGCACTGTAGGAAATAAAGTCCTCCATTTAAAATCTACCACAGCTCGATCAAGTCTAACTCTAACAGTAGTCGAGGAATCTCTATTGTTAGACCAGGTGAATTTAGGCCCCACATAGCCAAGCTCCATCAAACTTACATCCTCGATACCCTAATTTGAGCTGGAGGAGTAGGTGTTTCCTTTTCATTGTGGAGTAAGATTGCGTTGAAATCTCCACAGCACATCCAGGGCAGAGTCGACCTCCTTTGGAGTTGTTTAAGTAGATTCCACGAATGGCTTCTCATATTTTATAAAAAGTAAGTAAGACGCCAATTGAACAGACCATAAGAGACAGAGTCCACCACTTCTCCCTTGTGCACTAACTGCTATCCCATTCAAGTTCAGGCTCCATTTGATAGAATCCATCTTCCTAGAGGAGCATTTAGTTTCAGATAGAAAGATGAGCGCAAGCCGTGACAGTTCCATGCCATGAAAATCATTGCGATTGACAGGCCTGCTCCGTAGCCGCCGTCGTTGAACTGACGGGCAACACATCCAATTGGTGAGAGATAGAAATTTTCTTGTCTGGTCCAATCCTCGTATCCACCTCAAGAATGAAAGACTAAGGAAGTTTTTTTTTTTCTGTTTGTACGGTGTATTAGATCCCCTAAGAGTGCCCCGTGGTTTTCCTTGGCCTCTTCTGGGTGCAGTCGGATCTGAGTGAGGCATAGTTTTATGATTACCTATGTTTTTATGATGCTAAAGTACTTTATATGCATTTAGAGTTATGCAAACCAAGGTAATAAACTTGAATGTACTCCTTATCTTTCTTTATATGCATTTAGAGTTATGCGTCACTTAGTTCATGTGTTGCTAATGGTATACTTTGTTTTGTCGTATCACCTCTAATAGCATATTCTCCTTTGACAATAGGTTCGCAATTACTAGATAACAAATTTTTTCTAGGCCAGTGCAAGTATTAATTTTTAATCTTGTTAATACCAATATTTAAATTCTAAAACTTATTTTGAGCACTCCAAAAGTAAAAACTTTTGAATTTAGATTTCTTGATTCCTGAATTCCAAAGTAAGTTCTTGAATATTGCAGTTAAAGTCTATTTTAACTAGGAAAAAAATCACCAAGATAAATATTTATGACGTTTTACGTATTTAACCAAGAAACATAAATGTTAGTATGGATGTGATCTGAAAGTGTGAAAGGGCCCATCAAGTTAACTTTTTCAAAATTAAGTATAAAAATACAGTACAAACGTTGAAAAGTTCCAAAAATCTCTTTGAAACTCAAGTCAGATTTAGTCTAATAGGTATATTTGTAAATAATAATAGTTTTTTTTTTTTTTTACTTTTATGGATCAACTACAGGCTAGGTCATATTAAACTTAATATCGTTATATCCAGTAGTATATTAACCCTATAGTTTCCACCAAACCAAGTATATTAAGCCCAGTGTTCACTAGATCAAGTATTATGAACCAGCAACTATCAGTTCATACATAATACATCAACTTAGTAATGAGTTCTACGTTCTCAATATGGTTGGATCTAGTCTTCAGTCCTAGGACCAAGATTGTAAACCGATTACCATCAACTCGTAATACACTAGAAGAAGTATGGCCTTTTCACTATGGTTAATTGACACGGTTAAAAATAAAAAATCGTACTAGATACGTGCACATAAAGTAACAACCTAATAGGGTTTGGACCAATCTTCATTAGATCCAGCATTATAGACTGACAACCACCAATTTATAATGCATTCATATAAAGTAATGTGCTTTGCATCCTCAGTAAGGCTCGAGCCAATGTTTACTAGGTTTAGCAATACTGTAGACCGACAACCATCGACTCATAATACATCCAACTAACGAGCTATACATGCTCAGTAAAGTTCAGCCTAGTTTTCATAATTTGATCAAGCTTTATAAAGTGACAAACTATGAACTCATAATACATCCATATAAAATAGGATAAATATAATATTTGGTCTCTTAAGTTTTTTATTCAAAATCACTTTAATCCCTCAAGTTCATTTCTTTTAGCATCCTTAAACTTAATTTTTATCTTAGTTTGGTCCCTCCGACTATTTGTCGATGGAAACGTGGCCGGAGCTTGACTTTTTAGAGGGTAAAATGGTCATTTTAAGTTCAATTTTATTACTTTAGTCCCTTAAGTTTTTAGAATTATTAAATTAGTCCTTTTTCAGAAAGGAAACCAGTTTTTTTTTTTTATATTTTATATGGTGAATATGATGTAATTATCTAGTATAAAAAATAAAAACTTCGAACTCTTGTAAACATAATAACATATTGCTTAACATAAATTTAAACAGCTACTCTCTCTCTCTCTCTCTCTCTCTTCTTCTCTTTTACATTTTCGAAAGTGAAAAAAAATTCAAAATTATGGATAGATTTTATAAAAATTATCTAATCTAAAAATATAATTGAAAAACCTAGATCTATTTCTAATTTTAAGAGTTAAAGATAAGTCAATAAAATTGAATCTTAACAGTATCTTTACTATTATAAAAGAGAACCATTTGAGCGTACAAACTTTAGATTACCCTAATTTACTCTTCATTTCTTTTTTTTCTCTTTAAAATTATTTGATCAGATTAGTAATAAATATTTAATATTTTATAATTATTTTTTCTCATAACCACCCACTACCACATATTTCTCTTTCTCCTTCCTTCTCCATATTTATTATAATTTATAATTATAATTTATTCTTTTAACAAAATTCTTTTTTCTTATCATCTCACATCAAATTTCTTTTTATATGCTCGCGAAAACCGTGTGTGCTGATATCTAGTTTATTAAATATTAATAGCTACGATTTTGAAGAAAAAGTTGGTGAATTTCAAATCTATATAAAATTTATTTTAAGAGGTTTTTATAAATATTTTTCTATAAAATGGAGTTATATATATATATATATATATATATATATATATATATATAAAACCTCTAAAAATGAATTATACATATACAAAAACCACCAAACAATCTAGTTAATAAGTATAATCTACCAACTTTTTATTCAAAAATCCAAGCATTTAATAAATATTGTTAAGTTTAATTTTTTAAACTTATCTTTAACTCTTAAATAAAAAATTACAGAATTAATTTTTTTAGTTATATTTTCATATTATATAAGTTTTAATAAACTTATTCATAATTTTTTTTAACTGCTATTAAAAGAAGAGATTGTTTATTTTAAGTTAAGCAATACATATATTGTTATTATGTTAACAAGAGTCAAAATTTTCATTATTCCCATAAGATAACACAACATATCAACATAAAAAATATATAAAACAGTTATTTTTTTGGTTAAAAGATGATTAATTTTATAATTTTACAAACTTAAGGGACTAAAGTGATAAAATCAAATTTAATGATCATTTTACCCTCCAAAGAGTCAAAATCTGACCACATTTTCGCCAAAAATTGATCAGAAGAATTAAATTGAGACAAAAACTAAAGTTTAAAAATACTAAAGTCAAGAAATAAACTTTAAGAACTAAAGTAATTATAAACAAAATTTAAGGGACGAAATATAATATCTACCCTATAAAATAATAAATTTTAAATTTTAGTAAGATTCAAACTCATAACATGACCATAAATCTAATCATTGGATCATAGTTATGATAATATTATCATTTCTATTTGATAGGTCCATTGGAAATAAATAACCAATAGCATTGAGGGGATTATTATTTATTATTTCAATTTGTTCCTTCCATGATTATTGTCCTACTTGCATACATGATTTGGCTATAATTAGCCACATGAACCACTTCTCATTTTAACCCCAAATACAGATTAATGTCATATGAATTGTTGAAAATAAAGCCCAATTCAACTGGCACTTATTAGAATTTAAGATAATAGTAGAAAAAAAATACAATTTTAATCCTACGGTAATATTTTTTATTTTATATGAATTAATTTTTACAATTTAGTAAAAAAAACATTAATATTGTGATAATATTAATTCTGTGAATCAATTCTTGCATGACAAAAATATCTAATTCCCAAATTACAAACTAAAAATGTATTTTTTTATTAAAAAAATTATATAATCAACCTCTTTTACTAAAACACAAAAAATAAGTTTTGATTTGATATTAGTATTTTTTACATTTATGATATAAAAAAATACAAATGTTTAAATTTATATAGAAGTATATCTACGTCGTTTATATCGAATATCGAAATAATTGTGCGTTAGGCCACCTAATTAAACGTGACATAAACCAAATATTAACTATATTTACATATTTGGATATATTTATTTTGATTTATTTTTCAACTCGAGTTATATTTCTTGTAAACATAAAAATATATCTTTAATTTATATTTAAATTCAAATAAATAAATTAAAAATTCTTTAATTTTGTCTAAAACAAATAGTAGATATTTTAAATATTTTATTTATCTTTATTAAATTTAATAAATTGAAGTGGCTAAAAGTCTCAAATAGTCAAAAAGAAATAAATATCCACAGCCCAAAATACTTCAAAAGGGAAAATAAAGTGTTAGTTCTGTCTACTCAAAAATGGAGTCTTTGTTTTTCAATGGAAAATTCTGATATGAATCTCTCCACGCCATCTTCGCTCTCTGCGTCGTCGCAGTCGGCGGCTTCGTCGGGGAATTCTTGGTTTTCCGGCATTGTGCGTGGCCGGTCTGCCTCCGGTAAGATGACAAACAAGTCCTCCGCCGCCGCCGCCGCCGCCGCCGTTGGCGCCGCCGTCGGAGTTGGTGCTGGACCCATTAACAAGAAGCATCAATTTCGTGGGGTGATGTTTAAGTACGGGCCGAAGCCAGTTCAGGTGAGGGGAAAGAAGAATCTTGATGAACTGTGAATCAAGAGTGTGTTCTTTTCTGACTTTGGTTATTGATTGCTACTCTGGTTTTTTACTTGTTTGAGTTGTATTCGAGTATTGTATTCAAGAAATGGGTCGTGGGTGTGTTTGGAATTTTAGTTGGTTTTCTGGCTGAAGAATTATGTAGTTGAAGTACTGAAATCAGAGATCAAGATTCTCAGACGGGATTGCTTTACATTCTGATGGTTAGTTATTTTAGGTACTTCGAATTGAGTTGGATTTGAGTAATGGATTGTGGGTGGAATTTTAGGTTTTGTTCATTTTTTGTTGGAGAAGTTAAAGTTGAAGAAAATGAATCAGTGAGCACCATTTCTGATGGCATTGCTTTACTTTGTGGTGGCTTGTGATCTTAGAACTGATACTGAGAGTTGAGGGGGAAATTGTGAATGAGCTTCCGTCAATTTTTTTTTCCAGTTAATATTGTAGGAGGAGTTCAGATTGAAGAAGCTGAACCTGAAAATTGAGTAGTAAATTTGAGAAATGGGCACCGGAAAGATTTTGACTTTTTGTTCGTTTTTCACGGAGAAGTTTAGATTGATATGTGAAACATGTGCAGCTTGGTAATTAGTTTGTAGATATACGCCCTATTTTGAGCTGTCAGCCATGTCTTGTACATAGATCCCCGAATTTTTTCATTTTAACAACTTAAATCTGTGAAGGTGTTTAGTGCTCCTAGTTGTTCCCTATTCGCATCATCACGTTGATAGATAAGAGATTTTGAAATTATAAACAGAAGATGAAATATGATAGGTTTCCATGTTTATGATGTTGCATCAATCCAAACTTTTCTGGTCAAGCTATTTTATCAAGATGAAATGGAGTTTGTATTAAAATGTTTATGTCTTCCATAACATCGTGTAGGATGTATTATTTGCTTGAAAGCCTTCTTATTGAATACTTGAAAGTGTTGGCACAAAATTAAGTATCTCTGATTTGATGAATCAATCGTCATGTCAGATATTCATAGAGCTGCATAAATATTCTGCTAGTTCATAAACAACTATTTTATACTTTATACAATTGATGCTTAAGTGAGATGAACTGCTGTTGTATATTCGTAATTGTATAGGAGAAGTAGCAGATCTAGACAGCTAACTGTTTTTGCCTGGATATTTAAATTAGAAATTCATTCTTAGACACGTTGATTTTAACCTTATATCTCGTGGTTTGTACCCATTATATTTCTTCTGCAACTAAATTGGGTGTCAACATCTGCCATTGTAGTTGAACTTTTATATTGGGTATAAGGTAACTAGCAAAGTGCGTATCTTTTCTCTTTCTCACTCTCTCTTCTGTTTCTCTTTCGTCCTTGATCTCTTTCATTTTGTACAGGTTGCATTCAAAACAGGTGACTATAAACAGCAAGTTATTTTTATTGGTGGCCTGACAGATGGATTTTTGGCCACTGAGTATGTCACTCGATGCTGGATCAGATATTTATGTTTGCTTGTACTTGTGTTTTTCTCTTGTGTTACCGCCTTTGTTCTATGCTAAACATTTGACTGTTTAACTTGAATGTGGAACATGTTTCCATAGCATATCGTCGAGTAGAAGGAATCAAGAACAACATCCAACAACATCCCATCTAAAAAAACTTCCTTGACCCATGGTTATATCAAGAAAAAAGCAGTAGGTCATAAAGAATGGATATCAAAGTAGTTTGATATCTTGTATCATATCAGACAGCACTAGTTCTTGTGGTCATTCCCCATGATGGTGGCAAAAGATTTGAAAGCATTAATGTTTTACTTTTCTAAATTGCCAAATATAGGTTTCTAACAAGTAACAGTTAGATTCATAGTTATCCTGGCCCTTGTAGTTGCTCTAAGTAAAATAGTGAATATTCCGAATTTGAGTTATTGAAGAGGGCCTGCACAATGTTTCTTATGTGACTGAGACGACACACACAGAAGCATACACCATTTTGGTAATTATATGTATGTTTATAAAGTCATTTTATATGATAGTACATGGGTCTGTTGGGTCAGAACATCATATCTCCTTTTATTGATTTCATTCTAACATTAATGGTTCTGAATTTTCCAGATATTTGGAGCCTCTTGCAATTGCTTTGGACAGAGAGCATTGGTCACTAGTTCAATTTCTTTTTTCATCATCATATACTGGATATGGCATCTCAAGTTTGAAACAAGTAAGTTGTTCGTTGCATGTTCCTGTTTCATGGTGCTCATAGACTAAATCTTGATACCCCTCTATAGCTTATTGGTTGACTCTCAGTCTGCCCGTGTGCTTCTTTTCAGGTTTTTTTGTTAGGTAATTGAGGGTTTTTACTGATTCATGTTCCATCCACCTTATAAAGTTAGCTAGATCAACATCTCAATTAGAATCCCCATGCTACGAGATAAAATCAAAATGCTAGATTTCTTTTTCATGAATAGCAGTTCAGTGAAGAACCTGGTTTAGCTATTAGATTATATTGTTCTGGACTCTGCTGTCTCAAATTCATAAAAAGAGTGTCAAAACTTCGTCTATTGTATTTCTCAATTAAGAAAGTAAAAATGGCACAGCGAGAGATTCTGTTTTCATACTTTATAATCTTGCAATTGAAATAATTATTAATCTCAACTACTGCTTGATATCACCGTTCCCAGTATTCACCAGTATCATGGTGATTGACTGATAATTTTTTGCTTACTCATTACATTTTTGGCTGAAGGATGCCATGGAGCTTGATCAGTTGATAAGTTACCTGATAAACAAGGAAGACTCTGAAGGTGTGGTGCTACTTGGACACAGTACTGGCTGCCAGGTAATTAGTTATTTCTCTTTCGATTGAAACTCCTGCTGAACTATATAGAGGGCCAGTGATATACAAAATTATTGATGGCCTTCATTTTACAAGCAAAAAATTATAGCTAAGGCTCATTTTAATCTGTGTAGGATATCGTTTATTACTTGCGTACTAATGCAGCCTGTTCAAGAGCAGTCCGTGCAGCCATTTTACAGGTAAATTTTTCATGTATATTTCATGAAACCTTGTGAAAAAGTTCATTCCTGCACATGAACAATAACTCTGGTTTTATCTTATATTTTAGCTGTGTTGTAACGCTGATATAATAATACATGGATATATCATCACATGAGTGTTCATCTTGTCTTTTTCCTCGTCCATTGGCCATTCAGGCTCCAGTCAGCGACCGTGAATATAAAGCCACTCTCCCTGAAACTGCTTCCATGATTGATTTGGCTACAAAGATGATAACTGAAGGTCGAGGATCAGAACTGATGCCCAGAGAAGCCAATCCAGATGCCCCGATTACGGCCGATAGGTGAGATTGATATAAACTTAAATATAACTTCCTAATTACGGTGCATTTGCATGTTGAACGTAGTCTTTATTGTCTCTGAGCTACATGCAGATACCATTCGCTCTGTGCATATAATGGTGAGGATGATATGTTCAGTTCCGACTTTAGTGAAGATCAGTTGAGACAGAAACTTGGCCACATGTCCAACACACCCACCCTGGTAGGTCTTGAACTTCATTTTAATGTCATGGAATATAAATAAAACGTAAGTTTTTGTTTAAAGCAAGAATAAGTCGAGCGAAGAACTTCTGCTCCCACAGTACTAAATCTTGATTAATTATGTGTAAAATTCACTGCACCCTCACATTGTATTTGAATTGATGGATTGAATATAGGGATTTGAAATCCCTGATTCCACACTAGAAAGGATTTCAAATCCTTCAACTTCCATTTTGAACTATTTTTCGTGGAATTCTTTTGATATGGAGTCATTTGAAATCCTTTTGTGAATTCGGTAAATTCAAATCCTACCGTCCAAATATAGCCTCAGTGTACATGTTAATAAGCATCCTAGAATTTTCAATTTGTCCATGTTGACATAACATAGAAATGCTCCCTCCCCCCTTTCTCCATGGCAAAGTTTACGAATTTTAGCTCTCTTTTTTCTTATTTTCCTTAGGTCATGTTTTCCATGGCTGACGAGTACGTACCAGAATATGTGGACAAGAAAGCTTTGGTCAACAGGCAAGAACTCGAAACTTTTTGAAGTACCTTAATAACTATGATTTTAGTCATCCCTTATCCCTAACATGTCATATGTTAACATGGTACATGTGCTTTATGAAACTTAACTACTGTTGTCAACCTGTCTATGTATATCTACAGATTGTGTCGAGCAATGGGGATGCGGAAAAAGTTGAAGTCGAATATGGAGGCCACTCGCTGTCTAACAGAGTCGAGGAAGCTGTCAAAGCCATAATAGATTTTGTCAAGAGAGACGGACCGAAAGGATGGGACGACCCGTGGAGTTAATATCATTCCTTCAAGTACTTTCTGCTTCTCCTTTGGTTACTCAGCTTCCTTTCTTGGTTTCTCCATATTCAGACACATAATCCTCCGCCATCCCGTATTTTACTCATTTTTTTTTTCTTTTGTTCTTGTCTGTACATTCGAAAATTAAAGTATTATATTTTCTTTTAGATCAAATGACCTTGTCTGCAACTTTCATTTCTCTTGAGCAGATTTCAATGAAATATTTGTTTGCGATGAGATGCAATTTGTTCCTTTTTCCTGGGAGGCTGCATACTATTGTAGGAAAATTCTAGTCCAGACCAATCCACTTAGATCTGAGGTAAAGATTCGTTCGTAATATATGATCAGTTTGATTCAGTCAAACTGCGACCAGACCCGAACTCGTCCAAATATGGCCATCCTTTGTTTACAAGAATCAAAAAATATTTGTTTAGGTTAATTCCTCATGACTTATGAATTCTTCTTGTTGAATGTGTGTTTTTTGGGGACATGTAGTCAAATGGGATTTGGTTGTTTACACTTACCCAAGTTTTTGGAAGAATTCAGAGGTTGTTTCTACCTTTATGTCAATTCTTGGACATTCTTGGACTTCATTTTCTAGTCTCCTCAATGCCTCCCTTTCCATTAGTCAGAGTTTTCGATTCGAGTTCTATGAATATGGGTATTTATTTATTTATATAGTAATTCATAATGTATTTTCTGCATTACTTTATTCGTTTTGAAATTCACTTATCATTTATTAAAGGGTAATCCACACATTGCAGTTTTCAACTATATATAGTAAAGAAAAGTGAAACTACAGTTTTGATCTTCTTTCAAATCCCTTTTACATGGTTATGGTTCATCTCTTGAGGGGTAATTTGGTAATATGACATTTAGTTATATTTAAAAATAATAATAATAAATAATGTAAGATAATGTACATCTTATTATAGGTGATGAATGGGCTATAAATTGAAATATATATATATTTACATATGTATGTATGGCTATCACATGGCCTCAATTCAATTCTTCCTCCAACCCAACAATATAAAGCCAAATTGAACTAATCAATGAAAGCCAGTTGTCACGTGCACTGTCTCTCCATCACGTGATCTCTGTCTTCCCATTCAATGTCACCATTTTTTTTTAAAAAATAAAATAAATCATTGAGGCATATAAATACTTGTGTGCGTATAATAACTATTCATTTATATTTTAAAATATATTATAAATAAAATAAAATAAATAAATCAATATTTATATTTTTAAATAAAAATTAACTTAAAATATTACCGACAAAATAAAAAAAACTGATTTAGTTATGTTTAAATCATGTAGAGTAACTTTTGTAGGAAAAAGAAAATGATAATATATGATTCATTAAGTATATCAATAATTTCAATAATTTGATTACCAAAAAAAATCACAAATAGATAAATTTTACAAATTACTATATAAATAGACATATATAAGCCTCGTCAATTTAACACATAAAATCGAGAATTGTTTTTATTCTTCTATTATCAACTGATGAATTACTTTGAAAGTCATTGTTCGATATATTTCATGTCAATAAAATCTTACTTGTGTGATAAATTTGAAACCCTGTAATCAATAAAAAGTAAACTAGAGCGCCATAGATAAGCGAATATGCATTATGTATCCTCTAATATGAGTTTTATTATTATTATTATTATTATTTCTCTGAATTATTAATATGTTAGTTAATTTTTAATATCCTCGTATCAATGAGATATTGTTCAAATAATAAGGTTGAAATCCATCTCTCCTTCTCAAATTCAAACTTATAACTTATCTTTTACATAAATAAAAGGGTTAATTACATTTTGTCATGCGAATTATGATTATTTTTACACTTTGACCTTTTTTTTTTTTTTTTGTCTTAACTTACCTTCTCAACTTTATAAAATTTTGCACTTTGTCATTTATAACTATTTTTTCATCAATTTTTTTGTTAAAAAAATCACATTGCAGTTGTGATATTTAAGGGGTATGCGATTTGATATTTTTCACATATGCACAACATGTGACGTTTTTTAGGCAAAAAAACCCTCATATATTGTAAAATGCAAATTTCATATAGTTGGGATGATAAGTTGACAGAAAAAAAAAAAAAAAACCAAAGTATAAAAACAACATAATTTTGATGACAAAATATAATTTACCCTAAATAAAATATCACCATTGGATTACCTGATCATCGTGTATATATACGATGTTTATAAAATAATATCCCCACCATGTAGGGCAAAGTTTGGGTTGTTTTAGGACTTCAGTCAAGATTTGAAAAATAAAAAATAATAAGAACTAAAAAAAAAAAAAAGATGCTATTCAAATCATATTCTTGGAAGTCCCACTAATCTCACTTAATAGTAATAATTACTTAGGACAATTATACTAATCATCACTTTTTTTAAATTGTGAATTAAATAATTTGTATACTTTAAATCTATGTTTAAATTAATGGATTTGAATTTTTTTAATAAAAAATTAAATGACTCTGTATCAAATATATATAATATATATATATATATTAATATTTAAAAAAAAATAGTTTGAAACTAGAGTTGAATAATTTACAATTATTTACTTTTTAGAATTATTCGATCGAATCCAAAGAGTAACTAGGGATTTCAATTCATCCATCGATTTTGATGGATATTATTATATTATTTATGATGGTATAAAAGTAATTTTTTACACCTAAAATGCATCATTAATATATATATATATATATATAATATATCTTACCACACCCTATATTTTCGACTCTATTATAAATATCCAAGATACTATTTTTTTTAAGGAATAATTACATCGTCCTTTATTAAAGTTTGATGTAATTATACGTGAACTTTTTGTAGTTTGAAAAATTATGTTTAGTACTCTTAAGGTTACTTCCATCTAACAAATAAGGTTCTTCGTTAGTCAAAAATTATAAAATTTGTTAACATTAAAAAAGACTGGATAAAAATGCAAATGTACCCTCGATTGATTTATTACAACTAATTGCAGGTCAAGTAACTCTATTACGATCAAACTGGTCCTATTCATCTTCACACGTGAATGCAAGTGAAGAAGTTATTCACTCGTATAAGGTAGCTTAATTATAAAAAAATTGTTTGACCTGCAATAAATCAGTAATAAGTCAATCAACGGAGTGACCTATTTGTTAGACGAAGTCAAATCCCATGAGCAGTACATGTAATTTTTAAAATCACATGAGATCTACCTGTAGCTACACCAAACCTAAGAAAAGATCGGTATAGTTATCCCTATTTTCTAATGTACGTTACTATTTGTAATTTAACAAGACAAAAAAAAAAAAAAAAATCTCTCTCTAGACAAAAATAGACTTGGAAAGTATTAAATGCATAGAAAATACAATTATGGGATTCAGTCCCTACCTCAAAATCACAATCAGATCTAATCCAAATAAAACCTAAATTTGTGTATAAATTATAACTCAAGATTAATTAATTAATTAATTCAATAAGTGCGGTACGTTTAACCCACCATTCATTAGTCAAAAAGTGGCCAACTCTTTTGACTTTTTGCCATTTTCATGTCTCCTACATTAGCAAAAAAAAATAGAAATAATTATATTTACACCCCTAATTTATAATTTATTTACACAAATCATTCATATCTTTTAGATAATTACATATACATTCATCAAAATATCATTATTACGCTTATTTTTAAAAAAAACTTACACACACATCTAAAAATGTTAACATCATTACACATACTATCACTATTTTTTTGCTATCAGGGTAGCTTCTATAATTATGCAAAAAATAGAAATAATTTATGTAAATAGATCATAAGTTAGAATTTATAAATGTAATTATCCCAAAAAATTAATAATAATAATAATTCCTCATGTGATTGTTTTTCTTAAATGGAAGTTTTTTCTTTCTCAAATTACTTTTGATTGACTAAAAGTGGACACCTATTTAATTTCCCTTACCACAAACAATCATAATAAAATATTTAATGGTTGAATTGCTATTTCATGATTTAACTACCACGTGTTCGAATCTCGCTGAAAATGTAGAGCTCATAATTTTATAAGACATAATTTAATGAAGATTGTACTTAATTTTTAGTGTACTGGTGGGAATGTCGGCGATCGATATGCAGCTTGTTATCTTATGTGCATAAATTACGGGTGATGGTATGGTTGATTTATAATATTTCATTCAACGAAGGCTCTAATTGATGTAGAGCTCGTCGCTTTATGTATGTATTATGAACTGACAGTAACTGATTTATAATATTTAATTCAGTGAAGTTCTTGAAATGTTAATTCATTGTGTTGTGGGGTTCCATGAATCAACAAATGTGGTTTTTAATTTTGCCAAACCTCTTCATCAGCCCATCATCTTTAGTTTTGTCCCACTTTAGTCCTTCATCTCATAAATGCATTTAATAGTTCCTCATTTTTTAAATAGATCGCACAATGGTCCCTGAAAATATAATTAAAGTGCACGGAAGATCCCACTTATAAATAATAAAATTGAAAAAAAATCATAATGTACTTTAATAATTTTTCAATTATTAAAAAGTATTATTTACTTCAATAATGTTGTTTTAATACTAATATAAAAATATTAATAAAATAACTACTAATCATTCATAAAAAAAATCAAAGATAATAAATATATTTTACACATAGGTATTAAAATGTAAAATATATATAAAAAAATATTTACTTGAATTCCAATTAACATATTTCTTCATTATTTTGGAAGGTTGATTTTTTTTTTTTTTTTTCACATTGATTGTAAAACTTGACATAATGTTTTTATTATTTTTTACCATCTTTATTTCTCAATATCTATGAGAACTCATTATTTAATAACTTATATTTTAATCCAAATTCAGCAAGAATTGCAAAATTTAAAGAATATATTTAACTTGCATTTATTAAATTTATTTATTTATCTGAATAATCAGTACGTAGTTATTTTATTAATATTTTGATTTTTGTTTAGTTATAAAAAAATAGTATTATGGGGTACATATTATTTTTTAATTAATGACAAATTATTAAAGTAAATGAGTTTTTTTTTAATTTTATCTCTTATTAATGAAATATCCCATCCATTTTAATTAGATTCTGTTAAAACTTAAAAGTCAGGAGCCAAGTGAGATCTGTTCAAACAATGAGGGACTAAATTGAAACGAAAAGTATAAATGAGGGACTTATTTAGAAATTTGGCTTTTTAATTTCTAGTGTATTAGTATTTTGGCGGTAATAAATTACATAACGATTAGGTTATGATCGTTCGAATAGCGACATTCCTATTTTATTTTTATTTTTATTTTTATTTAAAGAATAAGAACAGAGATCCTAGGTTCAAACTTCGCTCATTTCTTACCCCATCATTGTAATTAAAAAAAATTATATATATACATATATTGAGGTAAGAGTAATGAACTATTATTAATTGAAGTATATTGATTGCAAGTATAATCATTCAAGTCAACAACAATATATTAAAAAGACTATTACATAATTTATATTCTGTTCAATAATATATGCTATTACTATAGACAACAACTCGTACTATGCGGTAGATCAACTCCTGTTATACAGTAAAAAACATTCCAAGCACTTAGCGGATTCGACCCCATGACCTCTAAGATCATGGCCCGCAACTTCGTAAACTGAGCTATGTCTCATCAACAAAAGAATTGTATTTAATCTCCAGAGATAAAATGCGAAAGAGGTACCATAGTTTGGGCAACTTTGCGATTTAGGTACCATACCTTTCAAAATAGCAGATTTCATACCATAAGTTATGAAAAATTGCAGATTTGATACCACAGCTCATGTTTGAAATCTCTTATCATGGCTTATCTTTTAAAAATTTCATTTTAGCCCCAAAAAGGTTTGATTTTCGCAGATCTAGTCCCTTGATTGTAAAACTCTAAACAGATATATTAGGCTGGAAGACCTTACGATCTAATCAGTTACTAAGTTCATCCTGAAAAGGAATTCTTAGATCTGAGATCGAAGAGGATACAACGCCAAAGTATCTAAATGAGTTGTACATTCACCCACGCTTGAAATGGTATCAGAGCCTAGGTTTATTGAAGAAATATATGGTTAATATTATATTTAGATATTTTTCCACTAACGGAGGAGACCTTCCAAGAGAAAATGGAACCGAACGAAAGTTCGAGTTACAATGAAAACAGGGAATATTTCCAGATTCTGGAAAAACAGAGAAAGAATGTCCTTCGGGAAATTCTGTACAAATGTGACCATGGTCCATACCAAGGTCCATGTAAGATACAAGCAGCTCCTCGGACTCCCGAGGAACCACAGAACGGGGATCCAATAGAGATAAACCCGGAGTTTGACCCAGAAGGACCCAGACATCTACGAGTCCGACTGGAAGTTCCAGGACAGGTGGTGAAGCGTTTGCAGACCACTGAGATCAACGGACCAATTCCAACCCGGAGGAACGGAAAAGGTCAATACCTACACCAATATCTCTCTAAAAATTATGATTAGAGGTGTTAATTGGAAGGAAATCGAGGCCGATACCTCGAAAATCTCTCAATCTGAGGGAAATACAGAAGACGGTTCAAGACTATGGACATAGGTTATCCAACGTACCTATGAAAGTAGACTCCTTGTGCCATAAGATGGACGAGATTCTTAAGATCCTCCCAGATCTACACAAGAATCTTACAGATCTAAAGACCGAAGTTGCAGATCTGAAAAGAAACCAAAGGGACAAACCTGAATCATCCATATCCAGACAAGAAAGGATCAGGATGCCTTGGGACGGTACCTTCTACATCAGAAGGGGAAAGCGAAGGAGATCCCGAAGCCAAAAACTCGGGATGAATAGATCCAGGAGATCCTTAACTCCATAAAATAATGGAAGTAACCAGAGCGGATCTGTCAGATCTACAAGAATTGGCTGAATCGTTTTCCCAACTAGGGATTGTGGATTTAGTCAATATTCATACCAATGAAGTTACTCCAGCACTACCACCGCCGGAGGGGAGCACATGTTCCAATGAAGCTCCACAAGACCACCCAATGAGGGAAAGTGCAGATTTCCACACAAACACACACAACGTTTGTGGGAACCAGACTTCGAGAGAATCTAGGGAGAAATCCTAGGAGAGCACCGGAAAATACACCTTTGGGCAAGAACGATGCTTCAGCCCTTACATCCATATGGTGCTGTTCTAAATCTGGATGTTATCGACTTCCGAAACATGGAGAAGCTGATAGACGAATGGGTAGCAGCCATAAAGATTGCGGCAACTACCTTAGAACTCGATAAAGAAAACTTCATCAAATTAGTGGAGTTGAGCTTAGAGGTTCTGTGAAAATCGGATGGGACAATACCCCAGCCGATACTAAAGCCAGTATCCTTGCCGGAGATTCCAAGAGTGCAATTGCAGATCGGCTAGGAAGGCTTATCAAGATACATTTCATCGGAGACGGGTACTTCGAAGCAAGTAGAACAGAAAAGGCTAGAGAAAATGCACAAGCTCTTTTCAGCCTTGAACTAAGGAGTATTTGCGCAGTAGATGAATATATCTATTGGTTTCGTAAATATTTCTTTCAGAGTGGAGTAGCAGTGGATGTTGCAGCTCCAATGTTCTTTGCTAAAATCTGTAGTCCATGGAGGGAAATGTTGATCCAATCATACAAAGTACCTGAGGGACAGATGGATTCAGTAGCAAGGCGCATGTCTTTCCTCAAAGACAAGTTGAAGGATTGGTGTTATCAAGCATCCATCCAGAAAAACATGAAAAGATTGAGAGGTACGATCAAACGAACCCCTCTCTGTTGTGATAATAACGATTTTCCTACTATTATAGGAGAATCAGGTGAGCCGAGGAAAAGGAGGAAACACAGGAGTGATCTATACTCCAGAAATCCTAGAAGAACTCCTTTCAGGCGCAGATCATGGTGGTCCAAAACCAAAGCCAGAACATACAAATCTGGGCAACGGAGTGGACCAACAAGGGCTTCATCCCACGGATCTAGACGAACAGATACAAGATCCACTGGACGAACCCCTACGAAGCGAACTTTCAGACGGGCCCATACCCGAACTAATGAAACTTTCAAGGATTGCAACTGCTGGACATGTGGAGCAAGAGGACATATCGCTCCAGACTGCCCGCAGAAACGTGGTAACATCAGAAAATTTGAAGCCACGGATGACATATTAGACGCGGTCTACTATGGTGAATTGGTACCAATATACCAATTTGAAGATCTTCCTTCAGACGAAAGTGTCTATGAGGAGAAATGGTGACTGAGTCGGATGGATCAACCGAGTCAGAATAGTCACGATGAGGGAGATAGGCTTCAGACCTCTGAAAGCCTGTCAGGATTCTTTTCCAGAATGACGATGTCAAACAAAACCATGGAAAGAATCATGAAGAAACCTCAGTCCATAGATGGATTCAGAATTGGAGGAATCGGTAAAGTCCTCAACCAGATAGGACTAAACCAAAGGAAACATCACATAATCTACAAAGTAAGTTCAGGTGAGTTCGCTATTCCCATTGAATTTACTGGTAATGTGATGGAAATGCAGCTTATTCCTAAAGAAGAAATTCTTGAAGAATTAAGTAAGCTCAGAGAAGAAGTAGCAGTTACTATGAAATGGATCCACATAGGAACTATTGAAGTAGTAATAAAAGCAACTTTTAAAGAAGGAATTGATTCAGAAATACATTTGTCAATAATGGATAGAAGAATCAATAACTTAAGAGATGGTTGTCTTGGGACAATGATAGGTAATTTGTATGCAGGAAAATTGATGTTTGATATTCATCCTAGGATTGCATACAACCTAGCAGACCAAGATTTCAGTAGAGTCTTAACCCTTCATCAGGATTTTAAAAGAAAAGATCTATGAAAGAAGGAAATAGACCATATTCTATAACTTATAGAATTGCTTATGCCCTTTCCAATCATCATTCGGATTTATTCCTTAGGAAAGAGTATATTGAGATTCCTAGAATTTTCAAGGAATTTGCTAAGGTAATGGCACCAGATCCAATTAGGATACCTAGAATAGGTGGTGTCGATATCGTCATAAAGGATCACCCAGTCTTAGACCGAACAATGAGTTCTAGGATTGAGTATGGTAGCAAGATGTCCTTTTCAGAAGATAGGATAACAGGAGAAAAGACTTAGCAAGAGTCTTAACTCCTCAAGAGATTAGGGTAGATAACGTAAAACTTAAATGCCCTGAAGGATGGAAAGAGATACAAGTTATATTTGACATCACTAAAAATGAAAACTTTTTCCTTGTGATGACTTGTATCATTTGCAGCAACCTGTTGTTGGTAGATATGAAGGCATGTTAGAAATAGCAGGCCATGAATTTCTAGTTGCAGGTGTTGCAGGACGAGAAAATGGGTGTATGACTTTGGGGTTAAGTTTCCTCGAAGATCATAAACCATGGGGAAGAAAAGGTAATGTATGGAGTTCAGTCTTGATGGTGTGACCATTGAATGACAAGCCCTTTCTATATACATATCTTTGGTATGTTATATGATCAATATAGACAGAATATTTTGCAGCTTATATTGATCAGGATCAGGAATTTGTACAGCAAAGCCTGGAGTTTTCCCTAAGGAAGCAAGGGAAACCTTACCTGTTATTGCAGGAAGGGATTTTTCACAAAAAAATCCTGATACTCAATACAGGAATTCGAGAGGCAAAAATCATGATAGGGGGAGCATTTGGAACGCCCTGGTTCAGGGTAAAAACACCTCCCATCTACTTTCATGATACCGGTGCTGATATCTTGCTAGGTAACAATTTTATTCAAACATTTGCAAGATATATGCAGGATAATCAGAGAAATCTGTTAATCTTTACTACTAACTGTGGTAATGAGATACAGGTTCTGCGACGAGACAAGGCATTTAACCGCATAATGCCTATAAATTTTCGCAGCAAGCGTGGTGATTTCGATGTCAAATTGACTAATCCAAAAATGCAGGATAAAAGGAAATTTGGGAAAGTTCTTTTGTCTTTCAGGCAACAGGGACTCATCGAGACGATAGTTTCCACGAGGAATCTGAAGAAAAAGGCATTACAGGAGTTAAACCCCTGGACATAAGCGAGGAAAGTATACTTTCTCTCGAAAATGTCAAGCGACTCATCCAGAGAAATTTCAGTGAGAATCCTCTGGCATGGTGGGATAGGAACAAGATCGAAGCTACTCTAAAGATTAAAGAAGAGTGCAAATACGAGTATGTTCGATACAAGCCTATTCAGATGAATATGGAGGACAAGAAGGATATGCAGATCATTATCAAGGAGCATATCAGCCTTGGACTCATTGAGCCTGGAATCTCTGCCTACAGTAGCCCTGGATTTCTGGTAAGAAACCATGGCGAGATAAAGCGAGGTAAACCCAGGTTGGTAATTAACTATCAAGGTATTAATAAAATACTTGAATTTGATGGTTATTACATCCCAAGTAGAGAACACTTAATTGATTGCATTAAGGGTGCAAAAGTGTTTTCTAAATTTGATTGCAAATCTGGTTTTATCAGATTAAAATGGAGAATGAATCAAGAAGTTTACTGCATTCTCCACACCACAGGGTCAATATATCTGGAACGTATTACCAATGGGTTTAGCTAATGCACCCCAGATATTTCAAAGAAAAATGGATAATCTTTTTAAAGATTACTTTGAGTTCATGTTTGTCTATATTGACGACATTCTGATTGCATCTAAAAATATGAAAGATCATATTAAACATTTAGAAATATTTTCTGATGCATGTCATAAAGAAGGTTTAGTACTTTCTGAAAAGAAAGCTACTATAGCGGTCAATAGGATTGAATTTTTAGGAATTCTTATTGACGAAGCAGGTATTGAGTTGCAGGAACATATTGTGGAGAAAATCCGCAATTTTCCCGATGTACTCAAAGATAAGAAGCAATTACAAAGCTTCTTGGGAGTTGTGAATTTTGCAGGTATCTTTATAAAGGATCTTGCAAAATACAGAAAGGATTTCCGGCCACTTTTGAAAGAAACAGAAAGCGCAAAGTGGAAATGGGAGGAAATCCATACACAAAAGGTTCGTGAGCTAAAGCAGGTTTGCAATAATCTGCCAAAGCTTGCAATACCGCAGGACGAGGATGAATTGGTAGTCTACACAGATGCCAATGATTACAGATGGGCAGCAGTGCTCATGAAAAAGACTACTACAGGGAAGAACCTTGTAGATACACAGGAGGGTTGTTCACTGAACAACAAGCCAAGTGTGGCACATCAACGAGAAAGAATTCTTTGCGGTTTGGAAGGCTTTTAAGAAATGGCCTTTGTTCTTACTTGCTAAAGAATTTACATTAAAAGTTGATAATACTAACGTTAAAGCTTTCCTGAAAAATAAACTGGAATCAAAAATAGAGAAAGCTCGTATTATCAGATGGCAAGCTGAATGCCAATATTATTGTTATAATATTGTCGTTATTAAATCTCATGAAAATGTTCTTGCAGATTTCTTGACAAGAGATGGAGGGAGCTGAAGCAAACTCCGTTATGCTGAGACTCAGGCACCTCAGAGAGAACCTCGAGGAGCTTGATCGAGAATTTGGACGGTTAGCGGTTAAAGCCCAAATAGCCGGACAAGTCCAACGAGCTGATCTGGATAAAGTCCAGACAGATATCAGGAGTTCCTTGGTAGCTTCAACAGCGCTATGGAACGCTCTACTAGAACCAATTCGAAAGGCATCGCCCTCGGTGATGACTAGCGAGTTGAGAGAGCAGGGCTCTAAACCTGCACTTAGAGTACAGGACTCTAGACCTGTAGCGGCAGATTCAAGTACTGCTTGCACAAGGCCATCATCAGATTCTGGTGAAACGGCGACGGACGAGTCACAGGGAGTGAAAACCTCTGATGATTCGAGTCAACCCAGCACCTCTGGGGTTAAAGAGGGAGAGATTAGTCTTAGGCCAATGACAGGCACTTCTAAGACTAATACTAATGATTTATCTTCTTCATCTTCTTCTGCTTGGCAGGGATATCAAAGGATGTGGGAAAAATTAATTTCTCGCAAAGGTGTCAACCCAAGCAAGACCATTATCGAGACCACTGGAAAATACAATAGGGTCTGGATGATGGAAGGATCAAAGCCCGAAGAAGTTCGAGAATGGTATGAGTTTGGAGCTCTAGCTTCAGTTCATACTATGTCACCAAGTTTTCCGGAAATCTCCAAATTACCGGAATGGATTAGTGGGCGGTATACGATTCATGCAAAACAATCCCCACTTAAAGAGAGGAGATATCTTGGAGCTAAAATTCATTTCAGCAGCTCCAGAGATGGCAGGAAAAGGGTCTCATCCAGCGTTTCATTTCATCAAGCTGCAGAGACCAACATGGTGGCTTTCAACAGAATCAAAGCTACCACAGGAGAAGCTCCACTGGTGTCAGCTATTAGCGAAGACGATATTTCCACCAGAAGAGCTTGGGGTCTATGGTCTGTCTCACCGAGATGGACAAAGTCAAGTATCCATTCAAAATCTTCCAACAAGGTGAATGGATCGTTCCTGTTAAACTCCATGACAGGAAAAAGCACTGAGTTCGCAGAAAGCATGTTCGAAAAGAAAAGAATGCTTATTTGGGAGAACAAGCTGCCTGCAACCGAGTCGACAAGGATGAAGGCATGCAACATGTTGCATGTTGGGCAATGGCATAACCATGTATGCCCTTGCTGTGAAAAACAGGAAAAACCAATGTTCGGCACAAAGATACGGGTGACCCAAAAGAAACCCGAACCAAACCCGGACAAAGGTAAAAGGAAGAATTTTTACAAGAACAAGTAAAAATCGAAGAATGTAAAAATTCAAAAAGGAGACTGTCGGCAGAAACCGACAAAAGCCAACAGTCAGAAGCCAGCTAGCAATTGAATGGCCGACAAGCCATTATGGAATACAGCTGGAAAGGATGATGACGGAAGCAATGACGTCATCCAGATGACGAACGCAATGACGTCATCAAAACAAGTTGAAGTCCGCATTTGAAGTCCGCGGATGGCTATAAATAAGGAAGCCGAGAAGCAGAATGGGATCATCAAATATTTTCCCCTACTCTTCAAAGCATTACTTCCAAAGTCTCTATCTTTGTAAATTTTCAAGTTTTTAGTTTATGGGGGTTTCCCCAAAGAGTTCAGCCCTCAACACCATGAGAGGCTAAACAGTTGTCTCCTCCAACGGAGGAAATAGTATCTATGTAATATTTCCTATATTTCTTCAATAAAAGAAAGGCTTTTGTTCAACCTGTCAAACCAAAATTTTATCAAGTCTCTATATTGGAAATATCTCTACGCCCTAAGGTAGGAAACGAAATAGGGCTGTGCTGTTTGTTGCTGAAGGAGCTAAGGACCTGCGAACCATCTGCTGCGGTAGTGTGGTTGGAAGAAGTCCGTAAAACCGAGGACTTGGAATACCCGGCAACAACACGGTCAAAACAGGTATGAATTTATGGAGGCTTAATTTTATTTCGGAAGCATGTTGGGCCTGATAAATTGAAGAGTGAAGGGAATGAGTTCTGCGAGAAAAAAAAAAAAAAAAGTTTTAGGGACTGAATTGATACTTTTTGAAAGTTTTAAAGGCCAAAAGCAAATGTGGTACCAAAATTGCAGGTTTCTGTAAAGTATGGTATTGAAGTTGTGATTTTGTAAATAATGGTACCTGTTTTGCAAAGCTCTATAAACTATAGTACCAAAATTGCAATCATCTCTTAATCTCCATAATCCTTTTATAATTATTTATAGTAAAATCCCAACTTAGGAAATAAACATATATGTGGTGGTCCAAGTGATTAAGTTCCTAGTTAAATTCAATTATAATTTTTAAATTTGATTTAAAACATAATTAATTGACTAACCAAATGAAAATATTAAATTCTAAATCTGCAGTTGTTTGTAATGTCATCTCATTTTAATAAAAAAAATAAAACAAAGTAATTTCCGTTGAGATGGAATTCCTTTTATTTTTTGTTTTTTAATATGTGATCTCAAGTAATTTGAAAAATATTTAGAGAGTGTTTCCGAGCGCTTTAGGAAAACGATTTTCAACTTCTGGCTCATAAAAAATACTTTTAAAATGTTTGGATGTCAACTTCTAGTGTTGAACTGATTAAGAAAAGCAATTTTAGGCCAAAAATTAGAAGTATCCCTTTAACTTTTTTAATTTATTTTTAAATTATATATTTTAAGTTGGTATCGGAGTTTTCAAATAATTTGAATAATTTAATAATAATTAAACTTAGACTTTTACATATTTAAATATTTTAAAGATTTTATATTTTATTTGCTATATCATCTAATTATATTATTTTGTCCACATATTATTATTTAATTAATTAATAAAAATATATATTTTTTTTGCAACCACCCAATTTTTAGTTACTATGTATGAATCAATAATTATATTACTTAATGGGAGTGTTATTAAATTAAAAATATACTTTTTAATATATTATATATATATATATAAATATACTAATCAAAAATATAATTTATTATTTTTTCTGGAAAATTAATTATTATTGACAAATGACAAATAACAAGTGAAATAAGAAGCAAAAAATAATATCGTTTTAGCACATAGGGACAAAATGATCTTTAATCAATTAAGTTTATTTTAAAAGTCATTTTTCTCCAAACACTATCCAATTTAACTTTTATCTCATTTTTACTTATTTTACAGATAATACACAACTTTGATTCTGCTAACACTTTTAACTTTATCTAAAAAAATAACTTCTCAAAAGTAGAAGTTTTTGCAAACACTCCTTAGGATAATTACACCGACTTGTTATATATTTGGTGTAATCATACTTAAATCCTATGTAATTTGAAAAATTACATGTAATACCCCTGATATTTATTTGTTTAACAAATACATATCTTAATTAGTCAAATTAGCAAAATTTGCTGATACTAATAAAAAAATTAAATAAAAATACGTATTTATCCCGATTGACTTATTAATAACATATTGCAAGTAAAATAATTTTTTTCTAATCAAACTATTCTTATAAAAATAAATATATACTCCCTCATATACAGCTTATGAAGATGTATAAGAGTAGTTTGGTTAAAAATAATTTATTTAAATTATAATAAAATTAATAAATCAATTGAAATTAAATATTAATTTTTATTTAATTTTTTCGCTAATAACAGATTGATTTATTCCAAAATATTTCACAAACAAACACACTCAATTTTTAAATACCTAAGCTAAGGTAAATGCACGTGGCACCAAGTCCCGCCAACAGCCATGTTAAAGGGCGATTGGTGAAAGACAAAACTACCCATCTCAATCATCGCGCTCCGCCAGAATCCTAAGCACATCTGGCTGTCGGTGGACGGTGGGAACTGCGAGGGATCTCATGGTAAATATCAGTGTCTGCCAGGGGCATTATGGGCAATTAAATTAGTCATCTCCCACCTTTAATTCTGCCTCTTGTTCCCCATTATTAACATAATACTTAATATATCGTATTCGTACTTTCGTAGGACTCTCCCCACTCCGCGTAACTAAGAACAAAAATACACTTACTGTGTGTGTATTTAGGAGAGAGAGAGAGAGAAGATAGAGAAAGATAAGGAGGAGGAGAGGTGGGAGGGGAGAGAGAGTCTCTGCTGCATTGGGAAGCCCACTTTTTTTGACAACTTGTAGTGCCAAAAAAAATTGAAGGGAAACAAGAAGAGTGAGTTTTGTATTATGTTATTGTTTTTGTTTTACTTTTCCAAGAAAACACAACTAAATAATGTTTGCTGGGAATGTTGTTTGTCAGCAACTTGTAAGGGAAAAGTTCCCTTTTTTCTTTAGTAGTGGTATATGTCTCTCTGTTTTGAGAATCTTGTTTGAGGGTTGTGTGTGTGTGTCTGTGTGTGTTTTGGTTTTATTTATTGCAGCATTGCTAGTAGTTAATTTGGGTTTTTCTTGGTGGAATGTGTTCTCAGATGCCGGAGAAAGCTGCAAACTTGGTTATAGGCTCAAGCCCAGCAGTTCATTGGTGGTTCAAGATCTTGGTAGTGGGGGTGTTTTTTGGAATCTTGGTGGTTTGGGGGATTGATGGGTTCAATATGAGCAGTTTTCAGAAAGATTTTGTTGTGTTCAAGCCCAATGGTTCAGAAATTTTGCCACAGCCCTTTCAAGATTTGAGCTTTAGGAATCTTTCTGTGGAACCCCATGTTGAAATTCCTCAAAAGATTGATTTAGAGCACACCCACCAAAGTTTGGCAAGAACCGTTGAAAATCTTGATCCTAGGATTCAGAACCAGTCCCAAGATGTTTCCAATTCAAGCCCTCAAGTTTCAGAGGATTTGACTGAGGAACAGACTGTCAACATCCCTTCAACTCCTAGGATATTGCCTTGGATTTCATCTGAATTGGAGGCAAATTATTCAGCCAATCTTCTTGCTAAGTGGTTAGCTCCAGGGGGTGAGCCTTGTAAGGACTCAAGAACAGTGGATATCAGAGTGTCTGGATTGGAAGGTAATATGGACCTTGAATTGTCGACGGGCGAGATGCATGAATTTGTTTTTCAGGCATTGGATGAGTCAGGGCAACCTCGTTGTCTAGGAGGTGATTATTTCGAAACTGATCTTTCTGGTGAAAGTTGGAAGGCTAGGCCTCCGGTTAAGGATATGGGAAATGGGACCTATGTGTTTCGCTTCAAGTTCATCCTGATTTTGCTGGTGATTACAATTTGACTATTATCCTGTTGTTCCGGCATTATGAAGGGTTGAAGATTCCCCTGCAAGATTCGTGTTTGATCGTGTTCTTCGTGTTGTTCCTATCAAGTTCATTAGGTCTGAATCCCAGTTGCCTGAGATAAGACATTGCAAGAAGTCTGATTACACTAAGGATGTTTGGTCTGGTCGATGGACTCGACATGCTAGGAACGATAGTTGTCCGATTAGCAATGATGGGAGATATAGATGCCAGAAGCCGAGTTTTCCATGCCAGCGTCCGTGGTGTGATGGTCCGTTGGGCGTGCTAGAGAGTAACGGATGGGTGTATTCAGCTCATTGTTCGTTTAAATTGTTTATAAGTCAAAAGGCATGGAAATGTTTGAACAACCGTTGGATTTTCTGGTGGGGAGACTCGAACCATTGTGACACCATCCGCAACATCCTTCACTTCATTTTGGACGTGCACGACATTCCTACAGTTCCAAGAATATTCGATATGAACATCACCAATCCAAGAAACCCATCCCAGATGGTCAGATTCACCAGCATTTTCAATGGCCACCCAAATGATACAGGCAATTATCAGGGATTGAATTCACTGATCAACGAAAACTACAGAGAATTGTTGAAGGGGTATTTTTCAAAAAACGTAGTTCCAGACACCATGATCATGAATTCGGGCTTACACGATGGCGTGTACTGGTCTAATATCCGAAACTTTATCAAGGGGGCGGACTATGCAGCCTCATTTTGGGCCGAGGTAATGAAAGGAGTGAGGAAAAGAGGCTTGGAGCCCCCTGAAGTTATATATAGGACAACCGTGGCAACTGGCGGCTACGCTAGAAGTTTGGCATTCAATCCTCACAAAATGGAGGCCTTCAACGGGGTGGTGTTGGATAAACTGAGGCAATATCAGGTGCTAGATCGAGTCATCGATGATTTTGACATGACATATCCGTGGCACTACGACAACCGATGCAACGACGGTGTCCACTATGGCCGAGCTCCAGCCAAAATGAAGTGGAGGGATGGCCAAATCGGGCACCAATACTTTGTCGACCTTATGCTTGGTCATGTGCTGATTAACGCTCTGTGTGTTAAATCAGTGTGATTAGCCACAACAACTCTTGGTATTATTACTTTTGTCGCCTCGTGCATGTGTCGATTAGCTCGAGCACATGTGGCGTAGACGGCTAGAATGCGTTGTCACGGAGCTGATTATTTGGCGATGGTGCTACACAAGGTAGGAAGGTAAGAGATCTTGAGAGGAAGAAATGGTGATGAGAAAAAAAGCCATTAATTCAGGCAATATATTCTTTCTTGTAGCATAATATTCATATACTATAATGGTTTTGTGTAGATTCTTTAGTATTTTTATAAGCTTGTGTAAATCACACATTCCAGCACTGAGGTATTTACCACTGTAAAGTTACTTCAGAATATTCATGCTCACATTTCAACAGCAGTTTATGCATTGTTTACGACGGACTCCCTAAAATTTATCATAATTATAGTTACGCTCGTTACTTGAAAAATTACAAATACTTCGCTGGTATCAACAATCATCTAACACATAGCCCTCATGACAGCCCATTGTAGGGAGGTATTTATTAAACGGTCGTTAATTTTAGTGTGATGTTTGTAATTATGATAAGGGTAAATTACATCTACCTCCCCTGAGGTTTGGCATAATTACAAATACCCCCTGTTGTTTGAAAAATTACAATCCTAATGTTGATGGGAGGTATAGAAATGTCAATTTTGCCCTTACAGTATTTTTTTATTTTTAAAAAAAAAATTAAAATCTTATACAAATATTGAATGGGATGGATGAAAAAAATTTAAAAATTATAAAAAAATTATCGCCTTAGTTGATAAAAAAAATATTTTTTAAAAAAAATAATAAAAATTATAAATTTTAATTCATAAGGGTATTTTGCTCAGTTCACTATAAAATGCATAGATTGGGATAATTGTTAGACGGTCCTAAAATTAGGGGGGTATTTGTAATTTCTCAAACAACGAGGGGTATTTGTAATTATGCCAAACCTCAGGGGAGGTAGATGTAATTTACCCTTATGATAAATATAAAGAGAGTTAACAACGAGAAGGTATTTGTAATTATGATAAGTTTAAAGAGAGTTTATTGTAATTTATCCTCCCTATTTCTTAGAAAACAAAATGTCACTATTGAGCCATTTGATCGTCGCTACAGTATACATTTTGCTTGTCTTTGAAGGTTTTTGTTTTTGCCTTACCGTTGTGGAAGGCAGTCTGTGGTTGATCAATTCTTATAATCGTCAGTTTCGAGACATTACAATCATTTTGGTCATATTTGATATCTGTGTGGACTCTGCACTAATTTTTTTGGGATTTAGGGTTTTGACTGGCAAAAAAAATGTTTTTAATTTTGGCAAATAAAAGTGCAAATGTGTATGAATAGAAGCTTTTAGTCAACATACATAAATGGCTGAAAGGCCATCTTCTAAATATGAATGCCTAAAATTGACTTCTAAACAAACAATATGATTAAATAACCAAGGCCCATTATGTAATTGCAACCTATTATTTAGGCAACTACTCATTGTTCAACTTGTTTGACATTTATGTCACCATACTCCTATATTATTCTTTCAACATGTTGAGGACTTTTTAGTGAAATAATAACAAATATGCATCCAACATTCCAAATGATTTGTTTCTGAATTTAATAATGGGTGAATTACATTGATACCCTGAAAGCTAGATCCAACTATATAAATACGCTATTTTTTTGTAAACATTCTTTGAGGGGGTGTTAGTGTTTTGTGCTCAAAGGGTGTTTGTGTAAAGTTTGTTAATTTAGGGTGTACTTGTAATTACAACTACCTCAAGGACTATAATTGTAATTTCGTAAATGGCATGAAATGTTAGTGTAATTAGGGTTAATCTCGAGGGGTGTCAATATAATTTATCCAATAATAAACTTTAGAGTAAAGTACAATCATACCTTTAGAGTTTTACTAATAAGTATATCCGTATTGAACAAAAAATTGCAATTACATTTTTTGAAGTTTGCAAAATATTACTAACCTTATTGGAAAAAGTATTAAAGTGTTTAAATGCTTTCATTCTTTTTCTATAGAATGAAAAAACGAAAAATATTATATAAAATTTGATGAAATGATCAAAATGCCCAACATAGATAAATAGAATATGGCACCTATTTGGTTTTTTCTCCTGATGGGAATGGAACAAATTATTTTGATGGAATCATTCCAACATGGAAAGAAGGATATTTTCAGAAAGGAAGGTTCAAGGTCTAACTTACCAAATCAACGTGGCACGATAAATTACCAAAATAGCCCTAGTCAATGAAACTCAATCATGTAATAGGGGTAGGTGAGGGATAAAGTAGTACTTTACTCTTACCTATTATAATAGCGTGTTTTTGTAATAGTATAAATACCCATATTCATTTGATAAGGAAGGGGATTTTTGGAAGAGAAAAAATGACTTGTAAGAATTCTAGTGTGAAGCGTGTTGAATCGCGCTCCAATAATACAAATTTAGTCTATCTCGTTTTTTCAGACATCATTTCCATTTCTCTATTTTGTCGCCTGCATGAAGACATATTTAGTTGCTTTACCATTTTCTTATCGTCGACAATCTTCACCTTAACGTAGTGCGTCACCAATAAAATAACTAGGGATATCTTACCTGAAGTTTGATCAAAATGGCATTTTTAAAAAATGGCCAAGTTACAGTGAGGGATTATTTTTGTTATATCACATATAAAATTCACTAACCTTATCGAATGGAGTTATAATCAAAACAAAATAAATTTCAGACGGGGTAATTGTAATTTTCAATCTAATAAACTTAGATTTATAATTAATATAAAATATTTAGGCTCGATATTAAAACTACAATAAGAAAGTTATATGTTTGGCATTATAAAAGAAAATGAAGAAAAAAGGGAAGAAGTTATGAGATTTTTTCCCCAAAATGGTGTACTTTTCTAGTATGATTTATTTCTTGATAAAAATATATTTTCAAGATTAAAAAAATAAAATTTCAAGATTAAATAAAAGTAAACAATTAAATTTGAATATGAAAGAAAACATTGCTTGAATAAGCAAATTAAAGCAACAAAGTGAAAATGCAAGTGAGGGCAATTTTGACCTTCAACCTGGAATCAAATCTTGCAGTACCTCATCAGAAGACAATCAGAATCACAATCGCAATCCAATCCCCTGCGGGGATAAAATTATTACAGCAGAAGGAAAACAACAAAAGCAAGAAATGCAAAAAGATTAAGAACATTGTTTTCTTTAATCTTCTAATGTAAATGGGTTAAATCTTAATCATTACAGGAGTGGCTCCTTTTTTTTTTTTTTTTTTTTTCCTTTTTTTCCCCTTGCTTGGGAAAGATTGTTTCTTTTTGGGTTTTCTCAATTCAATCCGGCGAATTTGGGGGGAATAATAATTCTTGAGCGCCTCGCTCGCCATTGAAGCAAAGGTTTACCGGAGGACGCTGAAGAAAGAGGAAGAGTGCAGGCCTGGCGCGGAAGTTTCTTGTTATTCCCCCCACATTCATTGAAAATGGCTTTCAAAATCAATTGGGTTTCCTTTTTCAGGATTTTCTTGCTTTTGTTGCTGGTCGCTTCTATTATAATTGCTTGCTTCACTCTCCCTATTGAAAAGGTCGGATTTTGTCTTCTGGGCTCTTTCCAATTTGCTTGTATTGGGATTTCTTGGACTTTGTATCAGTGTTTGTTCATATGGGTCTCTTTCTTGTTTGTTTCTTGTTTAATGTGGTTGTGTTGGGGTCTTTCTTTGGCTGCTGTCAGTGTTTTGTTATCCGGGCTTTCTTCGATTGTGCTTGTTTGGGGTTTTATCTTGGATTAATTGTGGTATTGGAGAAGAAAGAATGTCTAGCATATCATTTTCATTGTCTCTTCTGTTTGGTTGAATTTACTGGTTTCTTGTCTTGATCAAGCCTAAAGCTTGTTGAACCCACAGGCTACAAGTATCTTATATGTACATTGCTCTCTGCGCTGATACAGGGAACATACTAGTTCCACTCTGTTGTAATTATAATCATTAGAATTACCATGAGTTATAAGTTGGGTAAGTTGGTCATTTCATGAGCTAATTCGACCACCAATCCAATTATGTTAGCAAGACAAAGTTTATCATAAGTTTTATTGACACTGAAAATGAGTTAGAAGGTGAGTCATTGAAGAAGTGCAGATTTGGCTTTTCCTCACTGCTTACTGTGAATTAGAGCTAATGATTGTGATGACCTTTGACATTATATTATATTGGTTGCTTAGCAATTTCAAGTGTCTTTCTATTTCATATGGTGAATGTTTTGATAAGGTGTCTGCTTGGATAAATATATAAATCTCTAAGACTGTTGTTATGGCACCAAGCATTGGTTGAATGTATCTTCAAATGAATCCAAAATATTATCACTCAATTTATTTACTATGTTTCTGAAAAATTGTTTTATGCAGATTCTAAAGGATTTCTTAGCATGGATAGAGCAAGATCTTGGTCCTTGGGGTCCTTTAGCGCTGTACGTATGGTTTTAATGTGCTTGGAAAGTTTTTTATTATGTGCCTAATATGCCAGTCTGTTGACATTTCTTGTCATACATATCAGTGACATACATGAAATATGAAGAGAAATTACATATCAACAAGTTGAATGGGAAAAAGTTTCAAAGATCATCTGTTTCTCTTCTAGCATAATAAGTTTTGCTGTTGCATTACTTTACTTGTTTATTTTGTATGTTTGTTTCTTTTATAGACCCGGACAAAGTAGTAGTGCAGTTGATATGCTTCAAATTTCAAATGCCTGCCCCACTTTACAAAGTCAGCTGATGGTTAAAGCAAATGATAGTGGGTCAATGATTGGATTTACATTTTGGTTAAATACAGTTCTTTTAAGGATATGATGTAAAATAGAACTTCGACAGTAGTCATGTTAAAGGCCAAGGCAACATTAAATATGTGAAAGTTAAGAAAGTTGAATGTCCATTATCCTCAGGATCACAGGTATAACTTCTTTTACAATGAGTTAACTGCATGCTATGTTTGGCTTTTAATTTGCTTCCTGATTCTTTGTTCATGTTGCGATTCATTGTGACCTTAAAGATTGCATTATTTTAACTTAATCATAACCAGGAGCGCCCATCAAAACCTAGAGTTCATGGCTTCAAAATCATCAATTTTTGAGTCACACAAAGATTGTTAACCTTGCAGGGCTGTGGCGTACATTCCTTTAACGATATTGTCAGTTCCAGCTTCAGTGCTTACGGTAAGGATTAACTTCTCCATTAGTGGTCCTCTTTTCCAATTTCAGGATAATTTTCACAAGTCCCGACGCTGTGGATATATATGAGTCATGAGGAAAAACTAGAAAGGGCTTTTCTCCTGTTCTGGTATTATATCAGAGGTTCAGTGGTCTCCTCTGCATGTTTCAACTAGCATACTTCGTTTGTAGTTATTAGAGTTTGTATTTGTTATTGTTGTAACCTCACTCAATTACGCAAATTTTGAATTATCATTTGTCGTAAATCATGCTTAATTGCTCTGTTAGTTCTCCGCATGTGAAATGATGTTGTCATGGATTCTCTATGGCTTGAATTTCCAAAATATTAATAATTGAATTCCGTAAATATATTCCCGATCTTCAAATAGCTGATTTTGTTTTCCATTTGTGATCTCTTGATCCTGTCAGAAATCCTTTTACATAATTTTGTTGGTCTGGAAGTATTCAAGACTCCTCGGAGGACTAAAACCTTATGCTATTTGTTATCTCTTCAGCTCGGTGGTGGCTATCTCTTTGGTTTGCCTGTGGGTTTCATTGCTGATTCCATTGGTGCTACATTAGGTGCTGGAGCTGCATTTCTTCTTGGTCGAGCTGTAAGTTTTCCTGGCAATAAAGAGCACAATATTTGATTGTTATAAAGTATCTTTACTCCACTCTTTTCCCATTTTACCTCTACAACATGGTAAAATTCTGTTCAGTGTAAGATTGCTGTTCCTGAACTTTTCTCTTCCTATTATGAGCAGCTTGGGAGGTCATTTTTCATCTGCAAGTTAGAAGACTATCCAAAGTTCCGTTCAGTCACGATCGCTATTCAGAGATCGGGATTTAAGGTCTGTATCTCTTCTCAACCTCAATTCGAAGTCTTGTTCTTGACATGCTGGCTAATGCTTGGTTGCTGCTTGTTTTCAGAATAATTAGATTTTTGCTCCTCGATTAATGTACTGACACGTGTAAAATCTGGTCTTGTGCATCTATGCACTTGAATTTTTCATGCCATTCAACAGATTGTGTTATTGCTCCGGCTTGCTCCTTTAGTTCCATTTAACCTGCTGAACTATCTCTTATCCTTGACTCCAGTCCCAATGGGTGAATACATGCTGGCTTCATGGTTGGGCATGATAGTATGTCCCTTCATCCATACTTCTCTAATGATTATCATTTGTACTGTGGTCTACAATAATACATAGCTGAATATGATGTAATTGTTCATTCACTCTTTTTGCAGCCAATCACTCTTGCCTTGGTATATGTTGGGACAACTTTGAAGGATCTTTCTGACGTAACACATGGATTGAATAAATTCTCGAAAGCCCGATGGGTAAGAGCTCTGTCAGCATATTGTTTTATTCGACCTTACTTTGCTGAGCTCATTCTTTTCTTCACATATCTGCTGTCATAGATATACCATTACGAGTTACAGTTTAGTACTTATATTAATGATATCTATACTTTAACCATTATTGCATCGTTTGTTCTGAGTTTCTTGAGCAACAAACGGCGTATATGAGTGATGAATTTCAATGTACTGCCGCATTTCACAACGTTTGTGACCATGAAATGTAGATCAAGTAAAAAGTTGTGGCACATGACTACTTGAATTTCTAATTCTACTTAAACTTCGAAGGATAAATCTGCTGAGCTTATGGTTAGACTGTGGCAATGTCGTCACACTCAAAACGTGATTCTAACATTCACACACTCAATCTGAATGCATATTGTTTATGTGCGGAATCATGATCATATTTTATTGATGTTTAAGCCGATTATCATCTACCATACTTTGGCTAGCTGTGGCCTTCTTTTTGTGATAACGTTTCATGTTGTTGCCAATATTCTGTTGTTTCGACCCTTAAGACACTTTCTTTGATGCAGGCATTTATTGTATTGAGCCTTCTGGTGTCTGGTGAGTTTCAAGTGACTATTCACAGACTATTTTTGTATCAAAAGCATTTCATTCGTTTAGTTTCACGCTTTATACTCAACCGACGACCGGTGCCTAATTGTTCCTGCTCTTGCTTGCAGTGATACTAATGATATGTGTTACACTAGTTGCAAAGGAAGCTTTAGATAAAGCATTGGCCGAAGAAGACGAGCGTGCGGACGGTGATGGCACGCCGGCAGAACCACCAAACATTGAGGCCGACTCCAACGAAAATCTATGCCGGCCAATTCTAGTAAGGATCGATACGCCTCAAGAAAATCCAGAGACGTAGTTTCATTTTTATTAATTTTGTGTTAATCAGAGGGCTATAAAAGGGACTTCCGACGAGTGCGTTCCTCGTTTACGTTTGGGCGTCTCTCGACCAATGCTATTGATATTCTTTTGTACAGTCGTGATATTCTTCCTACATGTAGTCTGGGTAGAAATAGCTATTTTTTCTCCGATATGTATTATTCTATTTTTGTGTAATTCTTGGATGGGTGTACACAAAATTTATTATACAACGAGATTTTTACTTGTAAATTTAGTCATACTAGCAAGGAGGACTTGCTGTTGACGCGATTCATATTAAGTCAATAAAAATTATCATATTATAATAATAAATAAATTTATTAATATAAAATTTAATAAGTATTTTATAAATAAAAATATATTATTATTTTTCTATATGTAATATATGTATTTTTAGTATAAGTAAACGTCAGTGTATTTGAATGAGGGTAATCATATGCATATATATGTATTTTGATTACATGTTGAGAATAATGTAACTGAGAAATAGATAGGACTGATGTGGATAAAATTTCGACTAAAGGATTAAATGAAAAATTACCTCGACATAATAATGCTATCAGGTTTAATTCTATTTTTCGTAGTGAGAGAAAATTTTGAGCGTATGACGTCCAATTAATGAATAGTGTTCTGCGATAAAAAATATTATTTTGAATATTTATAGTGGGGTATGAAATTTTATGGTGTTGTAGGGTGTAGGTTTTTATGGTGTATTTCAGGCGTGAAAATAACAATTATACCCTCCTTAATTATTTAATATTACCAATATATCCATAGACTCGAACTTTTAACTTCTGATCTATTTTCTCCCGATCGTTCAACATTATGACTACAAATTAATTGGGAAGCTAAAAGCCTAATATGCTATGTTTGAATATGGGAGAGTTTCACGGGATTTTTTTTTTCTTTAGTCCATTAACTTAACTCCCATTCAATTTTAGTCCACTAATTATAATAATTATTACATTTTATATACAATAATTAAAAAAATACTTCAATTAGGTCCAATTTAGACCTTTGGTGTCAATTTTTCTGTTAATTGAACGAAAATTGCTGATGTATCAGTTAATTGCTTATTTATCCTGCGAAATGAACCATGTCATTGTTTGACGTAGCTAATAAATACAGTGGGCATCTTATATAGCATAACAATATATAAATATATACATAATTATAAAATAAAATTATTTATATAATTAATATAACTTAAAAAGAAAAAATTCCTACCCCACCCCCTTTCCTAGTCCACTTCTGCCGCCCCTGGCAGAGGGGGGCAACACGTCGTCACCCAATTGTTCACTGTTGCGCGCTATCACGATCGCCCAATTTTGCGTTGAGCCCAGTGGTGGGGTTATATATTATTTTTTTATATTAAATTTATATTATATAGTATAATATTTGTAAATAATATATAATTATTTACAAAATAATAATTATTAGTTTTATAATTTTATGTATATATATATAAATTAAGAATTTTATTTTTTATAATTTATAAGTATTTATAATTACGTATAATTTTATGTATTCTTAATAAATTAATATTTTATGTATTTTTATCTATAATTTTATAATTAAATAAAATAATTGTCTATGATAAAATTATTTATATTTATCTATAATTTTATGCATTTTTATCTATATAATCTATAATTATTTATAAAATTATGATTATTTTATAATTTATAAAAAATTTATAATCTATAAGTATTTATAAAATGATTATTTTGTGGTTATCTATAATTTTTATGGGTTTATATAATTTTTTTTGAAGAAGTGTGTAAGGTTATTTATTATATGCAAGCATACACGATGTGCCACGAAAGCTAGTATAAAATATAAATTCAAAGCTTATTTTTATGCAATTTGATATTTTTTTATTTAAGTGTTTATGTGGGAGAGAAGAGATAAAAATATATCCACTTAAGCCAAGGTGTTTTTTAGTGACACATGGGATAAATTAAATTATGGACAAAATTAGTGGATTGAGAACTATAATTACTCAAGAAAATAAATTCACCTCATCTGCCACATCATAGTTTAATGCCACGTGGGATAAAAATCCTCAAATTGAAGCAATTTTGACGAAAATTGAAAAATCAGTTATTAGAGTATCTAATTGAAGCATTTTTTTAAATATAATGTATAAAATATAATAATTATCATAGTCAGTAAATTAAAATTAAACGAGAACCAAATTAATGAAGTAATTTTTTTCCCCCTGATCTTGCATAGGTGGTCTAGAGGTGGGATGAGGTGTGGTATGCATGTGAAGATGACAAAAGAAGGAAAATTTCAATCATGATAGAGTTCGGATGAATTTGAATCAATTAGATAGTAAGTTCAATATAATTGTCGTGTGATTGATGTATAATTAAAAAAAATGATAAATCACATAACAAGTATATCACACTTACTTTAAATAGGTTTGAATCGACTAGTTCAGTCGAAAATTAATGTACTGTTCAAATATACAGATATATACAATTTAAAGATTGGTGTACAATTTAAAAATAAAGATAATTAGACTGTCTCCAAGATAGAAAGCCAACTAAACAACTATGAATCTAATTTTTTTCCCCAGCTAATAGGGAAAAGTTTTGATCGAGACTTCAATTAATGCAACCAATCACCAAGACTTAGCCATTGGTCGATTGTCACCAAGCCATGTCAATCATGTACACAGAGGCCATCTACGCACACTGTCTGTCAATCTACCGAGAAATACCGTACATTGGGTGCTCCTTGCGCACACTGTGTGTCAGTCTATCGAGGAATGCGGCACCGGTGCGTTGCCTAGGCGCACTTGCCTGTCGACCATCCCCGCCCATAGGCTCTAGACTCGCCTATGAGCACGCATGCTTGCTCATTTGCTTGCCGACTTCCCGCAATGTCCCGCATGCTACAGAGGGACAAGCCGCAACGCCCACAATATGCCGGCATTGAACCGACGCTCAAGACCTATATGTCCACTTGCCATGCTGCCTATCGTGCACCATCACCCAACCATTCCTCAATTAGCTAATTATATTAATGTACTGTTCAAATAAACAGATATATACAATTTAAAGATTGGTGTACAATTTAAAATAAAGATAATTAGACTGTCTCCAAGACAGAAAGCCAACTAAACAACTATGAATCTAATTTTTTCCCCAGCTAATAGGGAAAAGTTTTGATCGAGACTTGAGAGCTTATATTTGCCGGAATGGTAATGAAAATTAACTTAAATTTGTGGCCACGCAGGCATGTAAGACTCGAGAAGCACATTGGACCTAGTTGGCTCAGTAAAAGAAAACGAATTGGTCTAGCCCAAATTTAATTAGGACCAGGCTGGTCTTTTGTCGGTCCCAAGTATCAATAAATAGGATCGACCCAACCCAAAAGTCCAGAACTGATTGGTGCTTAGTTGTGATGAATGGGATATCGTGACTACCCCTCATGTGGACTTCATGTTTTGGATAAAGTGATGAATAGTTGTGATGTCTTGAGGCAATACCACGACTGCCCATCATGCGGGCTCCACATCTGGCGGTAGGTGATGAACGGCTCTGATGTTTCGAGATGATTTCACGATAATCCGTGGTGCGGGCTTCACCTTAAAACTAGACGGTGAATGTTTGTGATATCTCGATACTCCTCTTGACTCCCTGACGTTCATTCAGCCATGGGCAATAATGGTCTATCCTTACAGATTCCTCTCTATCTGCACGGCTACAATTATCTTGATCCTTTTCTGTTCCAGAGTTTGTGACATTGCATGTCAAAGAATTCAGAGCCATAACTTGCACAAGTAACTTCCAAATCTTGGATGTGTGATGAGTTGTAAAATGTACTCTTGTAACTATCCAGCTACTGAGCAGCTCTTTTGTGTTTGTTGGGTACTTTTGTGCACTTATTGTCAGATATTTTTTTTGGTGGGCTTTGGTCTAATAATAATAGATTGTTCGGTATTTTTACGATAAAATATATTTTGACTTTTTAAATTATTTTTGATGTAACGTTTATTCTTTACACTAATCAATGTAACACGTATTCCCTACAATTAAATTTTTGAATGATATTGCCCTTATATTATATATATAGTTCAAAAAATTTCTTTTTTAACAATTTTGATTTTAAGTTTAATTAAAATTTTCTTAATTGGAAAAAGTATATTTTAATTATAATAAAATAATATATAATTAGTGAGTTAAATATTTTGAATTTTATTATATTTTAAAGACTCAAAGTTAAGTAATAAATGAGTACAAAAAATATATAAAAAATTATCATGAAAAGATTTCAGTAATTTGATACCAAAAAATTAAGTTACTAACTATTTGTTGTTTTATATAAAAATGAGTAATTATACATCGATTTTTTAATATTTTTTTGAAAAAATATGACAAAATATTTATACTTATCATTTTTTTCTAAAAATATTTAACTTTTGGTTAAGCATATATATATACATATATATATTTCTGTATATTTTTAAAAAGCATATATGATTTGTTAGTTATATTATATTTGTTGTGTATCTACTATATATATTAATTTTGACTTTTAATTTAAATTCTTACCTTATTCAAAACTTTAATTAAAAATATTTTGGTGATGATTTTATGTGCAAAATACTAAGATATATTGAGAATAATATAACTATTCAAAGCATGCTGGACATTTTTGTCCAACCACGAGGTAAATCTAACATTTGTTAATTTAATGGGGTAAATGTTTAACATCATGAATAGTTCAGGGGGATAAAGTGCATTTTTACCCTATTTTTTATCCTGTAACTTGCCCTATTCACACATTTAGTCATTTTTAAACAATTTTAGTCTTAAAATCTCACATTTTGTCTTTTTTCTACAAATTTAGTCTTGTCTTGATAATTTTGGTGCTAACAGCTTATAACTACAGGACCAAAAAATAAGATCTAGTGCAGTATGAAGGGACAAAAATTGTCAAACACATGGCTAAATGTGAGATATTCAGGACTAAATTCGTCAAAAAAAGGCCTAGATATATAAATAGAGTGAGTTATAGGACCAAAAATACTAACGACCTAAAAATATTTTGCGTTTTTGGTAAATAGTTGCACGGACGACTAGTTATGTGCTTACAACAATATTAAATATGCTCGTTTCTTGGATAATACATTAATATGTCGGTCTTACTGAAAACTCTATACATGAAAATATCAAACAATACAAAATATATTATATCAACATATAAAAATCTAGGATAAATATTTGAAAATATTATTTTATTTTAAAATTTTAAAAAAATTATGTATATTAATAGGAAAATAAATTCAAAACTTGCAAATTGTTGCCCATTCATATTGAATGGGGAAGCACAAAATTGATGGGATCACAAAGGTTAAATAGTGGCAATGGACTCACCTATCTATATTTTTATATCTCATTATGAACCAAATACATAAATGTCAAAGGAACTATACACTTTCCTAACACAAGAATGCAAAATTTTACTTGTTTTTGTTTTTTTTTTTTTTTTTTTAATTTTTGAGTAAATAAAAAATCGCTATGGCTAGTACAACAACTCTTCATCAACATAATTTCAGAAGTTTTTACCATTGTAAAATATACGATTCGAATCTTAGTCACTACACAGAGGATGAATTTATCACTACAGTCCCATGAAAATACAAAATTTGTTGTAGTCTCCTCAACTTTTCTATGTCAAAATAGGTCATTTTCTTGTGTGTTTAGAATATGTTTCACAATGTAATAATTTTCTAGTACTTTTAACATTAAATATCGAATAAAGTTAAAGAACAATAGACACATATTGTACTAGTGGTGTTCACGAGCGTGACATCATTGTAAGATGAATAATTTGAACTATGTCCAATTATCTAGTTAGCAATCATAGTAGGTGACTGCTGTGAATCCGTTGATAAGGATAGATCACTTTGTATTAAAAGTTTGTGGAAAAAATTATAATTTACGTCTCACAACTTACATCGTTTGTAATTTTAGTCCCATTATTTTACCCCTCACAACATTTAGTCCATAAGTGTAAACAAAATTGTAATTTACGTCCCACTCATATTTTTTGTTAGATTTTTTACAGAAAAAAGCACGTACTCCGTTAACTTAACCAACGTTTGACTGCAATAATATGGAAAATTGCAATTTATATCCCACAATTTATACCGTTCGCGATTTCGATTCCAAAACTTGTGATGCTTGATTTTTTTTATATCGACATGAAAATTGCATTATTGAATAATCTTTAAATAGTCTTGTTCATGGTTCTTAGGACCCATCATACCCTTGTAACGATCGTCAAATTAAAATAATTTATACTTTTTTTTATTAAATAAAAAAAAGAAAAGAAAAAAAAGAACGTAATGCAATCACACACAATCAACTATTACAATTTCTCCCATTCATCCAAATATTCACATGCTAAACTAAAATTTTTAAACAAAACAAACTATATATTCCAAAAATACCCTTCATCACACGCATAAATAATAATGACTAATTACCCTTCTTTTCCACAAAAACCAAAAAGGAAAAAAGAAAAACAAAAGGCCACAAACATTTTATTGAAAAACAGGGATTACAATCTTTTTGAGTAAACAATAAGCAAAAAGGAATAAATAAATAAAGGCAAAATTTTATTTTAACTGAATAATTATAAGTCGTCAACTCTTCTGGTCCTGTAACTTACTTCATCTATTTATTTAGTTTTTTTTTTTGGGGGGCTGGGGCGGGGGCAAATTTAGTCATATATCGACAATTTGGGTCCCCTTCACACTGGACTAGATATTTTTTTATCATGTAAATATAAGTCATTAGCACTAAATTATCAATACATGACTAAATTCGTAAAAAAAAAAAAAAAACTAAACATATAAATAAAGTAAGTTATAAGACCAAAAATGCTTACAGGACCAAAAATATAATTTTTTCATAAATGAATAATTTCCCAAACAACAAAATTACAAAAATACCCATGGCCTAAATTGTTTTGGTGAGAGGCATATCCCAAAAGCAAGAGCAACCCATTATTATAGTTGGAATGACAAGTTGTTTTGAAGTTTTTCTTTGTAGTCATTCAACATTTCCTTTATGGCCAAAAGGGGTCCCCTCTCCTCTCCATCAAGAATTCAAACTTAGATTGCAGGAGAAAAGCAACACAAGGACAAGGGGCACAAGGGTCTCATCATGGTTTAGCCTTTTAAGAAGGACAACTACACTTATTAGTATGTCTTACCAAAAAGAAAAGTGCAGATTTTAGGCAAAATATTAACTCCACCAACATTTTTACAGCTTTCTTTGCCTCCCTCCACCCTATCTTGGGCTCTATTAAAAGATGTGGAGCAATATGTGTACACAAATAAAGCTTGGCATTCAATTATGGATTAGTAGCAATTCTTGCACATTTATTGACTTAATTAATGTGATGTTTATTGATGTTATATATATATATTATATATATATATATATATATATATATATATGTATGTATCTAAACTTATGTGAACGTGCAGCTCGTACACAGAAGGGGCAATTTAATTGATCTGGTCAGTGATTAATTATGTTTTTAAAGAAAATTTATGGGTTCAGATCTGTTTGTGGTGTAATAATTGTGAATCGGTCATATTTATGCTGGTGGGATTTCATGTATGATTGTTATTTTAGTGGGACTGAGTTGAAATTCTCCTATTTAGGACGAGAGCTTGGGGGTCATTCTTGACATTTTACAAATATATAGGACTTGTATACTCATGCTTACAGCTGTTATGCTAGTTGTTCCGCTCTTGTCTTTTAATGCGTATATTTTTTTGCATGGAACGTAAATTTAACATATATTTTTTAATGTACAAAAGGGTAAATTAATATTTTTTTTGGCTATAACATGAAAAAAGGTGAATAGGTCTAGTAGGGTGGAAAAAAAGGATCATCACAAAATGAGTTACTAAATTTCAGATGGTTACTTGAATTTGCAATTGTAGTAAAGATCAAAAGTAGTTCACAAAGTTCAAAATGCAAGTCAACAAAAATAATATGGTGGATGCCTTTTGTCACCAGCAATTAAGCATGCTCTTTAGGTGCTTTTTCAAAGACAATTTCCCTACTAAATAGTCTATTACAATAGAACTGGAGCTATATTTATATATAGGATAAATTATAACGGGCTTTTTTAAAATTTGTTATAATTATGAATATTATTTTGTCGTCTAAAATATTATAAAGGGTGAATAGCAATTTACTTCCTGAGATATTGGAAATGAGCAAATTATTCCCTTATGAAAAATAAATAGCAATTTGCCACCCTATATTTTTTAAAATGAAGCAAGTTACCTCCTTGGGCATGGAGGTAAATTGCTTCAATTTAAAAAATATAGGGGGTAAATTGCTACATTTTGAAAAACACAGGAGGATAAATTGCTATTTTGTTTTTCATAGGGAAGTAATTTGCTCTTTTGCAAAATCACAGTGGGGTAAATTGTATTTTTCTCAAATTATAAATACCCCCCCTGAAGTTAACAGTTGTCTAACAAATACATCCTTATAATGGGTTATCATAATGAAGTATTTGTTAGATGACATTAATTTCAGAAAGAATTTATAAATTTTCAAACAATAAAAGAATATTTACAATTATGATACACTTTATAAAAGTTCGTTGTAATATAGCTTTTATATATATGTGTGGACATGGATGATATATATAAACATAAACACACACTATCTTGAGTGTTTTGGTGGAGTTTTTCCAAGTAACTTTAGTAAAGTTGAAATTATGATGTTTACCCTAGACGTGAAGCGAAGGTCTTTTGATAGTTCTAACAAGCGATAATTTCAGACGTTCTTTATTTTTAAATTTGATGTAATTATATGTAAATTTTTTATAATTTAAAAAAATATATATAGATACTCATAACGTTTGTTTTCATCCAACAAATATATTCATCTATTAGTAAAATTCATATAATTTGTTGAAATCAACAAAAATATTGAATAAAAATTTATATTTACCCACGATTGACTTATAGTCTTATTCTAGGCCAAACAAAGATTTTTCGACCAAACTACCTTTGTAAAGGTGAAGGTGTACCTCATTACATGTATTAGCGTAAAGATATATAGCTTAGTTTGGTCAGAAAATATTTATTTAATATGTAATAAGTTAGTATTAAGCCAATTAGCGAAAAAATAGGAGTTTGATCCTTCTTTTTTGGCCGATATCAATATATTTCGTGAATTTTGGCTAACTGATGGATTTATTTGTCGGGCAGAAACAAATTTCAAGAGTACTAGATGTAATTTTATAACCAATTTATGTGTAATTACACTAAATATCAAGAAAAGGCGATGTAATTATCTCTTATACAAAATTAAATACCTATATATAAGAATCCTAGGCGGGCAGAAAAATAAATTAGACTATTCAATACTTGATACGAAATCCGACAATGAAAACTCATTTAAAATCAATTTTGCAAAACTTAATAAAATGGGCTTTTAACATAATTGTTCATTTAATAAGTTCTCAAGCTCGATTGGAATTAATCAGATTGAATTAATTAAAAAGTAATAAAATATACTTCAAAATATCAAACAATTGAAGCCCGATGTTTCATTCAACTAATTAGTTTATTCAAGCCAAAAATTGATTATGAGCAAATCAAGTTCAAACCCAATCTTTTAAGTTTGATAATAATTCAAACAAATTCAAAGCGCATCAACCTACAGAAACACAACAAGATTTGAAAAGGCAACTCGACTGGGATCGGATAACTAGAAAATATTTATTGGATCTTTAAGTACTTGATTTATTTTTTAATTTGCCTTTTAATTCAGTTTGGTGCTTTTAATCACTTTGAACTACATATTGCCTTAGATGTAGTAATTGTTTTGTCTATTTAATGCATAAATTGGTACTTCTCCACATGATTTGAAATAGCTAAGTTGATTTCAAAATTGTCAAGTACATCAATCAATTAAAGAGATGAATGGATTCAAACTCATTTTATTTTAGAGTAAATTACAACTGAATTCTCTTATGTTTAATATAATTATGAATATGATCTGATTGTTTGAAAAAATATCAATATTTTTTGAATGGAGAATTAAAATTATCAACTTTGTCCTTACTGTACTTTTTTTTTGAAAAGAACAACTTGAATGAAAATTTTTGAACAAAATGCAAAAAAGTTGGCATACTTTATCCATACAAAAAAAAATCTAAATATTTTTTTAAAAAATAATATAATTTATAGTGTATAGGGGTATTTTGATAAGTTCATTACAAAAAAAATGGATAAAAACCTAATGAAGGCTAACGAATTAGGCTAAAATATCGAACAACTATTAAAATTAGGAGAATATTGGTGAGTTTTTAAACAATAATGATGTATCTATAATTACATCAAATTTTAAAACAACTCATCGTAATTTACCATTTATTTTAGGAGGAATGTACAAACGATTAATTTAGTCTATAGATTAATGACTTTGCTTTTCGTACAAATTTTAAATAACTATGATTTTCATTAATTTCATGACTATAATCATGTTTTACATTGAAAAAGTGGCGTAGGTGAACATAATGTGCACGCAAAAGTTTAATATATTATGTTTTCATATTTTCTTTATAATGAGATGTATTTATCATAAAAGTATGAATGTTTATCGAAATTCATGAAATTAAATGTTAAAATTGTGTAAACAAGGCCGAAAATTATTCAAATCAAGCTTCTTCGTCTATTAAATTAAGGGAGAATTACACTTTTCTTTCCTAAAATTTTAGTAAAAAAACTATGATTTTTCGCCACAATTAACTACTATAGTAAAAAAAAAAAAAATCATGGTAACTACGAATTAAACATGACTTCGCAACGGTCATTAGCCGTTATTTATGCAAGTTTGGCCAAATTATTAGCCATGGTTAAAACAATGACAAATATTTTAGTTATAGCTAAAAATCATAGTAAATATTAATTAATCATGGTTAATAGTAATGATTTACCATGATTTTCAAGCCATAGTCATTTATAATGTAGCGAAAACTCAATTTTTGTGTAGTGTTTGGTGTAATTCTATTTAAATCCTCTCTTTGTTTGAAAAATTAATTTTAGTACACTTGAGATTTGCATTCGTCTAAAAATAAGTCATTCCATTAGTCAAAATTCACTAAATTTGTTGATATTAAATTATTAATAATAAAAAATTGAATAAAGATTTATATTTATCCTCAATTGATTTATTACTGACTTATTACAAATAAAAATAATTTTTTTTACTAAATTACCCATACAATGGTGAAAATATACCTCTTTGCATACATTAACATGTGAAGATATATAAGTCTAATTTGGTTATAAAAAAAATTATTTGACGTGTAATAAATCATTAATAAGTCAATCAAGGTAAATATGAATATTTATTCTTTTTTGTAATGTTAATATTGACAAGTTCGATTAATGTTGACTGAAAGATGGACGTATTGTTATACAAAGCAAATCTTAGAGGTACTACATGTAATTTTTCAAATTATAGAAAATATACATGTAATTATACCAAACTTCAAGAATGAAGAGTGTAATTATCCCTTAAATTAATTTAACAAAATCTGCTTATTCTCTAGGTTACCTTTTTTTTTTTTTTCCTTTGCTTTATTCAGTTATATTTCAACTTTACGTCATGATATATTTTCACATTTTATATAAATGCGAAAAACTTATTTTACATTAAAAAAGAAAAAAAAAATTCTTTTAGTTTTAGTCCTTAAAGTAAATGGGCAAATTATCCCCATATAAAAAAAAACATAGCAATTACCTCCCTATGATTTTTAAAAATGTAGCAATTTAACCTCTTATGTTTTTTAAAAGGGAAAAAAACTTTTTTAGTCCATTAACTTTGTTCTCATTCAATTTTGGTCCACTAACTATGATAATTATAACATTTTCTACACTAACTTTGAACAATGCTTCAATTAGGTCCGATTTAAGATTTTTGTCAATTTTTTTATCAATTGAACGAAAATTGCTGATGTGTCAATATTTTTCCGGGTGAAATAAGTTATGTCATTATTTGACATGATTAATAAATACACTTGGCATCCTGCATGGCCTAATTCTATAAAATATATACATAATTATAAAATTAATATAAATTTTAAAAAAAAAATCCTACCCCTCCAACCCCCTTCCCCATCCACCTCTGCCGCCCATAGGGGGCGACGCACTATCGCCCAACGCACAACTTGGGGAAGGCAGTTGTCAGATTCTGGGCGCCACACGACGGCGAGGTGCGCGAATCGCCCAAAATCTGGGCGACCGCCATAGCCCAGTTGTGCACTGGGCGACGACGGTCGCCTAGTGGTGCTAGGGGCAGGTGAGGGAGGGGGCCGGGGTTGGGGGGAGGGGGGTTGAGGGTGGGTGGGTTATTTTTTTTTATTTAATTATATTATATAAAATAATAAATTCATATAATAGACAAAATTTGCACTAGGACAAAATTAATGGACTAAAATTACATCAGGATAAAGTTAGTGGACTAGAATTACACTAGAATAAAATTAATGGACTAAGATTACATCTGCTAAAAAATAAGTCCAGGTCATAGGACACGTCAGATAAAAAAATCCCCAAATTTTTTGGCACGTGCCTAGCACATGCTAATTTTCGGCAAAAATACCACCAGAGTACTTAATTGATCCATTTTTCAAAATTAATGTAGAAAATGTGATAAATATCATAGTTAGTGGACCAAAATTGAACAAGAACCAAGTTAATGGACTATTTTTTTTCCCTTTTTAAAATGAAGCAATTTACTTCCTTAGACTGAAAGGTAAATTGCTTCATTTTAAAAAGTATAGAGAGATAAATTGCTATTTTTATCATAAAAAATAATTTACTTATTTGCAATATCAAAAAAGGATAAACTGCATTAAGCCCAATTTTTTATACCTATAATACACAAAATATTGTTAAGTTATATAGAATTTTCATCATTCGCCAAATTCAAACTTTTTTACGATTAAAAAGCAAATCCCTTTACTAGGAAGTTTGTGCCGACGTATGGAATGAGTTCTTGTTACTGATTAATTTTACATTAATGAAGTTGTTTTTCTATAAAATTAAAAATATATAAAAAAAAAAAAAAAAGACAAAGAAGAGTTCAACCAATAAGAATTAGGTGAATTATGGCAAAAAATGATCATTTGATATGGAAATATTGCTACACATTCTCAATTAAATTTAATTATTTGTTACTTCGTATATTTGTCATAAAAATGTTTTTCATCCGTATTTTTTTATATTTTTATAACATGTATACGTAATTATTAACAATCTAGTCAACTTTTTAACAAAATTGAAATTATTGTAGCATTTAATTTGCTTTCGTTTACTACATTTTCAAATATTTTTGTGTTTCGCGTTTTAATTTGTAATAACATTTAAAACTTTTGTCTAAGTTACAGTTGTTCTGTGTATATTTTGTAATTTTATTGCTTACAAAATTTTGAAAATGATCTTATAATTTTAAATATACTTACTTTCAATCCTTCTATCACTTTTAGTAGGAAATCAATAGAAAAAATTATGTATAAGTTACCTGGCTGTTTTTTCTTTTTATTATGAAAAGATAACGACCACATGACTTGCATGTAGATTTTTTTATCGATTTCGTAATTTAAGTTGGCATAACCGTGATGGAGCGGAAGCAATTAACAATAGAGAATAACGAGAACACGTCTACAATATTCTTGAAAATGCATGATTGAAAATAAATAATTGTATTGTTGAATGAATCTCTTAACAGAGCTATCAGCTATTTAAAATAAAAGAGTCATAATCTTAGTCTAGGTAAATTAGGCCTAAAACTAGCTAAAATTTAGACTGTCTCAAAAGCCCAAGAGACTCGGCCCAAAGTTACCTTACAATGCTAGTAATAATCCAGAAAAATATCAGATCCAAAAGATTACTACAGAAAATAGAAAAAAATAATCAAATTTGATTGAAAAATAAAAAATCTAAAGAATCGTCTAGACAAAATGATGGAATTCGCTCGAACAACTGTCTCTCACAATGATAGTGGTAACAGATTGGGTTCTCCTCTCGAAGACGATCAAAACTGTGGGATAGATAGTTTTGTAACTTCAGTTGAAGCAAAAGTAATGATTATTTAAAATTCTCATTACACCACACAACCAAAACACTAAATATTCGATTTACGGTTATCCAAATGCTCAAAAAAAAAAAAATTACATCTACCACTAATTACACGTAAAACTGAATAATATTTTTTCTTTTTTTGGTAGATTATGTACTATTTTCAAGAATATTTAGGTCAAAGTATATAACAATGGGATTTGACAATCAATTATATTAAAAATAATAGAACATCATCATGGAAATATATACATCATAGTATGAATATTTGAATTAAAAGATTGACCAAACCAGACATGGACAAAAATTGTTCCATCACAAAATCTAGGTAGAATAGATAGAGGGTACTATAGTAATCTCAAATATGAATGCCCAATTGCAGCATGATTCAAACTACACTATGTACTATGTTTTTTCTATTTGACAAGGGGAAATTATATTTTTCGTCCGCCCAGGTTTCAGGCTCAATACACTTATCATCTCGTTAGTTCGAGATTCACGTTAATGAAATTATAAAAAAACTCACTTTTAGTCTCATTCTGATTAGAAATTCAAGAAGAGTTGACAGTCATATGGTCTTTTTTGTCGAAATACTAACAAATTAAAACCACGAAAAAAAAAAAAATAAGAACTTTTTTGTTACGTAATAGATCGTTGATGAAAATCTCATAATTTAATAGAACGAAAAGTATACCTAACCTAAAATACGAGACAAAAAATGCTATTTGACCTTCTATTAATAATAGTAATAAGGGCCAATAAATTTATTGCTGCAACCAATTTTGGGAGGGGGAATTCTGACAAGAAAGTCTTTCATATGTGGTGGTAATAATAAATACACACAAATTACAGCAGATTTTCTTACATCTAACCATGGTTAGGTGAGCTGACCACCAATAGAGTTAAGCCAAGCCAAGCCAAGAAATCTCAAAACTCCACATAAAGCCAAGCCACAAACCAAAAAGCCCAAAATTATGCCAATATCTATAAAAGTGGGAAAGAAATAATTAATAAAAGTTGGCTTATGGTGTAATTATCCCTACCCCCACCCCACCCAAACCCCCTCCCTCCCTCCCTACCCCCCCCCCACCCCCCACCCCCACCTCCCCTTATTATTATGAAGTTTGAGAAACACTAAATTTAATATACAAAATGGGAAGCTTTGGAAAAAAGATTACCCATAAATAAAGCCCCAGAAACCAAAGAGGTGATAGTGTTCCCTTATGTACCAACCCTGCACTTTGATTACTAGTAGCCTCTCTCTCTCCTCCTCTCCTCTCTCTCTCTCTCACCCCACACACACAACACACACTACAAAGACAATTCTCTTGCTGAAACTCTGAAATATTGGGAGCCAAGAACATAGCAGGGAAGTTTTAATGTGGTTCACCCACAGGCCCTGAACCTTATTTATTTCTCTTTCTCTCTCTCTGTGGGTTTCTGAGGGGCGGCAAGTTATTTTCTTGGGAGTTTCTTGGCTCAGATCTACTCCCATTTAATTTCACCTCATTGTATTGTTCTGCTTGGGTTTCTGAGTGGCTGAAAATGAGTAAAGAAGAGTTCTTGAAGATCCAGGTAACTCTCTTCTCTTGCTCATTTCTTGATAAAATGGCGTGTGTGTGTGTGTGTGTGTGTGTGAGAGAGAGAGAGAGAGAGAGAGGGAAAGTGCGTGTGTCTTTATGTGTGTGTTGTGTGTGTAATTTTGGGTTTATGGTATTTGCTTGTATTCAACTCAAGATTTTCTTTTGTTTGTCATTACATGTATTTTTTTCTTTTCTTTCTGACTAGATGCATTCCTCTGTCAATTTCATTTAGGTAGACGTTTCCATTCAGACAAAGCATTCATTTTTCTTGATTTTCGTTTTCTCTTTTTCACTTTTTTCCTTAATTTCTTGTTCCTGACTCTGATTTTCTTGGATTCTTAAGTGATAAAGTTGTGAACTTTACCCTGTGTCTCCTCTCTGTCTTTGCTTGTTCTTGCAGACTTGTGTTCTTAAAGTCAATATACACTGTGATGGCTGTAAGCATAAAGTGAAGAAAATCTTGCAGAAGATTGAGGGTACACTTCACAGCTATTTTCTTGGCTCTGAGTTCTGTTAATATGCTGAAAATTTTCACTTTCTTTTGAGTATTCTGCATGTTTTTAGTTCAATTTTGGCTTGTTTTTATGAGCAATTGGGCTTAATTTGTGTGTGTTTGTGATAGGTGTATACACTACAAAGATAGACTCTGAGCAGGGGAAGGTGACAGTATCTGGAAATGTTGACCCATCCACACTCATAAAGAAGCTTATCAAGAATGGGAAACATGCTGAGCTATGGGGTGCCCCAAAGGCCAACAACAACAACAACAACCACCACCAGCTTAGTAATCAGTTCAAGAACCTTCAAATTGACAATGGTAAAGGTGGAAACAAGAAGGGCCAGGCCCAAAAAGGTGGTGGAAACAACCAGCCGAAAGGTGGTCCTCAGGGCGGCGGTGGCGGTGGCGGTGGCCATGGCCAACATCCACAGCTGCAACAGATGAAAGGGTTCCAGGATCTGAAAATTCCTCCTCAGTTTATGAAGGACATGAAAAATGATGCCCCCCAACAACGGCAAGGGCCAGAACCAGAAGTCGGTTAAGTTTGAGCTGCCGGAGGATGAGGGGTTGAGTGATGATGATTTTGATGATTTTGATGATGATGATTATGATGACGATGAGCTTGATGATGATTTTCAATGATGCCCCTTTGAATAAGATGAAGCCGATGATGGGGAATGGCCATGGTGGCTCGCAGATGCCTAATATGATGATGAATAACATGATGAATGGCCAGCTGATGAAGGGTGGTGGAAACAGTGGAGGGAATGGTGGCGGAAATGGGAAGAAAGGTGGTGGTGGTGGTGGTGGGAATATCCCTGTTCAGGTGAATCATGGTGGTGGAAATGATGGAAAAGGTGGTGCTAATGGTGGCAAGAAAGGTGGAAATGGGAATAACAATGGTGGAAACCAAAACCAAGGTGGTGGAAAGGGTGGCAAGAATGGCGGTGGGCAGAACAACGGCGGCGGCGGCGGCGGCAATGGTGGTCAAAACAAGAATGGTAACAACGGCAAAGGAGGAGGAGGGAGGAGGAGGAGGAGGAGGCGGTGGTGGTGGTGGTGGTGGTGGTGGTGGTGGGGCTCCCAATGGCAGCAATTTTATGGCAAATGGGGCCATGAAAGGGGGTGGAATGAATAATGGGCCTCATGGCATGCCTAACATGATGGCTATGAATGCCGGTGGTGGGGTGGGCCAGATGGGAAATATGCCGATGGCCCATATGAGCAATCCACCAATGGGCCAAATGAGCAACCTTGCAGCTGTCCAAGGCCTGCCGGCCTCAGCCATGAACGGCGGTGCCGGTGGAGGTGGAGGGTACTTTCAAGGTGCCGGACCTGAGAACATGCCTGGAAACCCCTACTACCAGCAACAACTGGCGGCAATGATGATGAACCAGCAACGTGCCAATGGGAACGAGAGGTTTCAGCCAATGATGTATGCCCGGCCACCACCTGCCGTCAACTACATGCCACCATACCCGCCCTACCCTTCCCCTCCTCCACCCGGCGAGCGGGCCGACCAGTACGCGATGTTCAGCGACGAAAACACGTCTAGCTGTAACGTGATGTGAGAGACATCGATCGATCGATGCCAATAGAGCTTGGTTGTTTAAGTTCATAGTTTCATGACTTGCTAGTCTTGATGCCATAATACAGATGGAAAATGGTTTTTTACTTTGGATTTGCTTTTGGATTTTTCTCTTTTGTTTCCCCATTTTGAATCCTAAGTTTAGATTAGTTTAATATATGGAAAAAAAGGGGAAAACAAAAACAAAAACAAAAGCTCTTTAGACAATGAGAGATGTAAGTGGGAGATTGTGGTGGTTTTGATGATGAGAATGTTTATATTATAATGTTTATATGTTGAGAAAATAAATAAAAATGAAAAAGAGAATGGGATTTAAAGAAGAAAAAAAACAGAACAAAGCCCTTCTCTTTGCCATTTTTTTTTTCGCGATTGGATTTTTTGTTGCAAATTTTATTATATTTTTACTCCGTTTAATATATACACACATGGTGTATATAAAAAAAATTTTAAATAAAAAATAATATTATTTATATATATTTAATAAAGTAGAAGATGGAATATGAATTGCAATAATGCCCATTTCTCTCCAAGATTGTTTTTTGTTTTAATTGAATTTATCTCATTTCTATGACATATTATCCCCTTATAGGCATTTCAGGAACTAATTTATATATCTAATTTTCAAATTTATAATCTTTTATGTTACATATTTTAAGGGTTTTCTTTATTTTTGTATTAATTTAGTAGTGAAAAATAAAAATATGTTTGGATTTAATTTTGTTGGATTTAAAAGTATATTTAATTAATTGTGAATCCCGGAGGATAGGAATCATTAACTTGATTTTACTTTTCAATTATTTTAAAATTAATGGATGTGTCTAGTTATTTTAATTGTTATATTATTAATTAACAAAGTGTGAAAATAAAAGTAAAAATACTAAAATTAAAATAAACTATATTGATTGATAGCAACTTTCTCTTAATATATTTATTACTTTACATTATAAAATCTAAGGGTAAAATGATAATTACTTCAAAAATAATAAAAATATATCAATTAGATATCAAAGTGATATTTATAGTAAAACTCATATGTCAATTGAGTTATTTATAATTATTTGAATACTAAAATTATATTAATAACAAAATTAATTTAGTACTAAAATAAATTTTACCCGAAATTAAGTATTTTATGATTGAAAAAGTGGAGGTTAGAGGTATGAAGTGAAATTATTGGTATTTTTATGAAAATATCTAAGATTTTAATTAGGAGATGATTTTACTATCACTTTTTGCTGTTTCCCCCTAAAATTGGGTTGGCAATATTTTCTTAAATAGATAATTTAATAAATAAATAAATAATGACAAGCGAATTCAAAAAAAAAATAATTATCATTTTGTTTTCTAAAAATTTATTTATTTTCTCATATAATATATATGTATATATATATAACATTTTCTAAAAGCAAGATGTACCCTTTTGAAAAATAAAGGGATAATTACACTTCTCTCCCCTGGAGTTTGGTGTAATTACATGTAGACCCCATGTGGTTTGAGAAATTACATCTAGCACCCCTGAGGTTCGTTTCATCTGACAAATAAATCCCCCGTTAGTCAAAATTCACCAAATTAACTGATATTAATAAAAATAAATAAATAAAATTATATTAACCTTTAATTGACTTATTACTGACTTATTGCAGGTCAAATAAATTTTTTTATGATCAAATTACCATCATACGTCTTCACGCGCTTAATATGAGAGAAGTGTATCTTACGGTTACATGCAGGTAATTTAATTGCCTCCAGAAAGAATAAAATTTAGCGAATGGAGCAATGGAAGAACAATTATTATCTTTTCTTTTTGTGGATGATTCTATAAATTACTTATCCAGGGCCCTGTCTTCTATGCCGGGGTTCATAAATGTGATGTTGAATCTCTATATACAAAGTCATTTTATTTGCATTAATATCATAGCCTAATTGATGACAGGGTACTCACAATCATGTCTCGACCAGGAAGACACCTGGTCCGAAGATGGGGGATTCTCTCAGTATCATGTAGGAGGCTCAGTTTCTTTTAAATGTGAGTCAGTAGTGGAGTTTCCTATATTTAGATCATTTCTATAAATGTGTCTAAATTAATTTTGTTTTCTCTATGATCGTATATGAGAGTTGTAAGTAAGTATACATGTATGCAAGTAATTGATGAGTAAAGAGAGTATAGGGCTTTTGAGTACAATAGGACTCGGAGTCCCTTCGGAGTGACGGATCTTGTATGACTTTTTTATATAAGCTTACTCCTATGAGAGTTTTTTTGCCTCGAACAGTTGTTTGTAAATATGTCAAAATTAGAAAAGAATGTTGTATCTTCTAAGGGGGGTTGTCCGAACACTAGAAAGGCGTATTCTTCGGGTGAGGATTATTAGAGATAATCCTTTTTTGGAGGCACTTACGGAGAGCTTTATGGACGGAAGTGTGATGCATAACTTAACCGAGAGGCAATAGTTATTTAGGTGGGGTGTTATTTCAGGAGATGATCAGGTTGTGATGAAGAGGGCGTCCCTTTCTATAACATATCTTTTTTGAGGTTTGTGGTATACTCCATGGGCGAGGTAAGGGGGGCGTCCTTCAAGATCTTTTTAGCTCATTAGTTGCCCTGTCTATTATTCCAGTACTTTATAGCGCGTTATTTTTGCCCTTCCCAAGTAATTGTGTAAGAGTCCAATTTCCCGAACTGGTTTTTTTTTTAAAAGTGTCCATGCACTAGCAATATCCAAGATCCTAAATATTTTGACTTTTGTCATTCTTTGTTATCAAACGTGGCATTGATTATGAAATTTTTATTAGTACCGTTTGGGTGTGGCGAATAAAAGGTTTCCTCCTTAGGTTCTTCAACGAAATTCAGTGGGTTATTCTTTAGCGAAGTTTTTGGGTTGTTATCGATATTATGAAGAATAATAGATTTCATAGACAGAAGTCTCCCTAGACGTCGCAAGGATTACTACGGTTAACGTATAATTAGGCTTACCCAATTTTGTAACTAATGGTAGCGGTTTTCCCTGTATAACCCTCAGACGGAGGTTAGATCCCAAACTTGGGAAGGATGTAAACATTACACTTCTCTTTATATTAAAATAGAACATCCGCCATGGCTTCTTATGAATTACACTAAGTTCATTTTTCTTTCTATATTTCATCGTTTTCTTATTAAAATTATGCGACTCTTCTGAAAAACTTATCAATATTAGAGTTATCTTAGCGGACTCTAAAGTAACAGCGAATATAAGTGATTTGGCATAACTAATTAACTTAAAGCCCATAATAGAATGGAAGGATGTAGTAGATTACGAAAAATATTGTGAATGTTTCATAAAGTAAATAATGTTAATGGGCCACATACAACGTGTGACGAATGCTTTCCTTGTACTTATATCAGTTTTTTTAGTACTATTAGAATTGAAGCCTCTAACCACTGACCTTGTGTCAGAAAAGCCTTATTTCCCTAGGGAGTCCAAAAGCGACAGATGATGTTTTTCTCATATGAATTATTCCAGTCACTTCTCCTTCGGTGAAGTGCGGAGCAAAAGGCTCTTGCTCCATCCATCTAGTAATTTGATGTACAATTAGGTATTGTGTGTTACATATTGCATGAAAAACATGCAATATATTGTCAAATTATCCTATCTTCTAGCCGGGGCTAGAGGAAATGAAGCTATTATGTCTATTCCTATTTGTGCAAGGGATCATGGTGTGACTCAACTCTCTAGAGTGCGACTAGTGGTAAGTGGTTTTACGAATAATGAAGTATTGATTTTATTTTCGAAATTAATTTCACTTAGACCACTTTCTAGAAATATATAAATCATACGTTAAAAAAAAAATCAAAATACACTTAGATATATTTCCTAAAAAACATCATCATTTACACTTGTTTCTTTTTTTTATTGGGGTTGGATAAAAAATAATTGTCTTTAATAAAAAAAGTTCATAATTTTCAATCTTATATGTAATTTAATATTTTTAGTAAATAATTTTGTACTAACAAGGAAAAATAATATAATAATGTTAACTTTGCTCCATATATATATATAGTATTCATTATTTTCTCACACAAGTGTAAAAATATATACAAGTGTGTAAGGGGCAAAATTAAAAATTTATGTAATTTTTCTACTGATGTCAATATTTTTCGTCCAAACGTAACAGAAGAGATCAGATGTGGATATAATTTCGAAACTTTTTTTCTTGAAAAAAGTGTAATTTCGTATTTTTAAAGAAAATATAATTCTATAATTAAACCTTTTTATTTAATATATATCATATATATAGAATATTTTATTAAATATAAAAAATAATTTATATATTTGCTGTGTACTATATAATGAATAAAAGATTTAATATAATTCGAAATAGAAAATGTAATCTGCATAAATTATAGCCTTAACCCTCAAATTTTTGCATCTATGTGCATTCATGGAAACCGTACTTTAGTATGTGTGGTGTGTGTAACCTTTTTTTTTTCTTTTTTTCTCAATGTATAGATTGCAAAAATATTGAATACGGAGAATTAAATCATTATTTTTTTTTATAAATTATAATGAATTTTCTTCAGGCTTTTGTATAATTATAAATATCCTCTTTTTATTTAAAAATTTTCAATACATTTTAGAAATTATGTAATCATGGAAAAGGGGTTAAATGCAATTTAGCCTCCGATGTTTTCAGAAATATTTAAAAAAAAAAAAACTTGTGAAAAATAAAATAGCAAAAAATTCCCTTGTGATTTCAGAAATGTAGCAAAACACTACCTCTATAGCACAAGTGTATTACACGCTCCACTTCTTTCTTTTTTTTTTTAATTTTATAATTATAAAATAATATTTTTATCCTTATTTTGACACTGTTAGATTTTATCTTATATAAATGAATGGTTGAAATCTTGTCAATATTATTTAAATATAGAAAATATATTTTAAAATTTATATAATATATATTTAAATATAAATTATTTTTTTGAACAAATATTTAAATATAAAATATTGTATATATATAATATTTAATGTATATATATATATATATATATATATATAACACACACATATAGAAACAGTAGATCGGCGTCGGCGATTGCCGCACCGCGCCGGGCGGGACAGGAGGGAACGCAGGGAGGAGGGGCGGCGCTCGTGATGGGAAGGAGGAAGAGGGCGAGAGGACAGGAAGGGAGGGAGGCGGGCGGGCCAGGCGGCAGAGGCGGCGTCGCTGACGAGAGATGAAGGTGTCGCACAGAGGAGGCGGCGAAGCAGAGGAGGAGCCGGCGGTGAGGAGGCGTTGGTGTGGTGGTGCGGGCGGGCGTGTGGGTGGTTGGGAAGAAGATGATACTTTTATTTTTTAAAAATATATTTAATTATTTTATTCATATTTAATAAATAAAATATGAAAAATATTTATATATTAAATTTGGACCATTAATTTAAATTAGGTGGAATTCGGACCACTGGATTGTGCATTAAATCTAGCCCTGTGATTCAAATTTAATATGAAATCTAACCATTGATTTATTTTCTACAAATTTCAACCGTAGATGTATATTAAGCAAGATATAATAGTTCATAAATTAAGATGTAAAATTAATTTATTGTAAAAACTTAAGCCCCGGTTGCATAAAGGGCGAGTGAGATACACCTCCGCAACCAAGGGGGTGTTTTGCTACATTTTGAAGATTACAAGGGGATTTTTTGCTATTTTATTTTATCACAGGAGGGTTTTTTTAACATTAGGAATAACATAGGGGATAAAATGCATTTAACCCCATGAAAAAGGGGCATGTTGCTATATATATATATATGTTGTGAAAAACTATGAAAAATATAATGAGATGAAATTTCCTTCTTGTTCTTATAGTTTGTAACTTTTTTTAAAAAAAAAAAATTAAAAGAGAATTAAAATTATTTTGTAGTCCATAAAGACTTTTAGTTACTTCATCACGAAATAGATAGAAAATTAACAAAAATTAACAAAATGGCTAGTTATCGATGAACTTAAAATCAGGAGGTAATTCAAACAACGAGTAATAAAGATAAAATGGAGATCCCATCATTAATTTTGATAAAGTTTACTGATTTTATATATTTTCTTGCATTAGAGGGTGTTTGGCTAAACTTCTTCCAAAGATTTTATAATATGTTTTAAAAGTTTAAAAATATTAGATTTTGTTTTAAAAATAAACTTTTAAAGTATTTAAAATAAATAAGATTTAGAATTTACGAGATTTTAGGATTTTTGTTATAATTTTGAATCATGTAACAAATAGAAATGGAAAAAAAAATCTTATAACTTTTTCGGTGCAGTTAGCTTGATCTTTTGCGCGTAATATTTTGGGTGCAAGTGCATATAACAACCCAAATATAATATATATATATATATAATATATATATAATATATAATATAATAAGGATAAAACTATTTTAGTACCCAAGTTTGTCGTTATGTCATTCTGGCGCCCGAGTAATTGCAAATTACTTAATTAGTGTCTGAGTTTCACATTAATATCACTTTGATATTCAATTCATTTTTTTTATTTAATTTTTCTATTCCTCTTTTTTGTGTAATAACAAAAATACCCCCGCCATTTAGCTTCTATTTGAAAAAATAAAAAAATACTAAGAGACTTATATCAACGAAAGTTTTATATAATTGCGATCAACTTATTATACCAATTGTTTTATATGAAATCCAACGATTGAACTGACTTATTTCTAACGTTAGATTATTATTATGATAGTATGAATCTTCGATTAACGTTCTACTATTTAGTTTTCCAATAATACGCTATAAGAAAAATTATTATTAAATACTTATATAAAATTAATTGTAATTGTCTTCCCCTCACGTCTTGAACTGCAATAGAAATTTTATCAGTACAAAAACCATCTTCTTTTGGCTTTTTATTAGCAATTGATGAGGACATGAATCGGGCGCATATTATATTTGAGTATCAATAGTTAAATATTAAATTGAAAAAATTTCAAGTGTTTGGATTATAATTTCTCTAAATTGAAGAATGCAAAATTCAATCTCTATATGATTGAAGATTGCACTTTCGATTTCACTGAGAATATAATTAATAATACTAAGTAATGAGTTTATCTCT
>JACGWL010000014.1:12521354-12693126 GCA_034509725.1 Sesamum angolense
AGGGGCATGTTGCTATATCTATATATATATGTTTGTGAAAAACTATGAAAAAATATAATGAGATGAAATTTCCTTCTTGTTCTTATAGTTTGTAACTTTTTTTAAAAAAAAAAATTAAAAGAGAATTAAAATTATTTTGTAGTCCATAAAGACTTTAGTTACTTCATCACGAAATAGATAGAAAATTAACAAAAATTAACAAAATGGGCTAGTTATCGGATGAACTTTAAAATCAGGAGGTAATTCAAACAACGAGTAATAAAGAATAAAATGGAGATCCCATCATTAATTTTGATAAAGTTTACTGATTTTATATATTTTCTTGCATTAGAGGGTGTTTGGCTAAACTTCTTCCAAAGATTTTATAATATGTTTTAAAAGTTTAAAAATATTAGATTTTGTTTTAAAAATAAACTTTTAAAGTATTTAAAATAAATAAGATGTTAGAATTTACGAGATTTTAGGATTTTTGTTAGAATTTTGAATCATGTAACAAATAGAAATTGGAAAAAGAAAATCTTATAACTTTTTCGGTGCAGTTAGCTTGATCTTTTGCGCGTAATATTTTTGGGTGCAAGTGCATATAACAACCCAAATATAATATATATATATATATATATATATATATATATATATATATATAAGGAGTAAAACTATTTTAGTACCCAAGTTTTGTCGTTAATGTCATTCTGGCGCCCGAGTAATTGCAAATTACTTAATTAGTGTCTGAGTTTCACTATTAATATCACTTTGATATTCAATTCATTTTTTTATTTAATTTTTCTATTCTCTTTTTGTGTAATAACAAAAATACCCTTAGTTATTAAAATAAAAAATACTGGATATATCAACGAAAGTTTTATATAAATTGCGATCAATATATATTGTCTTTATATGAATCAATTGACTTTTTTCTAACGTAGATTATTATAATTATAGTATTGATTTCGATACTTTCTACTATCTTTAGTTTTCAATATATATATAGAAAAATTTATTATTAAATAACTTATATATTAATGCTCAAGTCTGACGAATAGAAATTTTCATCATAAAAAATACTTTTTTAGCAATTAATCGGGATATTAATTTTGATATCAAAAGTTAAATTTAAATTAAAAAATTTCAATGTTGGATTATAAATTTTCAAAATTGAAAATGCAAATTCAACTTCTATATGATTGAAATGCATTTCGAATTTCACTATTAATATAATTAATTACTAAGTAATGAGTTATCTTATAAATATATTAATAAATAAAGTGGATAGAAATTAATAAAATATTATTATCATCTATAATACTCAAATATAAAAAATATAAGCCATATGCTTCAAATAGAAAAAAAAATACATTTAATCAAATATTATTCAAAATTTTCTTGGTATATATATTATTTAAGGGTAAAACGACATTTACATAAAAAGAAAAGAAAAATCGTATTTTTAGTCCCGTATGTTAGGATTTTTTTAGTTTAGTCTAATATATTTAAAAAAAAAAATTACATTGCATTTTATAATTTTTTTTTAATTTTAATTTTCACATATATTTTCATCTAATAATTAACGAAGTTGTTCATAATGCCATGTGCAATTTTCTTGTCCCTCCCTCTCCTACTCATAGTAGTGTACTGTTTGGCAAATGAATAGTCGGAAACGTAAATTTGATTTCCTAAAATTTGGTATTTTTAGGTATTAATTAATGATGATTGGACGAAGTTGAATAAGAAATTACTTCCACGACACGATAAACTCCTTGTGATTTGAGTTGACAAAAGTATTGCTCGATTGGTGCCTTTAATTTTGGGTATGAATTAATTTTCAAAACTAAACTAATTTACGAGTTTAATGTAATTTATCTCTATGATGTTTTAAAATGAGTAAATTATCCTTTTATAAATAAAATAATTATAATTTACCTCTCTATATTTTTTTAAAAAAATAATTATATTTACACCCTTTAACATATGGTCTCTTTACATAGACGATCTTTGTCTTTTGTATAATTACAGAAACTACACCTGATAGCCAAAAAGTAGGGATAGTTTGGGGTAGTTTGTGTGATGATGCTAATATTTTTAGGGTGTGTGTGTAAGTTTTTAAAAAAGTGAGAAGTGGTTTGTGTAAGTGATAATAATGTTTCAATGGGTGTATGTGTAAATTATCTAAAAGATATGGGTGATTTGTGCAAACAAGTCATAGATTAAGGGTGTAAATGTAATTATCCCTTCTTTGAATGAAGCAATTGACCTCCTCATCTAAGCAGATCAAGTGCTTCATTTTAAAAAACATCGAGGGGTAAATTACTCCATTACTAAAAATACAAGAAGATAAATTGCTATTTTTTTTCATAGGGGATAATTTGCTTATATACAATATTATGAGGGAGTTGCTTGTATTTTTTAATTAATTTACACTTGAAGTTATGAAAGAAATTTAATTACCATAATTTTTGCAAATGGCATTTTTTTTTTTTTTTTGTTGAGGGCAAGAATGTCATTCTATGTATAATAACATTACAATAATAAACGATGTGATCTGAATCGAAAATATATTTTGGCTATCATCTTGCTTCCGTCTCATATTTATCAATTGAGCACAACACTGAGAAGATTTTTATTATAGCATTTTGATATTTAAGTCAAAAAGATCAAAACGACGTAAAACTTCATAACGAAGATAAAATAGTGAAAATGGTTCTTGCCATTTGGAGATTGTGTATTTATAAATTTAGCCAAATCATACTAATGAACCCTTGACCCAATTTTAATGGCGTGATTATGAAGATAAACTACATTATTGAATCTAATTTGGACCGAGTTCAAATCGAAACGACTAGAACACAAACTACGAGGATCCAGAGCCACTTAATTTAGGGAAAAATGCATTTTACTCCCTGTGATAGTATAAATATTCAAATTACCTCTCTATAATTTTTTTTAGCAATATTTCTATAATAAGATCAAACTATTAATATCAGATAGGGATAGTTACACTCCCCTCTTTTGAGATTTAGTATAATTATATGTAGATTTTCTGTGGTTTGAGAAATTACATCTAGCACCCGTAAAGTTTGCTTCCGTCTAACAAATAAGTCATCAATTAGTCAAAATTCACCGAATTTGCTGATATTCGCAAAAAAAAAAAAAATCATAAAAAGTTCTATATATACCCCTCATTAACTTATTACTGGCTTATTGAAGCTCATATAATTTTTTTATAATCAAATTACCCTCATACGTCTTCGCGTATTAATACATATGATGAGGTATATCTCCACCGTTATAACTATAGTTTAGTTCGAAAAAATTTATTTGACCTACAATAAGTCAGTGATCAGTCAATCGAATATGAATATCAATTTTCATTTAGTTGTTTTTTTTTTTTTTTTTTTTTGTTAATATCAGCAAATTCAATGAATTTTGACTAACAAATGGACTTATTTATTAGATGAAAGCAAGCCTTAGAAATGCTAAATGTAATTCCAAATCATAAAAAATTTATATATAATTATACCAAATCTCAAAAGAATGGAGCATAATTATCCCTTTATGATATTAATAGTTTGGTCTTATCTTAGAAATAGCATCAAATAAAAAATCCAGTGTGGGAGACCTCACACAACCTTTTTAAGCTGTCCCATTGTGATTGCGGGATCTGGTTGAGCACAAAAGTGAGTGAGGGCCAACGTCAGGCGTCTAATCAAGACAGCGGAAACTGTGGGTCCTACCTTCTTATGTACTTTGTAGCAGAAGTAGTACTTGTACGTTTCTGCTTAGAATTAAATGAGTTGTACCTTAGCTGTGATGATGGCTAAGTGCACTGGTTCGGAGCATTGCACTGTTTTCCTTTGATACATCTTTTATTTTTATTTTATTTTTGTGTATAAAATATTTTATTTGCATATCTTATGTATCAAGTATTATTTAAAAGTTACTCATAAAAAAAAGTATTATATAAAAGAAATAATTACAATCGCCTCTTTTGAGATTTAATATAATTACATATAAATTTTTTATGGTTTAAAAAATTACATTTAGCATTCCTAAGGCTTTACTTCCCTCTAATGAACAAGTCCATCTGTTAGTCAAAATTCAGCGAATTTGTTGATATTAACAAAAAAAGAATAACTTTTTATTTTTATTTTTTATTAACTTATTACTAATTTATTACATGTCAAATAAATATTTTTATGATCAAATTACCATCATATGTCTTCACGTACTAATACATGTGATGGGTATATTTTCACCGTTATAAGAGTAGTTTAGTCAGAAAAAACTATTTGACCTGCAATAAGTCAATAATAAGTCAATAGAAGGTAAATATAAATTTTTATTCAATTTTTTTTAATACAACAAATTTGACAAATTTTGACTAACGGAGGGACTTATTTGTTAAACGAAAGCGAATATCAGGGGTGCTAGATGTAATTTTTTAAACCATAGAGGATCTACGTATAATTACACCAAATTTCAGAAAAGGAGAATGTAATTATCCCTATTTAAAATATCATATAATGTAAATTTCCTATATATATATATATATATATATATATATGTGTGTGTGTGTGTGTGTGTGTAATATATTTATGTAAAATGAAAAATTAAATAAAATGCTACTCTAGTATAAAAATTGAAATTTTGCTAAACCCTTGTACTTATTGTCATATTCAATTTTTAGAAATATAACATTTAATTATAGCTAATTTCATTAGTTAAAAAGTATACTCGTTGTAAATAGTTATTGACCATAGTCATGTAATGTTTACTGTATGATTTTGTGAAGGTGGCTAAACATTTGTAATAGTTAAAAGTCATGTGAATATACTTTGTTATAATAAATAAGGTACATTTTTTTTTATCGATTTTATCTAACTACGACCATAATAGTCATTTACAATGACTTTTAATCTATAAAATTAAAATATAAACAACAGTAAATCTTTTTCTATTGGTTTGGGAACGCATCCAAAAAAATATGAGATAAAATTAGTTTAGTTGGAATTAACGACCATCTAATAAATACTTTCTTACAATAAGCTATCACGAGAGGATATTTCTATGATAAATTCTTGGGAAGCTCATTGTGATTTACCTTACTTTGAAAGCATGAGGTTATGAGCCGTAATTTTACTGGATGTGTAGGTATTTAATATCATTTAAATGAATTTATTATTTATTATTATTGTATCATTATTCATCATTGATTGATTTGATCACTGGTGATGCATAATTTAGTCGATGAAGCTGAGGTCTCTATACTATAAGTTCAATATTAATCTACTTTATACTAATTGTTAATTTTTTGCAATAGTACTTATTGATTAGTTATAGATATTTGATCCTGATCATTAAAATATATATTGTTAATTAAAATTCATGGTACAATTATAATTGCTTGAAATATTAATGTAATCATTAAGGGGTTCATTCAATAAATAATTAACATAATAATATATAATTATAATTTCTCTTATAATTAAAACCAAATTATAGCTATGACTTTGGATTTTTTTTTTTTTTGGAATGATCAACAACAATTAAATAATTACTTGAACATAAACAATTACAACAATCAAGATATTAATTAGCAAGATCTAATAATAAATTATAATTACTAATACTAATAAAATAGATATATAAATATCTATTAAAATAGACACCTATACTGATAATGTCGGCACGCATTCTATTTCGATTGCACACGAGACACCTAAGTGGCTTACAAATCTTAGTATCTTTTCTCCATAGCAGGACGTCTTTCGAGAACAAACTCGTGAGGCTCATGAAGTCAAAGCAGACAATACATTGCGCATAGAGCGATCAATCACTTAAAACACACGACTTTCCATAACTACGTAATTTCAACTTCACCGACTAAATTAAGTCTCCGTAATTTTGGAGGTTAACTACTCCATTTAGGGGGTGTTTGGACTTGGGATAGTTGGATTGATGATTGGCACCTAGCTAGGCTTCTAGCATTCACCAAATTCTACCTAAACATTGAGTTTTATTCACTCTTTCACATATTCTTTTAGCCTATTCTATTATTTTAAACATAGATATTTTAGAAATAAGGACAAATTACATTCACAAATATTTTTAATTTCTTGTAAAATTACAATTATCCCCCTCGAGAGGTGTTAGTGTTGTGTTTATGTAAGCTTAACCCTTAAACAGGGGTGTAGTTGCAATTACAACTATAACCTCAATTTTATAAAAAATAAAGAATATTTATGTATTTTGACTTAGCCTCAGGAATGTCAATATAATTTACCCTAAAAATGTTAGAGAATTCAAAATTTGTTTTGACTTGCCCTTTATTTGCATAGATTGTGAAATTTTTGGGTAGATAATGCAATATTACAAAATATATGGTATAAGTAGGCAAATAATGGATGAAGTATATTATTTTATATAATTAATAGTCAACAGTGAATATAGCTGCTGCATGGCTCAACTGGTCTACATTCTAAACTATCATCATAATTCTATTTAGGGGTAATTACACTTTTACCTCTTAATTTATAATTTATTTATACAAACTATCCTTATTTTTAAAAAAATTATACATACACCCACTAAAACTTCAACATTATTTATACAAACCACCCCTATTTTTTTTAAAAATTTACATACATCTCCCGTAAAGATCAACATCATTACACAAACTACTTGTGATTTTGACTGTCGTATGTGATTTATGTAATTCCTCAAAAGATATAAATGATTTGTATAAATAGATTATAACTAAATGGCTATAAGTGTTCTTGTCAAAAAAATAAAGAGTATAAGTGTAATCATCCCTTCTATTTATTATAGGAATATTTTTTAGTATTTCGACACAAAACTACACTTAGGAAACATTTTTAGGGCTGTACAAGTTGCAAAACTATTTTTTATTTTTCAAACTAATTTAAGATTTTAAGATATTATTTTCTAGAATTTCAATGTAATTAAATGATTTTCCCCCTCTTTTTGCGTTACTAATTTCATTTTTAATTATATATATATATATATATATATATATATATATATATGGGTTTCGAGCAGAAAAAACCTAATACTTTTATAAATTAGAAAAAACCTAATACTTTTCAGATTTTCTATTACAAATTACAAGTTCATATTATATAAAAATATAAGTAAATAAATCTTATGTAGGGCTACTTCAAGATCTTGGAAGTTTACGCAAACATCCCTAATTTTTCTACTAATAACACTACAGGTCAACATTCACGTCTTCTATATATCGATATGATTTCATCCCAATTTGAATATTGGCATGTACGGACTCATAATCGATTTTTTTCCATCAATATTTCATATAAAATCATACAATTCGTGTTATTTATAAAAACTACCCTTCATGCCCTATATATTATACAACTTTTGCTACATCATATTTTCTAGGGTGAATAGCAATTTACCCCCTATAATATTAAAAATAGGCAAATTACCCCCTATTTAAAATAAATAGTAATTTATCCCATTGTGTTTTGAAAAATGAAGCAATTTACCTCCCTGTCTAAATATGTAAATTGCTTCAATTTTTAAATAGGGAGGTAAATTGCTAAATTGAAAAACATAGGGGGGTGAATTGCTATTTTATTTTATTTTTATAAGGGACCTATTTGCCTATTGATCATAACACATGTAAGTAGATTGCAATTTACCTATTTTCTTATGACCTCGGCACTTCTTCTTTTACAGGCAATCTTGTTGACTTAAGCATCGAATAGCTACAATCAGAGTCATCCCGTTGTAATTCTTACTATTTCTTGCCTTATAATTCACGTTTACATATTTCAAGTTATCCGAATATATTTGGATATTTTCCTATAATTTAAATTAGACCCAATATATTAAACTTATCAAATCCGGACAAATAAATATCAATTTACAGTAAAGAATCTGTACGAAAAAATGAATTGCAATGGCCCATTGATTTGAATTTTTTCCTAAAGTTATGATCAATAAAGTTAGAATTGGTAATGAATGGGACATGTTTATTTGGTTTTACATATTATTTTCCCCTGCAGTTTTAGATATGACATAACATACCAACTAAATTAGAGTCTATTTTTGTGGAATTTAGTAACAAATTCCATTTTTTTTTAAATACAAACGGTAATTACATTATTATATCAATATTGAATAAATTTTAGCAATTGAGCAATATATTTATTTTAATTATACATCAATATAACTAAAATTATGAAAACAAATCACAATAAACTCGCATAAATTTGAGATAAATATCCACACGTTCGTTGGGACTCGAAATCATGGCCCGCAACTAAGTCATGGATAGGGCTAAAAAAATAATCAAACTATTCGATACTCAATTGAAATCGATCGATAAAAACTAGTTTGAACTCGATGTGTTAAATTTAACAAACCAAACTTGAACAAAAATATTATTTGGTAAACTTTTGAGCTCAACTCGAGCTCGATTCGATTAGTGCAAAAAAAAGTAAAATATAGTTAAAAATATTAAATTACTCGAGCTCGACTCGAATTTGATCCAATTAAAGCACGTTTGAGCTTGACTAGAATAATAATCATAGGGTTGGTAATTTCAACCCGAACCTAAAAAACTCACCCCGTATGGGGCGGGTCTTGGATGCCATTTTTCGGGTTCGGGCCGGGTCCAGGGCGGGGTACGGGTCATTTTTTTATTATATACTACTAATATATAATATATTATAAATAAAAAAATATCTTATTATATATATGAATCCTAAATAATTTTTTTTATGTACCAAACTGTATATAAAAATACCAAAAATAAAAAATTAATTGATAAGAAATTTAATAATTTAGATGAACGTATATTAAGTCTTATTCAATTCATTTTAGATTGAAAATTATATTAAAATATTTAAATCTAAACTGATATTATTTATTAAAAAGTATTAATTTAATGTATTCTTTGTATAAATTAATTAGGCCAGGTCGGGACGGGGAGGGACAGGGTTTTTAGCATGGCAAGGCGGGGCGGGGACGGGTTATGGGGCTGGCAAAAATTCAAACACAATTTTTGAAACTCGATTATAATTTAAATAAATTTGAACAATAATGTGTTCGTCTCGACTCAAATCATTTACACCCCTAATCATAGTACCTCAACTTTAACAACTAGACTAAGATCATTGGTATAAATTCCATTTCTCCCTTTGCAAAATATTGAGTTTGATGACCCATAATTACATTGTTTCTCACTGCAATAAAAGATAATATTAAGTGATGATTTTAAAAATGCTATTAAATATATATATATATATATAATATATATATATACTAGAAAAATATATAATCTTTTATCAAGGTAAATTATTATAGTTAAAAGTAAAAAATTATGGTGAATACTAATTATCCACGACTTTGGAAGAACTACTAGCCATTATTTCTATAGATTAACGTTGTTAAAATTTAAATTTTCACATTAATTTTGTATGATTGTGGTAGATAATTTGTCATGATTTTTAAGTCGTAATTATTTATAATGTATATGGGTATTAAGTGATAATGAATTTTATCTTCTCATAATATGACTTTTAGTTACGAAAATTATGTATAAAATAATCATTATAGATAATTATTGACAATAATTATGATGTACATTTAATATATATCTCTTTTGCATAATTAATATAAAAACCATGATTGAGTTTTGTGTCTGTGTGTCTGTTTTGCGTGTACATATACATATTTAATGAGAATAAAGTTAATTTAGGGGTAACTTTGTAATTATCCTATACATATCTTTAAATATAAAATTTGAAATTACAATTTTACCCTATTTTATCATTATATTACATATGCATCCCTTTTAGTATTTTTTATGTTTTATCAAGGACAAAATCCTTTTTTGGTCCAATTAAAAAAGCGTCAGTTTTGTTTTTGATACCACAATTTTTGGAAGTTCGATTTTAGGTACCATTAAACTTGAAAATAAATTTTTTTAGTCCCGACTTAACGACATATGACACATGGACCTTAACGGCCGTTACACGTGACTTTGACTTCAAAGGCCATATTTAATTGTAACAAAACAACAAAAAACCTTGCTGTTGTGGTACCATTAAAAGAAAAAAATATTTTAATCAATTTTAATACAAACTATAAAAGCTTTTTTTTATTTTTTTTAAAATAAAAATATTAGGAAATTTTTATTTTAATATATATAATAAAATAGCTCTAAAATTATAATTATTTATATTTAAGATGTTTTTTAAAATCTTTTACCATTTTTTAAATTAAATTATTATTTGGTCTAAAAATATATTAATATTTGAGCACAGACTACAAAAATAAAATTTATTTTTAGAGTGAAAGTATTAAATAAATTTTCTTTTTATGAAATAATAAATTAATTTTTAAATTAAAATTATTTACTTTGGAGATATATCGTAGCAACTATTAATTTTTTTAATTGAATTTTTATTTTTCGAAAATATTTTAATAAAATTTGACAATAAATTATAAGTGATGCGTGTTGCCCAGATCTAGCATCTATGTCCAAGACCGTTAGACCTGTGCAAAAATCACATGCATCAATAAGAAATAAATTTTTTATTTTTTAAAAATTAAAAAAATAAGAAATTTTTTTAATATAACTAATATAATAGTTTATAATTTACAGTTATATTTATTTTAGATAAATTCTAGCATGTTTAGTTATTTTTAAAATTAAATTAGTATTTTTAAAAATATTTTAATAAACTTTGACCCAAAAAAAGTAAGAAATAATTTTAATTTTACTTCTTCAATTTATCTCGAATGTAAATAATTTAATTTTAAAAACTAATTTATTATTTAAAAAAAGAAAATTTATCTAATACTTTCACTCAAAAAATAAATTTTAATTTTTATAGTTTATGCTCAAATATTAATATATTTTTAGACTAAATAATAATTTAATTTCAAAAATAGTAAAAAAGATCTTAAAAAGTATATGAAATACAAATAATTATAATTCTAGAGCTATTTTATTAGATATATTAAAATAAAAATTTTCTAATATTTTCATTTCTTAAAAATAAAAAAAAATTCTTATAGTTTGTGTTTAAATTAGTCAAAATATTTATTTTTTCTTTTAATGGTACCAAAAAAATATTTTTTTTTATTATTTTGGTATCATTAAATATGGCATTTGAAGTCAAAGTCACGTGTAACGGCGCCGTTAAGGTTCATATTTAAGTTGGGACCAAAAAAGCTTATTTTTGAGTTTAATGGTATAAAAAATTGAACTCCCAAAAATTGTGATACCAAAAATAAAATTGACCATTTTTAATGAGACCGAAAACTTTTTTTGCCCGTTTTATCGATATTTTTGTTATTTTCATGAATCTATCAATCTCCAAAGAACCAAAGAGTATATGATATGAGGTTTGTCGTGGCTCCACAACCTCTATGGTATGAATTTTTCAAGTATAAAGTTTGAATGAATAATTCTTATTTGGATCAAATTTAATCAAATTAAATTAATTACAGAGCAAGTATACTATATTTGGTACATGATTGATCATTTTTCTTAAACTGTACACCAATCACACGATAAATATATTATGTTTGTCATATAATTGGTGCAGGTTCGGCCGAACCTGATACAAACTAGAATTTCCTAGTTTCAACATGTATAATATATAATGATCGATTATCAAAGAATTTTGATTATGATCAAATTAATTATGAACTATGGAGTAATTGATTTAACTAAAGTGATTGTGTATTTGAATTCACAATTTTATAATTAATTATGTAATTATATATAAATTCAGCTAAATATACAAAAGAAAATTCAATTATAACCAATATCATCTTTCTGTGATATCATTTTATTACAAGCTTTGTTCGGAAAATCGATTTATTACAAAAAAAAAAAAAGTAACTATAAAATAAAGTTCAAAAACTCTTAGAGCCACTAGAAAAAAAAAATGATTATTGGCTACAATTTTAATAATTATGGACTAAAAATTATGATAAATAAGTTTTATTAACCACGGTTAAATAAAACTATTGAAAAAAACATAGATATTCCATTAAGAAAAGTTATTTGACATGGCTATAAGCCATGGTAAAGATATTTGTCATGACTTTTAGCCATAGCAAATGTTTTAGCCACCACTGCAGATACCACGGCCAACAACTGTTGCATGGCCGTGGTCAATGAGTATTTGCTACGAAATTTTATATTTAACCATGACAATTTGTCATGATTAAATATTACATTTTTTGTAGTGACCCTCACTTCCTGTATTAATTGGATCCTGATTAAATAAAAAGATACATAGTGAATAATTGTTGGCTTAATTAATAAATATAGATTATTTTCAATCAGATAGTTACGGGTTTGATTTCTCTTATCGATATAAAAATTGTATTGATAAGTAATTTAAAATACATCTATAAATAATTTAGGGTTTCAAGAACATTGTCCAGACATGTAATAATGATCGAAATTAAAACTACTCAAACTTTTTTATACATAAAGAAAAAGAGTAAAATAAAGAAACATTGATAAGTTCAAATCTTAACAGTAAAAAGTAAATATGGTATGTAGAAGCAAAATGATTGTAATGAAACAAGAAGCATCTATTTCTATAATTGTTGTGCAATAAGTTGTAATAATTTAGAAGTGGTCCCTATGATTGCTCATTTTCTTGAAAAATAATTTGATTCTTGTACCCCCCCCCCCCCCCCCCGGCACCCCTTTTTTTCTTCTTCAAAATTATGGGCTAAATTGAAAAATAAAATAAAATAAAATTTTAGGACGGACAAAATCTTAAAAAGTCGTCTTTTTGTTATGATATAGATCAATGTATAATTGTTTGGACTAAATTTGGATAGACTTAAATTACTCACGTACATGAACCTAGTATGTTTATATAATTAGTTTAGATTTAATCAAATTGATTTGAACTTTCCTGCCTTTGTCAATCGACTTTGTAATATAATCAAGGTCATATAGGCATCTCCTCTCCTCTATTATACGTTATGAATAATAATGAGTACCTTCCCATTTAATTTTAAGATTATGAATATCCGATTCGAACGAGAAATTTGAGTAATATATATATATATATATATATATATACATATTTCATATCGCTTGTAGACGATGAATTTAAGTGGCTTAATGACTCCTCTTTATGATGATGCGCATCTTTAAGACAAACTTATGAGATTCGTATAAAATCATAATAGACAATATCTCATGCAATGATGGATCAATCGCATCACATGCTGCATTATTTGGGGTTGTCTATAGAAATAAGGACATGTTTCCATTCCAAACCCTGGAGAGGGTTGGGGGGGGGGGGGGGGGGGGGGGTTATATAGTAATACAGCCTACATTGGTTGAACTAATTAAGAAGCTTATAAACCCTAATAACTCTTCTCTCTAGCCAGACATTTTTTCAACTAAAATAGTAAGGTCCATGGGAGATCAAATCGGATAGTACCTAATACAACATGACCCAAATCGCATCACACACATCCTCAAATGCATATTTAGAATTAATTACACTTAAACTCCCTTGAAAAATGAAAAATTACACGTTTTTTCACAAACTTTTGAAATTACACTTGCAACATGACTGGTCTTTTCACTCACCAACCAATACGTCTTATCCAATTACAATAATTCAAGAATAATATATCATTATAATCACATCCTTTTGACTTTATATTAGGATATATTTATCAATAAATTATACGAAATGGACGAATGATCATGATGGGTAAAATTAGAAGTTTGTGTAATTTTTTTGTTGACTTCAACATTAATTTTCCATCAAAACCCTAATGAAGGGTGTGCAATTGTAATGAAGAATTCTCGAATGGGGGATGCAAGTGTAATTTTTTTTAAATTTTTTTTCGAAGAAAAATATATTTTCGTATTTTTAAATAGGGTCTAAATAAAATTAATTCTGTATATTTATATATATAGCTTAATTTAAAAGATTAGTCTCTTGGTTTGCAGAATTATATAATAATAGATAAAAAATGAGTATTATTTTAGTAGTACGTACAAATCAATAAAGTGTTGTTAGGGACATGCATTCATGAAAAACTAATAATTAAGTAATGCTGAAAAAAGCTATTTCAGTGGCCTTCATTATTTTCCAGTTCAGTCCTTATCTGGACATCATCAATTGCTATCCATTTAGATATACTTTACAAATAATTAAGCTTAAATTATACATCATATTATTATTATTATTATATTAATATATAGGGAAAAATATTTTTTATTTACTTTTCTTTATAATAATAATAATTAGTGTAGAAGATGAGGGATTAACGACAAAAATAATCAAGTGACAATTTCAATATTATTATTAATTTTACGTACTTAGTGACAATAATTTTAATTTTAATAGTATTTTTTGTGATAATTTTAAAATAATTATTTAATTTTATTCACTGATATTATTTTTTGTGGTAGTGAATAACAACAAATAGTTTAATATTTATGTCACCCCATTATATGAATTAAAAAGAAAACACACTCTTTTCAAGTATGAATATAAAATTAAAAGGTCAAAATCCCATGTTATTAGGCCCTAATAAAAATATTCTTCATATATATCGTTAATCAAGAAATAACACTTTCCTTTTTTCAAGGTGGCATGCAAGTAGCGACTAGCCTACTACCAATAATTCTTTTGTTTTAACATCTAGAAAACGCGTTTTCACTTCCCCCTATGCATATCATAATATGTTATCTATATAAATATAAAATTAGAAAGAAAAAAAAAAGTTATATTTTGCTCAAAAATAGAGATTTTTTGACATTATTACATTAATTTTTAGATTGTGTCGATTATACTCTAAAGTTGATTTTATTTTATTTTTTCTTTAAAATATAATATTGGTTTATATATATTATATTCGGGTGAATAACAATTGACCCCCCTGTGATATTAAAAATCAGCAAAATACTCCCTATGAAAAAATATATCAATTTTAAAATATAAGGAAGTAAATTGCTATTTATTTTCTCATAAAAGGGGCTAATTTGCTCATCTACTATATCATAAGGGGGTTGCTTGCAAATTTTTCTATTTTATTCTTATTTATAATATCTTTTAATGCGTGAAAAATTATTTACTAATACGCACACAGGGATGACGTGCAACGACGACCAATACTATATATGTAAATACCTTTTTCTTAAACAGACGACTGATAAAGTCTAACTTTATCATCGAATATGAGATTTTCGTGATTATGTATTCAAATTCCATCTATGTGTGAATATACTAATTTATTTTAATAGCAATTACTTATTTATTATTAATATTTAATATTTATAATTGATATTAAATTTTAATAATTGAAATTTTATATAATTACAATTGATTCACTAAAAAAAATCTGCTTCAACATATAAAATAGGGTCAGCACAAAAAACCTAACACACTTTGAGATATTAGTGGGGTGGGAGAGAAATTTATTGCCCATTTGATTACTTTTTAGGAATTTTGGGAACTTTTCTAGTTCAAAATAATTAATAGTATTTGTTGGTATGTTGTGTAATTAAATACTGTAGTTAAAGGTATGTCATTTGTTTTTTTTATTAATCATTTTGACCTATGTAGAATTTTCTGATTTATTATTGTAATTTTCCCATTTATGTAGATCATTAAATTACTTATTATTTGCAAGGAGATTGTCTTGAATTTTATTTTTTGTATATATAAAAAATAGGAAAATAGGAGTGATACCCCGTAAAATCGTCAGAAAGAATTATACCAGTATCATGTGTGCGGATCTGAATCTTTATAGCTGATTTACGGATTGAAAAAAATAAAGGCATAATCACATGTTAATCAATATACAGATCAAAACGTACATTTAGCTACATCAAACGTCTTGGTGAGGATTTGATGCAAAGGGATGAATATATATATATATATATATATATATATATATATATAATATCGTGATTAGTGCCTCAAATCCGATTATGGTTATTTTTTTTTCATGATAGTAATCACAATTTAATACATCTCATTTTAGTCACATCACCCAAGTAAATGTGGCCATAGTAAATATATAGCAGTCGTAAAAGAAAATAAATTAATTTTTCCAACGCAAATTTAGTAAAGTCAAGGGATAATTACATTTACACCCCTTGATGTATTTCATATTTACACAAATCATCCATACTTTTTGAAAAATTATACATACACCTATCAAAAACGTCAACATCATTTACCATCCTTAGTTTTTACAAAATTGCACATACAACCCTAAAAAACATCAACAACATTATACAAACTACCCTACTTTTTACCTGTCAGTGATGATTTAGTAATTATACAAAAATATAAATAATTTGTATATATAAATAATAAATTATAGGAGTGTAGATGTAATATATAATCCCTAAAGTCAAATCTAAAAATTGAGATCTCAATTTCAACTCTTCACACATAAAGTAACATTAGTCTAAATATATATATATATATATAAATTGTACTAACTTTAATTAAATTGTCCCCTAATGTTAGGTTCATTAAACAATAATAAATTATGTATGTACAAATTATTTCTATAAGTTGCAATTTTAAATTAAATATTGTGGGGTAGCTATTATTCTAAGCAATTGGTGTAGGTGCCCACAATCATTATTTTAATTACTTTCTAGGTTAATGACTGTCATTATCATTTCTATAAAAATCTATATTTATATATAGATTGCCCCTAATTAAATATAATTAAATGGGTACAAATACACATGTGAAGAATCAAATGGGACTGTCCCCTAAAATCCTAATTGGGGTCTTGGAATAAGGGTACTGTTGCTTACTACACTCACTTTGTACCCTAACACCCCCAACTTGATATTATTCTAAACAAGTATTTGCCTTGAATTATGGATGAAAAAACTCATTTAATAAACAAAAAAAAAACTATATTAATTAATGATTAATATAAATCATATTACTCAATATTTAAGATATTTAGAAATAATGACATTTGTAAAAAATAATAAAATAATAAATTTACGTAAAATGGGACAAATATTTATATACCTTATGGGACTCTTTATATTTCTGAAGTGATATTAAAATTTCAAATTACAAGCTGATAACGTCAGTATATTTTAATCACACGAGTTTGAATATTATTGAAAATATAAACTCGTTATTTTTGTGATGGTGTATTATGGATTGACGGTGGTTAGCTGGTGATTTTTTATCCAGTGCATACTTTACTTAAATATTCTTAAGATATTATTCGCTAAATTGTATTTTTTTTTTAGAGCGTTACATATAAAGTTCCGAGCTTTACAGGCTAAGCATTAGTTCCACAATTCCGAAAATCATACATTTTTTTTTAATTTATTAGTAACCCCATTAAAAAGGTAATGATCGTCGTTGGTTTTTATATTTTCTTTTTTTTTTCTCAGCAAAATTTTACTTCTAGTCTCATTTTTAATGGAGTCTTCATATGTACGAAATTAAAAGTTCGTAACGTTATATATACCTTTATACGTGACAGGTCAGATACATTAATTTGATAAGTATTGTGTTAATCATTCACGTAAAATAGTATAATCTAATCATATTTATAAATACAAACGCTCCATGTTCTGAATATAATTCGTGATACCTTTGATATCTCCAAAGGTAACGTATAAACGACTTTGCTGGCTTAAATATTTGAGAACTATAACTAAACATTTCTGGTATTATTCTCATGAGTTCTGTCTTGCAACACATATTAGAAAACTTCGGACCTAATTTTGTATTTAAAAGGCCCAAAGAATTTTTAATCTGAACTCGAATTAAATAATATTTTTATTTTAGAAAAAAATTAGACTACTTAAATTATTAAGAGATAATTACATTTACACCCCTTTATCTGTGGTCTATTTATACAAATCACTTCTGGCAGCTAAAAAATAGGAATAGTTTATGTAATGATATATATTGAACTTTTTTTGGAGAATATAGTGTAATTTCTTAAAAAAAATTAAAATAATTTAAGTAAATAATATTTACATTTCATACGTATATCTTTAAAAATATATATAAATAAATAAGTCATAGCTCAAAGGATATAAATGTAATTAACCGAGTTTGTTAATGATGGAAGTCAAAAAACAAAGTGTGTTCTTCATTCAAAGCTCAGATTTCAAGGTATTATTTGAGCAGAATATCACATGATACAAAGTCCCACCACCACCAAAACCCTCTTCTCCGCCGCTGCCTTTTATTTCACCAAAATTCCTCCAAATCCATTCTTTATCAATACCTCTGTACTATCTATACTGTATAAAAAAAAAAAAAAAAAAACCTTTCATACTCATAAATAATAGTTACTTACATCGTGATATTAATTTTTTATATAAAGTTAAAAATGTCCTTCAACCAATAAAATTACTAACTTATTTAACTTTTCAAATTTTACATTAATTATTTTCTTTCTTTTCTTTTCTTTCTTTTATTTTAATGTAATGTATTGATTTATATATATATATATATATTATTATAATATAATTTCTAATATATTTCAAAGTATGAAAAAAAATTATTCATTATATGCACACAGGAACGGCGTGCTACAACTACTAGTTTAAAAAAAGAAAACCCATTTTTCACTCATAAATGACAGTTACTTACACTGTGACACTAATTTTTTAAATTACCAAAAATGTCCTTGTGTATTTTCAAATACCCTATTTATATACTCAAATTCTTTTTCTCATCCATATGATTTATACTATCTATATATATTAATATGAAAATTTCACCCACATATTTTTTTTTATGTCTATATATTCCTAAATTATTTTATTTTAGTTATTTATTTATTTTAAATGTGAGGTGTTGGTTTATAATCTTATTCTTATTTATAATATATTTTATAAGTATAAATAATTATTTATTATATGCACGCAGGAACGACGTGCTACAACGACTAGTTTTATTTATTAGTTGCACAAATAAATTAATTTTTTTGGCTCATTATTTATTAAAAAAATCTGAGAATTTTACTTATGGGCATGATTCATAAATGTCCTCAAATTAAATAACCAATAAAAAGTGTAGTAGGTTTTGAGGAATATATCTCCTTTATTTCGTGATGAATTAATTATAAAAAAAATTCTTCGCATTAAAATTAAATTGTATATTCTTCCTATGTTACACGCATGAACGACTCTGTATGAAATTTAGAAGAAAATTAAAAGAAAATGAATCTTGAATTTATGATGTTTCAAAAGAAATAATAATTTCGAGTTGGGATTATGTAATTCTCGAAATCGAGAGCACTAATATAAAAAAGGGATAATTACATTTACACTTCTTGATTTATGGCCCTTTTGTATAAACTATCCCTATCTTTTTAAATAATTATACATACATCCATCAGAATATCATTATCACTAATACAAATCATCCCTTACTTTTTTGAAAATTATACATATCCCTTAAAAAATATTAGCATCATTACACAAACTACCCATATTTTTTGCTGTTAGGGGTAATTTCTGTAATTATGCAAAGAAAAAGGATAATTTATGTAAATAGATCATAGGTTAGAGAATGTAAATATAATTATCCCTATAAAAATTAGTACGACTTTGCAAAAACTATCCATCACTGTCTCTGTAGGTAAATTCAAAACATTGATCACAGCTAAATCATTTTAAATGTTGGTGAAGCATAGCATATTCAACTTCTACAAATTCAATAAAGTAATAAATTTATTTTAAAAATTATCATTGTTAGCATTTTAATTGTTTTCTTGAAAATAAAATAAAATAAAGGTATTTTGTGGGCTTGACTTTTGAGAGGTGAAAACTTGGAAAGGAAGTATTAGTGGGAATGTGTGGGGGTTTTCCCATAGCATTGAACAAAGTGACTTGCCCTACAATTTTACACTAAAACCACTTCCACACTTACTCCCTTTTCCTTCTACATTTAGTATGTGAAGAATACTATACCATCCTTCCTTTTTTTTTTTTTTTTTGATATTTATAGATTATTTTTAATAAATAGTATAAAGTAAATTATATTTTGCCGTTCAAACTATTGTTGGTTCTGCACTTTGTCATCGATTTTTTTGTTTGTTTATTACACTTTACAATCAAAAGTACACGATTGATTGTTTCACATAACCATCTCAAACCATTTCTCGGTGAAAAATTCCATAGAAAGTGGCAACATGCTATGCTTACTAACATACAATCAATTGATTATACCTTTAATAACAGTGATATGTGGCCAAAAATCCCCTTAAAATTGCTGTGTGCATGGCATGTGGTCATTTCTCGGTGAAAATTTTCATCGAAAAATGGGCTGAGTTGGTTATGTGTTTACGTTGTATACTCTAGATGTTTAAGTGTAACAAAAGAAAGTTTATATGGTAAAGTGAAAAAACTACTATAGTTTGAACAACAAATGATATGTTGCATTTTTTTTTTTTTTTTGATCTTTTATTGTAATTCTATAATTTTTTTTTATATTTTATTTAATCTAAAGATGTTATGTATGTATATTATAAACATCAATTTGTAGTAAAAGATCGAAACCATAAAAAAACTAAGAAAGTTTTCTTTGTTAGGGAATAAAAAGAAAATTGAGGGCAAAAATGAAAGATCGCCCATAAAAAATTAGGGTAAATTACAATCACCTCCCATGAGGTTTGGCATAATTACAAATACCCCCTCGTTGTTTGAAAAATTACAAATACCCCCCTGATGTTTGATAAAATTATGTAATCCTTTTATGGAGGTATAGAAATGTCAACTTTGCCCTTACTGTTTTTTTTTATTTTAAAAAAAAATAAAATCTTATAAAAATATTGAATGGGATGGATGAAAAAATTTTAAAAATTATAAAAAAATTATCCCCTTAGTCGATAAGAAAAATATTTTTTAAAAAAATAAATAAAATTATAATTTTTAATTCATAAGGGTATTTTGGTCACTTCACTATAAAAAATGAATTGATTGGGGCAATTGTTAGATGGTCGTTAAAATTAGGGGGGTATTTGTAATTTTTCAAACAATGAGGGGTATTAGTAATTATGACAAACCTCAGGGTAGGTAAATGTAATTTACCCAAAAATTAACTCGAATGGGAGTTATGGATATTACCAAATTGCCCTCAGCAAATAATATTATGCTAGTTGGGAAAAACATATATATAGATATATTATTTTGGCATAAGTAGAAAAGATATTTATTTAATAAATTAAATAATTTTAGTTATGAATTAAAAAAAGAAAAGAAATAAAGAAAAATAGATTCTAAGTTTAAGAATCACTCCATCCCCACACAAAATTCAAGAACTCTGTCATCATTTTTCTCTTTCTTTTCCTCTTTTGTTAACTTCTCTTTGTAACCCACATGTCACTTTTACAAGTAAAGAAAGATAACCAAGCCTAGCCTAGCCTAGCCAAGCCGAGCCACCATTAGCCGCCAACACCATCAATGGCAATAACATGTAAAAAAGCTAAGCCACCAGGGGTAGTATAGGGAATGCTGAGTGGGGAAGTGATATCTATGAAGGAAGTTGATTAACGGCCATGATTGTCAGTTGGCCTTTCACGAGCCAGGTAAACAAACAATTAAGACTTTTTTTTTTGAATAAAAAAAAAAAAAAACAATGTAAGACTGTTTGGATTAATATTTTAATTCAACTATAACTTATTGAAAAATTATATATATTTGGTCAAAAATAATATAATCAAAATTTGATAAAAACATGAACTTTATATATTTTTACTCTTTTTATATATCTATTTTGTAATTATTTATACTAGTGGTCGAAGCACACTCGATGAATCTGCATATTCTATATTTTTATTGTACTTAATAATTAAATTAAAGACAAAAGAAATAAAATAAATAACTTATTATAACGACACTAGAAGAAATATAATTTTTTGTTATAGTTAATTATTACGGTTGAAAGAAAAAAAAAAGTCTTAGAGTATACAAATTAACTATGATTCTGCAACAGTCATTAGCAGTTGTTTCTGCAAGTGAAGCCTAAATATTAGTCATAACTAAATCATATCAAATATTTTAAATTTTTGAATTGATTTTATTTTATTATAGTTAAAAGTTTGATTTACTATTATTTTTAAATTGGGATCATTTATAGAATAGGGGATTTTTTTTTTTTTTTTGTAGTCCGACCAAAATAACATAAAATATGAGTCGTCTAAAATGTATTTTTGTACTTATTTCATTTACAAAAAATATCATCTTTTTGATTAATTATTATTCATACACATTTAAAGTTAATTCATTTTATCAGTTTTAATTAACGATCTATTTTATCCTTTTTTTTGTATTATCAAATGAAATAAATACGATAATTAATTATATATAAATGCATTGTGATTTGAAAAATTGCATCTAATACTCTTGGTTTTTTCTTTCAATCTAATATAGATATTTTCATTAGTTCAAATTTATTAAATTTGCTGATGTTAGCTAAAAAGTTGAACGAAAATTATTCCTAGATTGACTTTTACTGATTTATTGCAAGTCAATTAAATCTTTTTTGACCAAATTATTCTTACGTGGAGATATACATCCTCACATGCATTAGCGTGTGAAAATGCATAATATTATTTTAGTTTAAAAAAAAATATTTGACCTAAAATAGTCTGTAATGAATTAATCGAATATAAATATAGATTTTTATCGATTCTTTTCCTAATATCAATGAATTTTAACTAATAAATGGATCTATTTGTTAGACAAAATTAATATCAGGGGTATTAAATGTAATTTTATATATAAAAATCTGTATATAATTATACCAAACTTAAAAAAAATAGAGTAATTATCTTAAAATTAAATTATGGGCATGCACCAAATATATTAGAGATAATTACACTCCCTCCCCTGAAGTTTGATATAATTACACGTAAACCCTCTATGGCTTGGAAAAATTACATATAGTACCGCTAATGTTTACTTTCATCTAACTAATAAGTTTACAGATATTAACAAACAAACAAAATCTATATATAACCCAAATTGACTTATTACTAATTTATAGGAGATCAAACAACTCTTTTCATGATCAAATTATTCTCATACATCTTCACATGATAATGCATTTGATGAGGTATATCTTCACCGTTAGAAGGGTCATTTAGTCAGAAAAAATTATTTGACTTGCAATAAATCAGTAATAAGTCAACTGATGGTAAACATCAAATTACATTCAACTTTTTTTGTTAATATCAACAAATTCAGTAAATTTTGACTAACAAAATAATTAATTTGTTATATAAAAACAAACTTTAAAGATGTTAAATATAATTTTTTAAATTATAAAAAATTTACATATAATTACATTATAATTTAAAAGAGAAGAGTGTAATTATCCCAACGTATTATTATTATTAAGGAGCAAGGTGGGTGAAGTCACGTGGTGGGGAGTGGAGATGGTGCCAATTGCCAAACGCATTGTCAGTGGGAAAGAGAACAGTGTGGAAACAGCAGCAGCAGCAGCAGTCTTGCAATGTTTGTGGTGGCTGAATGAATGCTGATGGTCAAACTCTTCAACCCTTTTCTGTCCTTTTCTCCCCACTCCATTCCACTTTCGTTTCATAAATTCGAATTGGATTTGGTCATATTTAAATTATTTATATAATAAATATAATATATTTATTTCAAAATTAATATATAATTTTAAAAAAATGATTAATTACATCATAAATATATTATATTTTATGTATATTTAATTTAATTCGATTGAGTTTAATTTAAGTAATTTTTTTCTAACGATCGTCGTTTTTTTCTTTTTGATTCCCCAATATTTGTCTCTTCACTTAAATTATTGCTCTCTTGAGATATGTATTTCACACTTATGTCCCCATATGTACTAGAAAATTACTAGTTTAAATTAGATTTGATCATACTTGAATTAAATATATGACAAGCAATATTATCTTTATCAAGTGATTGGTGCACAGTTCTAAGAAGAGTGAGCGTCGTGTGACAGATAGCTATACTTTTTTATTAAGTGTGAATACCCTTTGGGCTCGTTGGTTCGTGTGATAGGATTAGATATGGTGGAAAACTGAAGGATTATTAATCCTATATTGCATTATACAATGTTTGGTTTGAGGTATTGCATGTGGGATATTTTATTGATAATATAATATGGTATTTAGTTGAAATGATTATAACGTACGATTAAATGTAAAAAGACAATAAAGGGTATTCATTTTAAGGTATCTATATTTTTATATTGTAGCTTGTGAATGGTTTAAAAAAAATAAAAAAATCACTAAATTACTTATTGAAATACAATTGCTTAAAATAAAATTAATTTGTAAAATATTTTCTTTTTTTCTTTTATCTATATTTATACAAAGTCGAAGTTGGAAACACGTATTTAATTAAGTAAATATGATAAAAACTTAATATTTTTCAAATGTCCAAATAAGAAAAAAATATTTTTACTATTTTTTATTATTAAATTATTATAATTTAAAATATACTTTTTTTTTCTTTAATCATACACAAGCTTCACAAATAGCAAAGAAAGGAAAAATTGCATAACATCTCCATGTGTTATGAAAATTCAACTAAAAACCTCTTGTATTAAAAATATAAGCAAAAAACCCCCGGTGTCTTTAAAAATTGTGCACTCTCCCCTTGCTGATTATTCGACATAACGTGTCAATATTTTTTGTGATTTCCCGTTATACCCTTATATATTATAAATCATTGTTATTATAATGACACTTGGATTTTCTATATCTCGTTAGAACCATAAAATCTAATCAATTTTAAAAATGAACGGTCCAGATTTTATGTATTTCAAAAACATTATACATATATATATATATATATATATATATACGTATGCAAATTTATCATGAATATAATATTGTATGACATTGTATGACATCTCCACCGACAATCACTGCTAGGCGATGGGCGGCGTCGCCCACAAAGCTACTGCCGCGCAGATAGGTCGCGGAAATGGGTGTGTCCAAATCGGTTGCGGAAAAGTGAAAAGAGGCATAGGCGGTGGTGAGGTAGAGCTCGTGAGGTGGAAGCAGAGGCGCACGGCGGGCGGAGGGGCTTGTTGAAGACTATGATGTTGTGCATCTTTTTCTTTCTTTCTTTTTAATTTTTTTAATTTTATAATTTTAATATATAAATTACATTAATTATGTGTTTTTACATTTAAATATAAATGTATTAAAATACAAAAATTTATTTATTGTAATTTATAAAAATAATATAATTTTAAAATATATTCAATACAAAATTAAATTAACTAATATTATTTAGGAAAAAAATATCATGTAAATTTATTTACTGTAATTTATATAAATATATAATTTCAATACATATTCAACACAAAATCAAATTAACTAATAACAGTTTAAGACAAATAATGTCTTTTAATTTTAAAAACATATAAATATTAAAATAATCCTAAATATTTGATATTTTTATTTATAAAAATGTATAATAATTTAATTTGATGTAATGATAGTTTTTACATATAATATTTCATGAATACTAATTGTTCAATATTTATAATATTTTTTAATAAAATGTGAAAAAGATAAAGAATTAATCAAAAAATAAAGAGAGGGGATAATGTCATAATATAGAGGTAATTTTGTCCATTCAAAATGATAAAATGCTAAAAATAGGTCAAAATGGCATCCTACTCTCATTTCTAGTGTAAGCAACTCTGTTTTTTTTTTTTTTTTTTTAATGAAGAGGATTTTTTTGCAGGGTTTATAATTATAGAGGGTCTTTTTAGGCTATTTAATTAATACATGTAAGTTTTTAACAATTTTTGAATAACACAGGGGGGTATTATGCAATTTTTTCTAACAAAAAAGGTAAATGGGAGAACGAGGGGAGAGAGTGGAGACGAGAACGAGGGGAGAGAGTGGAGACGAGGAGAGACTTCAAGGGTAAATTAGAAAAAAATAATAATATGAGTTTATGGGATTACTGATACCGACTAAATAGCCTTAATTCATAATACCGTATATTACGATAAATAAGATTGGGCCCGATATTAATACCAGACTCTAATAATACTAATCAAATGTGTGATTAGGTATGATAAATAATTTTATCATGTCTAATCACACAAACCAAACGGGGCCTTTTGGTATATCACTTAATTCAGGTTATTCTCACTTAAATTTGATGTCATTTATTTTTAAAATTTAAACTAATTAATTATTTTTTAACTCATCCATTTATCATGATTTTTCGTAACTACTTTTGATAGTTATTTTTTCTCATGAATTTTGTGATTTCTCCAACATTATTTATTAGGTTTGTTTGTCAACATTTTTTATAAACCAAAATATTTATATTAACTTATTATCTTAATATATACTAGTACATATAGCACATTCAAATATGTGCGTAATTAAATTAGATTCAAAATAATAATATTATCTTAATAAATATATATTAAATAAATAAACATACTAATTAAAAATTATAAGAAAGTTATGAAAATTATTGCAAAAAATTAAAGAATAAAAAAGGATGTTGAAGTTAAGAATAGAGAAGACGGAAGTTGAGAAGGAAATTAAAAATAGAGAAAATGGAAAATTGAGAAGAAACAGAAAGAGAGAGAAAATAGAAATTAATAAAATAATTAAAAAGTTGACATGCCAAATAATTGAAGACACCAAAAGGGTGCTCTTCAATTATATAAAGGTATATATTATATATATATATATATATATATATATATATATATTTAGATACTTTTGTATAAGTATTTTATTTCAATTCATTTTTAAAAATTATACACATATATATATGATGAGCCACACTTATTAGTATATATATATATATATATATATATAATATATATATATATATATATATATATATAAAATATATATATATATATATATATAAATATATTATTAGTATATATATATATATACAAAATAAATGTAGCCATCTGGTATCAGTTAAATCAGATTGTAAATAGTAAACTAGCTACATAATAAGAACAAATAGTGTTTTTAATATTTACATTTATTAAAAAGTTTAAAATTGACAAATTACAGACAATTGTGTTAATTTTCTCATCTAGTCTACTTGAGGCGGACTAGAATGCAGTAGCACCACAACAATGAAAGGATGTTTGACAAAATTTTAAGATCAAAGGAAGACTAACCTGCAAAATAGGGGTTAACACTCTGATGCTTAGGTCAGCAATTGATTAACTAAAGAAACAATTGAAAAACTTGAAATATAATGAGAATAATGGTGTAGGGATCGAACTAAAGTGATGTAATATGATGATAATGTGATAAAATACACGTGGAGTGCAAAAATATGTTGGAAGAAAATTGAATATCGAGAGAGAATTGAAAGTAAGAGTGAAAGATACTTGTTACGCAAATGACTGCACAAAACTTCTATTTATAAAGAGTAATAAAGCAATTCGACAAATAGTTAGGGAAAATTATACACCGTTGGAAACCTGCACGTGCTACTTAACTAACAAAAGAATTGCATTGGAATTTGGACTTATTTGAAAAAAAAATATGACTATTTCAAGAGATCTTGCCCAATCAAATTGAAAATTTGAGTATCTATAAGTTGATTTCAACCAACTTATGTATAGTCAATTAGAGATTTTTTTAGTATAACGTGTCTTATGATGCCAATGATACACGTGATGTCATCCTTGTTGTATGGTGTTGAACTAATTTTTGGGTTTGCCAAGTTTGTTATAAAAAAGACAAATTATGGTCTTGATATCTTGTTTCTGGGCTAATAGGGTCAGTTCTATTATGCTGCGTGATGGGAACCTATTTCATTAACTTTGAATTTAAAAAAGTATTTCAGGAGACATAATCATTACTAATTTGGAAAAAAGTATATTTCTTGTTTTAAGTACGAGAGGGAGGAATTTTAATTATGTATGAATCTATTTTGATAATTTCGTCTTATAATTTTAAAATTTTTGCACATTAAATACAATCATATATAGTCAAAATTAATTTATTGAAATGATCGACAAAAATGAAAAATAAAATTTGTTTAAAACTAAAACTATAATTCAATACTTACTATACTAATATTGTAATTTTTTAACACTTTATTTATCATGACACAAGAAGAAACCCTACCTATGAAAGTGTTGAGAGAGCAGTAAAGAATAGGGCAGCAGCAAATGTCTTTTCCTTAGTGATTTCTTTTCAAGTTTGTACTATGAAATGAAAGTGAAGTTGGAGGAACCCATGATTGACACCAATTGTAAGAAGAACAATATGTCTGAATCTGCATTGTCCCTTTCCTCCATGCTTAGTCAAAACCCTAATCAAAGGGTTAGGTTTTGATTATGACCAGCACCATGTCTGTGCAACTCATGTATGATTAATGTGTATTTTTCAAGTGCATGGCAGCTGATTTTTTTCATAGATTATGTAGAAAATAACAAATAAATAAATAATACAAACGAAATAGAGATTTACGAGGTTTGGAGGTATTTCGATCTTCATGGTTTGTGAAGATCGTCAATGACGTGTTGTTTGGTTGGCAAAGTTGGGGCGCTCTTTATTATGATGTCATGATCTAAAATATTACTTATCTGTGTGAATTAGTCTATTTTAATAGTAGTTATTTATCTACTGTAATATCAATTGTTTAGAAAAAAATTGTATTTTTTGTCCCATACGTTAAGGCTTTTTTCAACTTAGTCTTATCTGTTACGCTTTTCTCGCGTTGCATTTTATAAGTTGAAAATTTTCAAAATATTAGTCATCGCTTGTATTTTTCATCTAATAATTAATAGAAAATACTAAGGGCTCCGTTAATTATTAGGCAAAAAATACATATAAGGACTAAAATTAAGAATATTTTCATCTTATAGGATGCAATATAAAAAATCACAACAAATATGACTAAATTAAAAAAAAAAAAAGTCCAAAATATACGTGAGCAAAAAAGCAAAATTTCCTTTAATTATGTGTAGAAAAAAATTGCAATTCCAATCTTATATAAGAATGAGGGTTAGCAATTTTTAGTTCTCTACAAATTCTTTTTCACAATTTTGTTTGGAAAATTTAAAAGTTCCGCACATTCATGACAGAAATGACCGAAAACGTGTATGAGCTTAATTGGATGTACCTTTTCGACTATTTTAGCAAATTCCAACTATTTTATATTTTGAACACGCCAAAATTTTAAAATTATAGAATAAAATTACTAAAACGATATCATACATAACTACAACTGTCACCCCTTTGAAATTTACCATGTAACTATATAAATCCGATTCATTTAAAAAAAATAGTGTTTACTATGATAAATTTTTGTGAATTACAATAAAAGATCATACATCAACTATTTATACTAATGTTTGTATATGTAAACTTTTCAAAGCTTATACAACACAGTCAGATCCGTGACTGATGGGTACCCTACACATAATGCTGAATTTCCACACTCCAACCAACATCTTGAATTCGAATTCCATTAACGTTCGAATAGTAATTTGTTTAAAATGATTGATATTTATTCAATCGTCCCATCAATTTAGATCCAAAAAGAGTTTTTGTGTTCAATTTCTAATAATAAACATGAAATTTTTTATTAATTAACTGACGTAACCCCATCATAATAATGATGAAAATCTATTCACCCGACAACGTAGTTAGATAATTTTACAAATAAAATTGATAATACACCAATTTTTTTTACTACACTTCTGCACCAACTTTTTTCTGCTAATAACTATTACTTCATTATACTTACAATGTTTACATCTTAATCACTTATTCACCTTTCTTATTGCAATCACCCTCTATATACTAGATACAGTGATACGCAGTACATGCGCTCGTAATTTTTATTTTATTGAAACTCATAATTTGTTCCTGTATATTAAAGTTTGTCATTGCCTCACAACCGTATATACAAAAACTGGTGATAGCCTCTTTTCATGCATTAGTTGTCAATCATTATATATATTTTACTATAATTAAATTAAAAATTAAAACTTTATACAATATATGTTATATCGCGAAGATTACATTTACATGCAAAATTAATTCTAATTTGTTATGTTTAATTTAATCAATAAAAAAATTAAAGTGAGTAAATTAAATTTGTGAATGTAGTAATTTTATGGAATTAATTTTCTTAAGTGAGGTGGTTGAGTAGTTAATTCAATATGAGTTGGAAAGTTAAATAGGTCTATCAATGGAAATGTATTTTTGGTATTTAAAAATTTTGGTGTAGTGGTATGAGAACTACCACTTTGAGTTTATAAACCCCATTCCCTTTATAATAGTATAGATAAAGGGTAAGTAAATTGCAGCTACCTCATTTGAAATTTGATATAATTACAAATACCTCATTATTGTTTGAGAAATTATACGTACTCCTCTGATTTTAACGTTCGTCTTGCAACTAACCCGTTAGCCTCCATTAGGTTTTTATAGAATTTTATAGTGAACAGGCCAAAATGCCTTCTAAATTGCATCATGAATTTTAATTTTACGTAACTTTAAGAATTTTCTAAAATATTTTTATGGATTAAGATTTTCTATAGATTATTTTATTTTACCCATCCTCAATTACTTTTTTTTTACATCTTTTCCAAATATTTTTTTAAAAATAAAAACCAACAAGAGTAAATTAGTAATGTCCACCTCACTATTTAGAAACTACCTAATTCTTTTTTATTTAAAAAAGATATTTATATTTTTTTAACTAATAAAAAATATTCATAATTATATCAAATCTAGTAGAATATAACAGCAATTTACCCTATGTATTTATTTATATGTATATGTGTCAAAGTGATCAAATTGGATGTGAATTGTGTGAACCTTAGAGGGCAAGGATAATGAGGATGAATGTCTCATCACACAAAAATATCCAAAGGCTTTACATATATTAAGTAGGATATGAAATTGACAAACTTACCAATGTTTTTTCTAAAAAAAAAAAAGAAAAAAGAAAAAGAGGAGAGAGTATGAATTGACAAGGACCAATGGTAGAATGCCACTATAATTTCATGTGATGGTGCAATCATGTTGATGGGCACTACACTACTAAATGGATGTGCCTTCATTTATATATGCTAGATATCTTGGCACACAGTACCTACGCGTATAATTTTATTAATATTTTATTTTATTAAAATTTATAATTTATTTCTGTCTAATTAAAGATAATCATTGTCTTACAACCTCACATACAAAAACTGGTGATACTCTCTTTTAATGCATTAATTGTCAATACCTTATACATATTTTACTATAATTAAATTAAAACTTTCTACAATATATATTATATCAATAGCGATGATTATATTTATATGCAAAATTAATACTATTTTATTGTGTTTAATTTAATCAATAAAAAAAAAACAAAAACAAAAGTGAGTAAATTAAATTTGTGAATGTAGTAATTTCATGAAATTAATTTTCTTAAGTGAGGTAATTGAGTAGTTAATTCAATATGAGTTGGAAAGTTAAATAAGTTCTATCAATGGAAGGGCATTTTTTATACTTAAATTTTTTGGTGTAGTGGTATGGGAACTACCACTTTGAGTTTATAAACCCCTTCCCTTTATAATAGTATAGATAATATATAGGGTAATTAAATCATATTTTGCCATTCGAATTATGTCCGTTTCTACACTTTAACATCTAAACTTTTTTTTTTATCAACTTAGCATATCAATTATACGAAATTTATACATTGCCATATATGCGGGATCTTTTTGTTGATATTTTTGCAAAAAAATTACATGTTGTGCTTATGTGAAAAATATCACATCACATAACCCTTAAATACTACATGTGCATTGCATGTGATTTTTTTGACAAAAACTTGATCGAAAAACAGTTAAAAATGACAAAGTGCAAAATTTTATGAAATTGATATGATAAGTTGACACTAAAAAAAAATTTAAATATCAAAATACAAAATATAGTCATAATTCGAATGATAAAATGTAATTAATCTTAGTATGTATATAGTTTTTCTTGATGATGCTTATATGGACATGGAAACAATAATATAATTATTGGAACACATAATTTTCGGGTAAAATACATATTACCCCCTTGTGATATACAAAATATTCAAATAAGTTCCTGTGATAAAAAAAATACCATATAACCCCCTGTAAAATTTAAAAATGTGCATATTTGCCCCTAACCCGCTCCCCCCATTTTTTATCGCTTTTTTCTCCTACATCCGACGACCTCTCAACGTGTGCTTTCCACCGTTAGAAAGCCCTTCCAACAACGATCATTTTGGCATCCCACCCACCACCAATCGCTCGTCCGTTGGTGAGTAATCTCTATTTTTTTGTTTTATATTTTTTAGGTTTTATATATATATATATATATATATATATATACATATAACTAAATTATATTTTTTATATTATATTTTTAAATATGTATAATTTAAATACAGGGGTGATTTGATAATTTAGGGGCAAAATATACATATTTAGTTGCAGTTTTGGGAACATGAAATTTTACAGGGGCTAATATGTACATTTTTAAATTTTACAGGGGGTTATATGGTATTTTTTTTATCACAGAGACTTATTTGAACATATGAGGTATCACAAGGGGATAATATGTATTTTACTCCATAATTTTCAATGACTTTTAGAGATTTACATGTGATTTGGACATAATTATTTTGTAAATTTTGTGTGTGTATATATATATATACGAATGTATCTAATTTATAAAATTATAGATTGATATTAATCTTTCAGTGATCGTTTATATAGTTTCTTAGGAACTTTTTAGATTTTATAATTCTTAAATTATGAAAGAATTGTCATGTCCAACGCGTAAGCTATGATGTTAGAGCGACTTTCTTATTAATTTTTTTATTTAATATTTAAACGCACTTAATAAGTTTAATTTTTTTGTATTATGTGTTTTTAAAAAAATATAAAATAGGATAATTATGAAAATAATATTTTAATATAAGGTAAGCATTGGATTTTAGACCAGAATAAGCTAAAATTTAACTTTTTTGAAATTGATAATGAATAATGTATTACATTTATCGATAAGGTCTAACTCAATTGATGAAATTGAGGTCTCATGACATTAAAGTCGTGGGTTCGAATCCTACCAACTTGTAGTATGTTATTCTACATTATTAGTAGGTGTCGTTTTACTCTAATAGTAGGTATTGATTAGATATATTTATCTGCTTTTGATGACTAGTATATAATTGTTATAATTGTTGGTTGTTGCTATATATATATATATATATATATATATATATATATATATATATATATATATTTTGAAATTAATAATTATAATCGATTTATTCAAAAAAATAAAAGTTTATCACTTTCACTTCAAAAAATAAAAAGTAGTACATTTGGCTAACGTAATTTGAATTTGGGAAAATAATTTCAAATGATTCCATATCGAAATAATTTGACATCCACCAGTGTTCCACAAACATAGTTCAAAATGAGAGTCGAACGATCTGAAATCCGCTCTGGTATGAAATTATCTAAACATATTCGGAGAATCTATTATTGGGGATTTGAAATCTCGATCATCAAGTCCATCAATCCAAACATAACGTCAGGTAATCAAAGTCGGAACTCATGAATTGGGCCTAGACAACAGCCCACGTGCCAATGGACTGGGCTGCTCATTTAAATTAAGAATGAGCCTAACTTACCTAACCAGCCCAGTTCTTATGTAATTGGGCTAAATATGGAAATTGTATGTTATTTTATTTCTTGCTTTTAATTGTTAAATTCTCCACTAAAAATACATTTAAAATTTCTGATTTATATAATAAAGAAATAGATACATTAATAAAAATGAACATATAGCTTAAATATGTATAGAGAAAACTATATATTAAAAATAAAAATTGAATATATGGGTATGACTAATTTATGGGCAGATTAAGTGAAGTTAGATGTCCCACAAGCCCAATTGAAAAAAAGGCCCACAAGCCCAATTGGTAGAAATGGCCCACAAGCCAAATTTAGCATGTAGCCCACTAGCAACTTATCTTGAGATGGGGGTGTTAGAAAAAAATTAAATTAAGTACTTTCTAAGTTATAGCTTAAAGAAAGCTAAATGAAAATATTTAAAAATAATTTTTTTGCATATACTTCTTTTAAATTAAGTTAAAATAATATAAAAGTTGTAAGCTGGTGAGATAGTGATTATTGCAACTCAGGACATTTTTGTAAATAAGTTGAATTTTTTTATAGTTTTTGCCCCCCTAATTATTTTTCGTATATTTAAAAAATACCCCATTTCAATAATGGCTAAATGATTACCCATATACTAATATAGTTAGGTAAATTGCAAATAAGTTGGAAGTATACCAATTTTTTTACCATTAAGCTGAATTTTCACGCTCATCTTCCCTTCACTGATATTTCCACATTAGCTTTTTTTTTTTTTTAATTATTATTATTATTACTTGCAAACACTCTTAACTTTTACAACATTATTCACTTTTTTCTTAAAATTGAGAACTTGTGAAAAAGTATAAGTTTTTCTAAACATCTTTCTTAAGGGCGTTCGACTTCAGCTTATCTAAGAGATCTTGAATCCGGTTCGACCGATCAGACTAGTGACCCAGTGACCTGACCGATTCGATCCCCCGTCTGGTTCTGAAAACATTGTTGTTACCTTCTATCCAGTGAAGGAACACTCAAAAGAAACTAGTGAATCAAACTTCAAGTTTCATTTTCACCAGCGAACCGACTGGAAAAGGGGTGAAGTAGAAGATTACGGAGTAAAGTGCAGATTAAGGAAACTCTCTCTCTACCTCATAGGTATTCTATCCATTTCAAAATCTTCCTTTTTCTGTCAGGTCATGTTTACTACTCTTTATTGATGTGGATTAAAGCTCTTTTCCGGACCAGTGGTGCGTTTACATTTTGATTTCTGGCTCAGTAGATTGAGGCACGACTGGGTACAAGTTAGGAAAATGGCCACATTTAAATCTCGGTCTGGCCTGCTGGAATTTCAATCTTGGTCATAGTCCAACAATTGTTCACTTTGTGGCTTCACATATGTACCCCCAACTTCCTCTGGTACAATGTTTGAATTGCCCTCCATGTTGTGTTAATTTACCACCAAAAACTTGTAGCTCATTAATTACATTGACAAGTTGATGGGACAACATTTATTGCTTTCATCTACCCATCTTCTTACCTTACAACCTTCTCAAATCTCACTCGTCTCACTTTATATCGTAGCCGTATGAAGTAATTCTTTTTATTGCTTACACATACTGAGTCTTCCTTCCTCTCCTACACTCTTCATGTCTGAACCTCGAGCGGAGTTGCTGTTTGCTCGTCATCCTGGACATCCAAACCAAAACAACACGTAAAAATTATACTCAACTTACCATTTTGAGGCTATATGTTGGTATTTTATTTTTTGAAAAATACTGCATCTGGTCTGGCATTAGGAGACCTGTAGATCGTCAATTGTAAATTATTGTCCCCATTTTTGTTTAGGTAAGGTGAATAATGTTTGAACTTATGTTCTTTAACATTAATTTTTTTTTCATATAATAATGTACTGTGTGATTTATAACTATAAATTTATCATTCAATCTTGTTCAAAGATCCTGTGGTATACCATTATTAATGTGCAAGAAATACTGAATATTTATAAACATTGTTTGTCTCAAGTCTTCATTAATGTATGGTGGATTTCAAACCCTCCAGTGCGTATGTGAGCTTTACTTTCGATTGCGTTGATGAAAATAAATGGGTTACGTTGTTCGGTTACTAATATTTAAAATGTCGTGATAAGACATTACCAGGTATGTATGCATGCACGTTATTTTTGAAAGTTTGATTATTTGGCATCTACTTATACATAATATGTGCGACGTAAACGAGTCTAATTGTGTAATTGGCATTTAGAATGAGGTCCAGTAGGAGAATATTAGTTTTGATTGTCGTGCAACAAATTATGGTTGATATTGTCGTTGCTCTGTTCATTCTTTTTTAGATTATTCAAATGGTTAAGTCTAGAAACAATCCTCCCTGACTTGTTCGTCTTCGTCGATACACGCTTAATTCTAGGATACCAGACCAAGTTAGGAACCTTCATAGATTACTATCCCTTAGTGATGAGTCATGCCTCCGTAACCTTCAGATGGACTGCAATGCATTTGGCCGGTTGTGTTACATCTCGGAGCATTCCGGTGATCTGTCAAGCACTAAGCATGTCAATGTCGCCAAGCAAGTGGCAATGTTCCTAAGTGTAATTGCGCATCACAAGAAAAACTACGGTTGTCAAGCACGAGTTTCTCCGATTTGGACGAATAGTTAGCAAGCATTTTCACGCAATACTTAACAAAATTTATAAAATGAGTACTGTCTTCGTAGCAAAACCTGCCGCAATCACGGATGAATGTTCAGACCCGAGGTGGAGATGGTTAAAGGCAATGTTTTCAGAACCGGACCGGAGATCGAACCGGTCAGGTTACTAGATCATTGGGTCACTGGTCTGATCGGTTGGACCGGATTCAAAAAACCGATTAACCTAATTATACTATAATATATTATATATATATATATATTATATATATATATTAAACACATAATATATTAATTGATTAAGCTAAAAGGTTAAATGCATCAAAATAAGAAAGTTTATAAAATTTTGAAATAAGTTTCATTCAATTAATACAAGAAATACACAAAAATAAATTCAACAATTTAAAAAAATAATTTATGAAATAAATATAATTTATAACAATAATATATATATATGTTATAATTTATTCTCCATAAATATTAAAAGAAATTAAGTATTTAACTATGATAAAAATGATCAATAAAAAAAACTATTAAAAATTAAACTTTAAAAATTAAAAACTTAATAATTCAAAAATAATTTATTTGATAAACCACTCCCCCACCATCTATTTGAAATGGGTCTTATCCTCTCCCCCACCAAACTCATGTTTCTCTCATTCCCCCCACCACACATCTTCTTCTTCCCCAAATCCCATCAAACTCTTCTTCTTCTCTCACCACACATCTTCATTCTTCTTCCCCTCAACCTCCAACAGACAACCATGGCACGCACCTCCATCTCCTTCCTCCTCCTCCAACAATGGCATGCACCTCCTCTTCCTCCTCCTTTTCCTCCTTTTTCTTCTTTCTTTTTTTTTTCTTTCTTTCGAGTTGACTGGGTCCGGTTTTGGCGAGTTTTGGCTGGTTTTACCGAGTTTTGATCGATCCTCACTGGGTTTGACCATCCCGATTTGTAACCTCATGACCGGACCGGGTTTGAACCAGTCCTTAAATACTTAGTTTGTTCAGTATATGGATATATAGTTTCAAGCCAACTTTTTGCTAATAACATGCTAAATTTTTATTTGTATGTCAAACGTTGTAGGGTTGTTTGGGTGCATTTGATGGAACATTCATTGACGTTAGAGTACCTGAACAAAAAAATGTTGGTATCGAACACGAAAATGACAAGTTGTAGTCAATGTCCTTGGAGTTTGAAATCCCAACATGCAGTTAATTTATGTGCTCTTTAGTTCGGAAGGAAGTGCTGCTGATAGCCGGATTTTACACGATGCAATCCATAGACCACATGGTCTTCGATTGCCATTAGGTAGGCCGTGCCTAATTAATTCAAGTTTTAAATATCCAAATAACTATGCATCTTCACCTGATTCTCTTGTTCATTAATTAAGAATCAAAAAAAGAATTTCTCTTAACATTTTCCATTGCATGTGATTAGAAAACTACTATCTATGTCACAACAATTATGCAAATGCCGAGGGATTTTTGACCCCGTACAGAGGTGTTCGCTACCACTTACATGAATGGGATTGCGGACAAGGGGGTGAGGGTCCTCAAAGCCCACGTGAATTGTTCAACTTGAAACACTCAGTGACACGAAATGTAATTGAGAGAGCTTTTGGATTGCTGAAGGTCCAGTGGGGCATTCTACAGAGTCAATCGTTTTAAGAAATGAAATGTTTGATGACCCTTTGGAGCTCGAGATTCCCGATCCAGCCGACGCATGTGCATACCTAAACATCGAATGCATTTCAACCATCGACACCAGTACCGCTTGGACAACCTGGAGAGATCAGATGGTTTCGTCTATGTATAATAAGTTGCTCAACTGGCCATGAACCGAAAACGACTCTTTAGTTGTACTAGTTGCATTCTAGTAGCTGGATGGGTTTCTTTGTTGTGTTTATTTCTTCACTTGTGTAGTCTGTGTGGTTGTCTTTGTATCTTACTATCCCTTTGTAACGTACTATCAAGTTTTCCTTTTTCTAATGTTGTCACAAGTTTCGTTTGAAACTTCATTTTATATTACGATATCACTGGAAATTGTTAAGATCTCTTACTTAGTTGTTGTTAATTGACAGAGTTGATGAACTAGCTTGTGCAAAGGGGAATTCAGAGCCGAAAGTTGAAGATGTTAGAATTGCTATTCACCTATTTTACATTTTTATTAGTTAAAACACGTTTTAGAAGGCAGGGTCTTTAGTAAAGTGCTACCCCGTTTTTATTTATTAACAACTTTACAGTTGAGTTAGTTGCTTAGTTGAGTTAGGGAGATTGGCTAACTTTCTCTTTCTTCTTCAAGAACACTATATATATAGTCCCTGTACACTACTGCAAATTAAGTAAGAGAAATTTTACACTTCTTCCTTGTGATTCAAAATTTTTCTCTATGAATTTCCTTATCAGCTGCACACTTTCACATGGTACTAGAGCCATCTCCTAATGGTCTATGATACCTTCCCTTTTCTACATTCTTGAAAGAGAGAAGAAGCATTTTCTGAGATATATAAATCAACCATGGTCAGCTCTTGAAAACAAGAAAAGAAAGAAGTCACAGATCTAGAACATCTTAAGGTACTGGCCACAGATAATCCAGGTGCAAGTTTGGTTTCAAACCTCTTAGATGGAACAAATTTTCTCTATGGCTAGAACTTGAGGCAAGATTTCGAGTCAGCAACGGCCCCATGATTTATCAATTACAACGAGAAATTGCTTCAGCAACGCAAGGCGAATTGACTGTATCAACCTAATTCAGCAAGTTGAAAAAATTGTGGGATGGACGCTCTTGCTTGGTTTCATACCCAACCTGTAGTTGTGGAGCTTCCAAAGAAGTTGCAGACCTACGCATAACAGATAACTTGATGCAATTCTTGATGGGACTGAATGATTCCTTCGATCAAGTGCTCAACCAGATCTTGGCAATGGAGCCATTGCCTTCGGTCTCAAAACATTATTCCATAGTATTGCGCGTTGAAAAACAGAGAGAGGTGAACTCTATTTTTTCATATTCTTTACAAAACCTGGGAATGCAAACAAGAGGACCAATACAAGGTAGAGATTTTGCTATAAAAGGTAACTGTAAAAGGAAGACAGTAACAGACAAGAGGGGGCCAAACATGTGACATTGTGGAAAAACAGGTCACCTTAGGGAGAATTGCTTTGAAATTCATGGATACCCTGACTGGTATAAGGCGCTTATAGATCAAAGAAAGAAGGGATTGACAAGCAAAACATTATGTAGAACAAAGACACAAAATGTACAACAAGAATCAGTGCAGTGGATGGAGAAGCAATTTCAGAACTAGTAAGAAATGAAATAAGGAATCATGAGGGAAAGTGAGCTGAATAATCCACACGCTCCCACAATAGATGAATTCAAAAATTCAGCAGGTACTCTTCATCTTAATCCTATGTTTAATCTTAATAATTGTTGGATAATTGACAGTGGGGCAACCTCCCACATGTATAATGACAAAAGACTGATAAAGCATATAGAAAAAGCAAAATCAGACACCTATATTCATAGCAGATGGGATAAGACAGAGGGTTGATACTGTGCGAACTGTTGAATTTCCTAACCAAGTATTCCTTGAAATAGTATTACATGTTCCCACTTTAAAATTTAACATGCTTTCTGTAAGCAAAATTTGTTATTAATCTAATATTAGATTTAAGTTTTATCCTTCACATTGCATATTGCAGGACCACATGACTGAAAATATTGTGGGTATAGGAAAGTTTCTAGGAAGGCTTTATATTTTGGATAATAACTCAAGAACCAAACGATAGAACAATGCAGGAAGAACTTATGTGAGCTAGAATTGAGTATAATCTGTACTGATATAAACCTATGGCATAGGAGATTAAGCCATACTTCAGAATTTGTTCCTAATCATTGAATTTCAATCGTACTAATGAAGACTCTTTGGCTTTCTAAGAAATATGCCCTCAGGCAAAACAACATAGACTTCCTTTTAAAACATGGTCAATCTTGCTCTAATGCTATTTTTGATCTTATACATATAGATGTATGGGGTCCTTACAATCAACATTCTATTTCACATTGTAATTACATACTAACACTTGTGAATGACCATAGCAGAAACCTATGATGCATAGACACGGACACGGCGACACGGACACGACACGACACGGACACGGCGACACGGAAAATTTAAAAAAATAGGCACGACACGGCACGGACACGGCTATAAATAATATATTTTTTATTATATATATACCCTTAATTTCTCATAAAACTAATATATGCAATATCAAAATATCAAAATAAAGCATAATATAATGATGTCTTACATATAAGTTTATAACCAAAATACATATATAATTCATGATAAAACAAACTGCTATGTTTCAGTAATTTCATCAAATAAAACAGACTCCAATTCTGGTTCATCAAGCGAGAGATTTGCAATCTCTAGAATGCCAACATCTTCTATGGTCTCAAAAGCATCTCCTGCCACATCCCACATTTTAGTGTCGACTTGCATGTATTGTGGAGTCTTTCTTGACAAAAGTCGAAGATTGTTGTGCACAAAAACTAGATCTTGAGCACGTTGTGGAGTAATTTGATTACTCCTTATCGAGTGGATGAATGCATAAGTACTCCAATTTCTCTCACAACAAGAAGAAGAAGAAACGTGGCCAAGTAACTTTAGAGAAATACTTTGAAGGTGAGGAGTTGCAGAACCATGTACTAACCACCACTTGATTGGATCCATTTCCCACCTATCTCGAAGAGAATCTTCATCGGCAAAGTCATCAAGGCATCCAAAAAATCTGGCAAGCTCCACATTCACTTCTCTTCGTGTATCATCATTAGGAAAAAGACGTTTCAAACTTATTTTCCTCATCCTAGAAATTTCTACATCACTTTGTGGTGGAGTGAGGTTCGGATGTTGACTTTGCCATTCTTTTGTTGAACATCTATAAAAGAATTAAAATAATACTATAAGCACAAGTTTGACAGTAAAATAAGATAAATACTTAAAATTTAATAGTAAAAAAGATAAACAGGTTACCTTGGATTTAAGGAATGAGCAAGACAATGCAAAGGAGTATTACTCTTGCTCCATCTATCCTCCAATACTTTGTGCACAACACCTCAAAAGCTTGATCCCTCATAATCATTTTTCTTCTCATGCTTATATATCGCTTTCTTCACTTTAGATATCATATTATCCCACATATCATAAACCAAATGCAAGCAATGCTTGTCTGTGTCAGTTGCTCTAAGCATCTCATATATAGGCTCAGTGAAATCAAGAATATAATCAATTAAATCCCACCATGAATCATCCAATAATTTCTCTTTAACATTTATTGCTTTAGTAACATCATCATCACGATAACAAGACCATTGCTCACTAATAACCATCATCTTTAACTGCTGCTTTATGAGTTTAAACCTTTTCAACATAACAATGACAGAAACAAAGCGTGTCTCGGCAACAGCAAGCAATTTCAATTTTGAAAATTCATTAAACATAGCAAGCCTCATAGAATGATTCATGATAAAATTTCTAATCATCAAAGCTGATGCAGCAATCTCAGTAATCCAATGACATTCTTCATATGTGATTCCATTTGCCTCAGTATTCTTTGCAGCACACATATATTTTTCAAAGCAAGATTGAGAGTATGAACTACACATGGTGTCCAAAACACATGAGGATATGTTTGTTCAACCAATAAACCTGCTGCTTTACAAACAGGAGCATTATCTGTGATTATTTGCACTACATTAGCAACTCCAACTTCCACCATTACCTCTTTAATCAAAGTAGAGATGAACCATTTATCTTTGTACTCTCCCTCACAATTAACAGCTCGAACAAACATCGTACCACCCTCATTCACAACCATAAAATTAATCAATGGTCTTCTTTAAGGATCTGTCCAACCATCGCATACTAAAGTCACACCTTTTGTTTTCCATGTGCTCTTAGTATATTCAAGCAAATTTTCAATATTTGCTTTATCTTTTTGCAACAATTTTGTCCTTAAAGAATTATATCCTGGTGGAACATAACCAGCAATATTGTTGTTTGCAGCAAAAGAAAAAGCCCTTACATAGTATGGATTTCGAGCAAGGTTAAAAGGAAGACCCCCTGAATAGAACATTCTTGCTATTTCACTATCTAGTTGCTCTCTTACTTGAAGGTTAAAAGATTTCTCCAAGGCACTATCACCACCAACTTTTCTTTTTTTTAGGTTCATATCTTTCTTGCCTAAAAGATGAGGAGTTGATTGCATCCATTGACACAGAATGAGAAGATGATTGACTAGAACTACAAAAAGAACGAGGTAAAGGAACCATTTTAGGCTGACCTCTCTCTTTTTTTTGCATTGCTTCATCTTCTAATTTTGTCATCTCAAGTATTTGGCCGACAGTTGCTTTCGGACATGCTTTGATTCCATTTCCTCCAATTTTCAGTAGGTGTGTTTTTACTCTCGAGTATGAACCCTTATATGCTACCTTGCAAAGATTACATGTGAAAGAAACATTCCCACCCCCTTCTGTTCTTCCCAACTTCGTCACAAACTTCCATAAAGGCCGACTATCTTGAGAAGTAGAATCTCCGTCGCCCCCACTATGACTTTGACTTGCGCTTTCCGAATTCATTGCTTAATGATTCAATTCTAAAAAGACAACAAAAAATCCAAAAATGATAGTCAATGACAATGCTATTATGAAATTAGCATAATAAAACTGAAAGTTTGAAATTTTAATAAACAAAATAGACACAGAACTGTACCAATGGCAAAAATCAACAAATATCGTATTATGGTATTAACTTCAAGAAAAACATACACAGATCATGTATTTGTAATTTGAACAACACCAACTTCACAAGTTCAAAAGAATCAAAACCCACTATAGAAATATCTCATTATTTGCAAACACTACAAACCCATTTCAAATTAGAATTTGGGAGGAGTGCTTACTCAAAATTTTGAAAACCTACACTCAAAATGGACAATTAGTTCCAAATTTGCAGGGCCCAGTTGGCTCCCTCTTCACTAGAGCTTTATACACCCACACACCCACATACCAAAGGAACATTGAGGAAAATTACTGTCACCATTTCTGATAAAAAAAATGCAACTTTATCTAAGAAAAATGATGGAAATTTCTAAAATATTCACAATAAATACAAGTACCATATCTATTTACTTTCGAGTACCTACTAAATTGAAGAGAATGGATAATGATGGGGTGATAAATCCTTACCTTAATTCAAGCAACTATCGACAGCTTACAAATGTTTTCAAGTAAAAATAGTTTCACCCAAATCAGATTCGGCCGCTACAGTAGCCACGAAATCATGGCTTCGAAAGATGAAGTGAGAAATCAAAAAGATGAAGTGAGAAATCAAAAAAGAAAAGTGAGAAAGAAAGAGAGAGAAAGAAGAGAAAGAAAAAAGATAGAGAGAGAGAGAAGAGAGAAATGGAGAAGACGTTGAATAAGAGAGAAATGTTAGCCAATTTATTCAATTTTTCCCAAAATTTTTTAAAATTGTAAAACAACCCCTAAAGTGTCCTAAAATGTGTTGGACACGCCCTTTGGCGTGTCCGACACCGTGTCCGTTTTTTTTCAATTTTTTTTATTTTCGGACACGCTGGAGCCGTGTCCGACACGTGTCCGAGGCGTGTCCGAGCCGTGTCCGTGTCCAACACATGTCGGACACTGAACTAGGTGATTTTTCGAAGTGTCCGTGCATTATAGGCAGAAACACTTAGACCTTCCTCATGAAACATAAATCACAAGCAGTGTCAGTGTTAATAACTTTTCACAAAATGATCTTGACACAATTTGAAAAACAGATCAAAGCTTTTAGAAGTGAAAATGGTACTGAGTTCCTTAATGAAGAATGTCAAAATTTTATGAAGAAAGAAGGTATTGTTCACCAGTGAACTTGCATATACACCCCACAACAAAATGGTATTTTAGAAAGGAAACATTGACATTTACTTGAACTCGCTAGAGCTTTAATGTTTCAATCTAATTTACCTAGAATGTTTTGGTCTGAAGCTATCCTTACAGCCACCTATATTTTAAATAGACTTCCCACTTATGTATTAAAATGGAAGACATCATATGAAGTTTTATGTAAGAAAGCACCAGACGATTCTCATCTTAAGGTTTTTGGAAATTTATGTTTTGCTTGCAACAATGTGCCCTCAAAAGGAAAATTTGACAAAAGAGGTATTAAGTGTATATTTCTTGGGTATGCTCAGCAACAAAAGGGGTACAGATTGTATGATATGAACAAAAGAGCTATAATAACCTCAAGAGATGTCATTTTCAATGAAAGTGTTTTTCCATGTTGGACAATAATTGGATCCAGTCACATGTCCAATTCCAATTGTTGATATTGATCAAGATCTTACACAATTACAAATCCCTATTTCTGAAGATAATGGAGCTCTTTTTACAAAACCATGTGACACGGACAACTTAGAACCAATGGATAATTTAAGAAGGTCCACTAGAACCTTGACCAAACCAACTTGGTTAGAAGACTACCATTGTGACTTTACAATCACTGAACATAATCCACTTATACTACCTAGCCTTAGCTCTGCACATGCATGCTTTCTTGCATCCCTAACCCACGTGCAGGAGCCAATAGACTTTATATAGGCACAACATAGCAGTCAATGGAGAGAAGCAATGCAGACAGAATTACAAGCATTGGAGAAGAACCAAACATGAGAAGTGGTTCCTCTGCCAGAAAATAAAAGGATCATTGGTTGAATGTGGGTATACAAATTGAAAATTAAAGCAGATGGCTTCATAGATAGATGCAAAGCAAGATTGGTGGAAAAATGATACAATCAAGTGGAGGGCATAGATTATGTAGAAAGCTTTTCCCGTGTTGCAAAAAATGTAATAGTAGGAATCTTGTTGGCGGTAGCTGCTTCCTCAAATTGGTACCTTCATCAAATGGACATAAATAATGCATTTCTTCATGGCTACCTAGATGAGGAGGTGTATATGCCGGCTCCAGAAAGATATACAGTGCCTCAAGGGAGTGTATGCAAACTCAAACGAGCCTTATATGGTTTGAAACAAGCTTCAAGACACTGGAATGTGGAATTCACCAACAAAAGCCTTTGGTTTTGTGCAGTCTCAACATGACAATTGCTTGTTCACTAAAGTTGTTGATACAGGTTTGTTGGTTTTGTTGATATATGTTGATGAAATACTTGTTGCAAGTCCTTCGCAGACTTCAATTTTGTAGGTTAAGAACTACCTACATGATCAGTTTACCATCAAGGACTTATGAGAGACAAAGTACTTCCTAGGACTGGAAATCACTAGATCTACACATAGCATTGTTGCTACTCAGTCTAAGTATATTAAGGATTTGATAGAAGATGCAGGTCTTACAGAGACCAAGCTAATGAATTCTCCTTTACCGGTTGGAATTAAATTCTCAGCAGAGGCAGGACATGCCTTGTCCAACCCAGAAGCTTATAGAAGACTCATTAGCCTTTTTTTGTATCCTGGTTTTTCAAGACGGGATATTTCATATGCCTCCCAACAACTCAACTAGTTCTTGAAACAACCTTGTAAACAGCATTAGGATGCTGCAATTCATCTTCTACGTTGTCTAAAAGGTTCTTTAGGGAAATGACTTTTCTTTCCAACAATTCCTACTACAGATTTGGTTGCCTATTGTGATGCAGATTGGGGCTCATGTGTTGATAGTAGACGCTCACTTACAGGATATTGCATTTTCTTAGGTTCAGCCTTAATTTCGTGAAAAACGAAGAAGTAAAACACAATTTCCAGATCAACAGCAGAGGCTGAATACAAGAGCATGGGCGCAACAACTTGTGAATTAACTTAGATTTTTAATTTGTTACTAGATTTCCAAGTTCAATTTCTTACACCTATTCCCTTCTTGTGTGATAATCAAGCAGCTTTGCACATAGTGGCTAACCTAGTGTTCCACGAGCGCACAAAGCACTTGGAAATAGATTGTCATTTGGTTAGAGATAAGTACAAACAGGGTTTTTTGCAGCCACAACACATTCCCTCCAAGCTTCAGTTGGCAAACATTTTCACTAAAGCTCTTAGAGGACTAACATTTTTAAACATTGTTCCCAAGTTGGGTTTGGTAGACTTGCTACCTACTCCAACTTGAGGGGGGGGATGTTAAGATCTTTTACTTAGTTGCTGTTAATTGACAGAGTTGATGAACTAAGCTTGTGCAAAGGGGAATTCAGAGCTGGAAGTTGAAGATATTGGAATTGCTATTCACGCATTTTACGTATTTTACGTTTTTATTAGTTAAAACAAATTTTAGAATGCAGAGTCTTTAGTAAAGTGCTACCCCATTTTTATTTATTAACAACTTTACAGTTAAAGTTAATTGCTTAGTTCTACAGTTGGGGTGGTTGGCTAACTTTCTCTTTCTTCTTCAGGAACACTATATATATAGGCCCTGTACACTACTACAAATTAAGTAAGAGAAATTTCACACTTCTTCTTTGTGATTCAGAATTTTTCTCTATGAATTTCCTTATCAGCTGCGCACTTTCATAGAAATCTATATATTATTGTTTAGGTTTACGATGATTTTTTAATTACTCATTGTGAATGGAATACGTAGTTTGGTGTTTCATTGTTTACCAATATATTTCCACCAACTAACCACTTCATGAAACTTCTGTAAAGGCGTCAGTCCAGACGGGCTTCTTTGACATGGCTAATGAGAACCTGATAGAAGGTGAGGGAAGCAATCGACAAAGAGGACATAAGGGGATCAAAGAAAGGTCTGGAACAAAGCAAACCCGGACAATAATGGAAGAAGAGCGCTAATAAATGCTTTGAAGTCTCTCATTGTTGGTGGATGGAAATGTGACAACAAGTTTCAAAATGGCTACCTCGCACAACTCGAAGCACACATGCAACGTGTTTTCCCGGATTCTAATATAAAGGCAGAACTGCGTATAACTTCAAAACTCCATGTATGGAAAAAATAACGTCAGAGTCATGGCCACTGTCATCGCCACAATGTTCGAAGTTTTCACTGTGAGACGACTCATTATCTATCATATCCAAATCGACAGTAGTCTCGAAAATTGTCACCAAATTGTGCCCACATGGGCTTACCTCGATAACAATAAGCTTTGGTGAATGGATTAGCCTATTAAGACGAAAACAAATTGTTCAATCCCTTCAAAATGAGTTGCATTATGTAAACAAACAAGGTAAAACTAAATGGTATGAAATTGTGGCATAGTTGGATCTCACCCGAACCAAACTTTTTCATAACTCATTTAAGGCCAGAATCCTATTGCTTTCTTCATTCCATATGAAGCTGGGTTTATCTAACATCTGCCTAAAAGTGTTGAAATGTTGGCACAATAAACTGAGCTTCTTCAAGTAGAACTTCGTGGGTAGCTCGTTTTAAAAAACACATCAAATGCACTACATGGTCCAAGGCAGCACGGTTTGCGCGATTTGGATCCTCCACTTGTGTCCCAGTTTCGCCTGCCATGCAAGCATGTTCACGAACGCTATGTCTTGCTTCTTTATCCAGTCATTGGCATAAAAGTACTTCACATGTAATATGGGCGGTTTTGAGTTCATCATTGTTGGAGCGTCTGCAAATGAATTTCAGGGGGAAGGGGAAATGTATTCTAGGCAATCTTCAATTGAAAGAAGTGATTCATATAGAGTGATAAATAATTTGATTGAATTTGATTGATGAGTGATGCTTGCATGAAGAGTAATAGACGTTTACTTAGAATGATTGTATCTTCCTACCACAAGCAAAGTACCACCTCCTGAAACAATCCTTAGGTACTCCACTTAGATTCGAAAGGTCAAGTGTTGTTAATGAGGAAAGACCAGTGTACTCAATGCAACAAAAAAAATAATATTTCATTAACCTAAAAGAAAACATAAGCATAGTATTATAATATAATACATGATCCACACGTTTATGTCATATATGCATTTATAATTGAGATCATTGTATTTGAGGTGATAGGTAGTTGTTAAAGACAAGGGTAAAATATTGAGACAAGTTGTTATAATTAATCATTAATATCAACAAAAATACATTTGAAGCATCGAAAAAGTCTTTTAACAACTAATTTGTTCAGATTTAATTAATCTAACATATTTTGTTAAGAGTTAATTTTTTTTTAAAAATATTCATTAACACATACCTATTTGTTATATGATTAAAAAGATATTGAGTAAAAATTAATTTTCAAATCAAAATAATTGAGTTGTTAAAAAATATTTAATACCCTTGCAAAATATTATAATTAATTTTTGGATGTAATACAAAAATATAATTTTAAAATTGAGCTAATTTTAATACTACAAAATATATGAGACATGATTGTTGATATTCTGACTTCATTGGATGAATTAGTTAAAAATGAAGATGTAATATCAAGAGGTAGGTGGTAGGTGGCCCCCAAATTTATTGATTGTGCACTAGATGTAGGAGGAATAAATGGTTGGGGCAGTGTTGACAAAAAAAATTAGTTGAGTGGCGGTGGTAGCATATATTTTTTGCGGTGAAATGTCAGTTGATGTAGAATCGTCGATTGGTTGGGATGCCTTTTGGTGAGGGTTAGTAAATGAAGGTAGGAGTAACTGGGTGTGGAATGCAGAGTGTACGTACGAAACAGACTCTTTTCAGCACTTGCAATACAATCTCGGCGCCTGTGCAGCAATGAATAATCTGAGATATGTAGTCTCGCCGATTGAACAAGTGAGGATTAGTGAACTTTTTTATTGGAAAGAGATAATCATGATTACCATGTTAAACCACCACTCACAACTACCACTTACCTCAATTGAACGACATATGCAAATTCATGTGTACTTGGTGTAATGGAGATCGCAAATAAGGAAAATTGTTAATTTCTTCCTTATTTGTGAAGTAATATGAATGGCCAACCAGGATATAGACATGAATGCAAATGTATATCGAATTATATTTTAGAGAAACAAACGCATAGAAAAATCATACTTTCAAATATACAAATTTAGATATAGATTATATTTAAATAAAGATGCATGAATGGTTGGTTTGAGGTGGTTTCTCAAACAAAATTAAATACACCTTGATGGAATTCATGAATCTATTAACCCATCACATATATAGGAAGGTGCCCTAAGGGACCTTGAGTACCATTGCTAATAAACATACCAACCACATAAATTAAGAATTTCAATATCGTAACATAATAAGTGCGTTGGGATGAGGATCGCTCAAACAAATGAAGTGTTTTTCATATAATTCACACCCGGCTACAACATAGATAAATCTTTCACAAATGTCATTCAACCCAAAGATAGATATATACAAATCATACATAAATTACACATATTCCATAAACATAATTACAAAATATTGTCTTCGCTTTTACACTTTGGCTAGGTTGCCTAAATGACAAACCAAAACAACAAAAAGTGATTCGATCACCGGCAAAATAAGTACATGTACAATACGCTACTGCATACGACAGTAAATGATGGTTATCCACAGCGTAAAGACCCAACAAATGAGTAATGAAATGAGTATGCAGTAGCACCTCTTTTGCCTCTTTTGCTCATTCTCAATGCATTCTTTGGTATGTTTTTATCATCATTTCGTACTGGCTTATTAGATTAAGCAAACTCGGAATGACCTCTTTCAAACATCGACATATTGGTGGGTCCACCCATTGGAACGTCCCGCAGTAGGTGTCTTTAAATATTTCACGTCATATTTAAATAGGACACAAACCTTAGTTTTGTTACAAAAACTAAGATGCACAAAATGTAATCAAGGGGGATGAACACATAAATGCGACAACACTGTCAAAAACCAACACGAGTGGCTTGAGTACTCGGACATCCACGAAAATGTCTACTCGGATTCGAAGCAGTCCACGACGTACGTACAACCACCTCCCAGCCACATGTGCATATATGCAGTACATCGTTGAAGGAAGTATACACATTTTGCCTTGAGGTAGTTCTACCACTCATGTTAGTCGAGCTACTCCAACTGTGACTCCAATACCCATTTTCCATTGCAGTGATATATGTTGCTGAAGACTCGTCGAAAAATAGCACTTTAAAATTGATGTGAGATGAAACCAATTAGAACATATGTCCTATTTGGCAGCAGAAATCCAAGTTTAATGTAATACATAACTAGTTGTATGCAATGTATAGTGAAGCATACTAAAAAAGTTATTTTGGACCTTTAGGAGGCTTAGCTTAAATTGTTGGAAACCCAAATAACGAATTATGAAGTTGTTCCTTGGAAATGCGTAAAGAAAAAAATATTATGAATTGGGAGTTGCATAATCTATTTGGCCGTCCTACCAAAGGAAAATTAAATTATCGAATACAAACATACCAAGTGGGAAGGGGGAAATAGTACTATGCATTTACACAATAAAGATAATAGGAATGTAAGGCGTGGTAGTATATAATTACCCAAAAAATCATGGTGCAAAGCTATTGTTCAATTAAAAAAAGAAAATATTCAAAATCATGTTTCCAAAAAAAAAAAAAACAAAAAAAGTAGAAATGAAGAATTTGGGGAAACGGTTGCCAAAGGGGACAGGAAGAGATTAAACATACATCTCTTGTAAAATAGATTGTAGGACAATATGTGTTCATAGAAGCATTCACTTTATACTAAAACTAACCACTAAAACAATGATTGTCCGCAAAGCGAGCACCGGTGATTAATAGGATTTCACAGTCGAACGCTTGTCTGGGGGAAGACACTGGATCATTAAAGCATAAAGAGTGAGTACACGATTAATCAGTTGGAGGGGAATGAATATTGTTGAAGGAAAAAATTTTATTGTTATAAGATATTATTGGACATGATGTTTTGTTTGTAGTGAAGGGTAATGTAGTAAAAACACATAATACTCCACTTCAGCACTAGTGTAGTAAACATGACATAAACTCAGCAATGTACAATTCCTAATATTAACCAAAAAGTAAACAAATGCCCAACATTAAAATACTACATAATATCGGCCAAAGTCCAGAATTTTTCCCACCTCCCCTACAATGTTATATTGGGTAATAAACATAGCCTTAGTATTTTTGTTTTGAGATAAAACATTTAATTTGTGTTGCATATAAAGTATTTGAAAAAAAAAAAAACCCCGTTTTCTTTTTCTTTCACTGGTGAAATTAATTCTAAAAGTTGAAAAGTTAGCTCAATTTCGTGGTTTACTACAGTCCTTACTAATTTTTTCGTGATGGGTTCTTGAGTGAAGAAATGAGATTTAGCGATTTATATTTCATATTTTCGAGGATTCGGTTTTTGCTCGCATTTTGTTGGAGTTTGTTGATTTTGTAGCTTTAACCCCTTGATCAGATTTTGAGCTTCATAAATAATGTAAAAAAATTCAAGTAAAATAGCTTACAATATTGATTTTCTTGCATCAGAGTCCCTTTTTTTGTGGTTGATGATGAAGATGCTCTTGTGGATTTTATAGCTATAAGCCCTTAGGACTTTAATACTACATTGACAAAGTAGCATTTCTTATATGTCAAATTTATTAATATATTTTTCTTTTAAATATCTGACGTGCATTTGATAAAATAGTATCTTGTATATATCAGATGAGTACTTACCCTTTTCAAATGTTTGATGTGCATAGATAAAGTAGCATCTTGCATTGAACTTATACATTCACAATCTAAATATATTTGCTATTATTGAATATATTGCATTTGCTATTATTTTTTTGTACTGGGATATAAAATTTGTGAAACTGGATCTCATTTTTTTTAGTGATGGCAAGAAGGAGGTATGGCATCGTCTTGCACATGTTTGATGAACAAACCATCCTTCCAAGAGTTGATCCAAGGTACTACACTTTCCAAAAACTATTGGATGATATTGGTCGATGTAGTTTGATACCTGAGGATGTTAAAGATACTATTCTGTTTGATATTTATGCTAATTGTGATGATAGAAATGAGAGAATACATGTTTGTGATGAGGATGTCATCGAAATGTTTCATAAAAATTTAGTCACAGCTGAAGTACATGTATGGATTCATGTTGAATTGATTACACCTCTTAGAGTTGAGTTGTATATTATTGACCTTAATGCGGAAGAGGATGTACAGGCTGAGGGTATTGATCAGGGGGCTGGGGTATTCAGGTTGAGAGTGTTGCAGATGAGACACATGTTGAGGATGCTGATGGAGTTGAGAATGCAATGCAGGATGAATATGACAGTGTTAGAGGAGCTAAGCAAACTAATGAGGATGAGAATGATGGGTTGATGTCTGGTTACTCAAGTGATGATGTTCATTAGATGTAGTTAGTGAGAACGAGGGTGATGACGATGAAGATGAAGATGAGGATGAAAAAAGAGGACCGAATGAAGAATTATGGGTAAATATTATTTTTGGTTCCTCAAGTATGCCAGTTATTCAGATTTGGTCCCTCATATTTTCTCCTCATCAAATTTAGTCCCTCAAGTTTAAAAGTTTCATAAATTTTGGTCATTTCGTTAAAAATCCGTTAAATTTAACGGAATTGTTAAAAAAAAATGTAAATGGGCTGCCTAAGACTTGAACCTTCACACTCATTTTAGTAAGTTAATAGACTCACCACTACATCAATCTCACTTTTAGTTATTTGCTAAATGACATAATGCTTATAAAGTAAATTAAAAAAATGTTAAAGAACCTCAAAATCGTACTGAAAAATCTTAAAATTAATCATTCTAATAACCATATCAAATTCCAAAAATTCTTAAATACCTAATCAATCAAAATAAGGCAAACACCAAATAATTTCATAATTTATAATGTATAAAATACATAAAAAATATAAATTCATAAATAAATACATAAAATCCTGTCATCAAACACATAAAACAATCTAAAAAATATTATTAATATCTATTAAAACATAATTCAAAAATTGGTTCCATCACAACAAGAATATTTATTACTTGTTTTTCTTATCTTTATTTCTACTCCCACTTAGCTCTCAATTTGCATGGTTGTTAGGGTTCATGAAAAAAAATTCTTTGGATTGTTTCCGAAGATTTGAGATTAATTCATCCTTTGTGGGGGAACTTCAATAGTATAACTAAAATTTGGATTACTAAAAAAACCATCAAATAGAGATGGTGCAGTGACATGGCTTCTCATATATTAAGTTTAAGGTGTGGGTTTGAACCTTAGGCAATCCATTTATATATATATATATATATATATATTATATATATATATATATATTAAACAATTTTGTTAAATTTAACGAATTTTTAACGGAAGGACCAAAATTGATGAAAATTTTAAACTGAAGGGACTAAATTTGATGAGGATCTATGAAAGGACCAAATCTGAATAAGTTGCATACTTGAGGGACCAAAAATGATATTTACCTAAGAATTATTTACATAGGGATGTGTATGAGGGGGCTGAGAGAGAAGGCCAGAGAATACACTTTGAACAGGGCATAATATTTGAGAATGTTAACAAGTTTAGGGAGGTGTTAAGGGACTATGTTGTTCAATAGGGTATTCTGATGATTAAGCTGAAAAATGAAAGAACAAGAGTGACTTGTAAGTGTGCAGTTGATGGATGTTCATGGAGAATTCATGCTTCCCTATTAAGTGATGAAGTTACATTTGCCATCAAATCTCTCAAATCTGAACACACCTGTGTTAGAGTAAAGAAAGTAAAGGAAGTTAACTCTTCTTGGATGTCAAATAGATTACTTCAAGTGTTTAAGGAGAATTCAAACATCAAAGTAAGGGGGATAAGATATGAATTACAGAAGTATGGCATTGATCCACCTTATATGCAACTATACAAAGCCAGAAAGAAAGCTTTTGAGCAGATTGATGACAATCATGAGGACTCATACTCCAGATTACCTCATTATGCTGAGTTAGTGAAGACATCAAATCATGAAAGTCTTGTCAAGTTACAATATAATCATGATGAAAATGACGAAGTGGTTCAATTTCAAATTAGTGTGCTTACAATGAAATTTTTGAATCTCAATGAAAGAATGCAATGAAGAAAATTGAAGAATTTAAAACCTGCTGCTACTGAATGAATGGCTATGAAGATTGATGTAAGCATGTAGGTCAGACATGCATTCATAGTAGACTTGAAGACTGACCGTGTCACAAACAATATTGTGAAGTCATTCAATGTTTGGATAGGAGAATTTAGAGGAAAGTCTATAATGATAATATTGGAGGGTTTGAGGACAAAAGTGATGAATATGGTCCACAAAAGACATGAAAAGGGGTTGCAATGGACTAAAGGCATAATGCAAACATCCTGAAAAAGGCTAATGAACAATGGAATGGAGCAGGTACTAGAACTTGCATGTGGCAAGCAAAACAAAATTTGAGGTATTGGACAAGAATGTAAGTTTTGGGATCTTTTTGGTATCCCAAGTAGACATGCATGTTTGGCCATTTCACGCCAGAGGGACAACACAGAGGTGTATACACACAGATCATTCTCTAAAGAGAAATACGTTATGGCATACACTCATGTCATTCACCCTATTCCTGATGTCAAGTTGTAGAAAAACTTGGATGATATTCAACCATCTACAATATTCCCTCCACCATTGAGGAGGTTTCCTGGAAGGCTAAGAAAAGAGACAGGTGAACAATCTAATGTCAGACCAGGTATGGCAATGAGATGCACTATATGCCATGAAATAGGCTATAACAGGAGGACATGTCAAAGGACAACAGTTGGTGTTTTTCTCAAAGGAACAATTCTAAAAGGAACATTAAGAGGAACAAAAGGAATGCATAGGTACTTTTTTATATATATATATATATATATTTATTTTTGACACTACTTACAATATTGTTAACCATTTTTTGTATTATTTTTCAATGTGGCGGGTAACACAGATGGATATTGAGGCTGATGTACCCCTGTCACAAGTTTTGGAGAATATGAGTAGAAAAAAAAGGCCTAGACAATCACAAACAAAGTGCAGCAATAGCTGAAGAAATATCATATATCCCACAATCTCCACCATCATAGTTTGGACTCAAGGTTGCAACCAAGCAACAAATCTGGATGATTTTAGGGCAGACATGCAGATACTTCTGATTGAGGGGTGAAGAGTTGATTTACTTTCTGTCTTTTTGTGTGCCTGCATAGAACATCTATTGTTTAACAACTTCATTTTATTGTTTTTTACTTGAAAATATATGGTGTACAGCTAGATAGTTTTTTTTTCTAAGAAAATTATGAATTAAACATAGGGTAAATTACATCTACATTCCCTGAAGTTTTGCATAATTATGATTACCCCCTCGTTGTTTGAAAAATTATAAATACCACTCTATTTGAAAAATATTTGTGAAGACCCTAGACGATGAGTGTGAAATTACAACACTACCCTTGATTAATTTTAAAGAAAAGTTTGAAATTATATTGAGGATAGAAAGTCATATTTGCCCCGATTATTTCACTCATCTCCTGAATCTTTTTTACTTCCATTTACAAAGCCCTAATTTTCTAAAAACACTCCCTCCATTCAAATCCCCCAGTTGCGCCTACTCACAAAGCAAATCCTTCAATGAAGCAGTGTGGTTGGGCACCAGTCATCTTTATCACGGAAAGTCAGTGTTCTCTTTCCGACAAAGAAATGGCAAATTAGCATATCCATCTCGCCAAAAAATTCTCTCATAGAGTGACTTTGTAGATTTGGAGTCTTGTTCTAAAGGACGCCCCAAACTGCAGCAAAAGACAAATGCAAACATCCCTCAACAAAATCTGATAGTATTACTGGATAAAAAGAAAAGGGAAAACAAATTATTCAAGACACGGTTGAGCCAGGCGGAGGCAAATGTGAAGCGCAAGCAAGAAAATAAACGCAATGAGTACAAGCGAAATTCCGAAATCTATGGATTTGGATGTACAAAAGTTTAATACTCAAAAAAATTGATAAAATCAGGAGATCAAACGGGAAAAGACCTCGATGACATGCCACTGCTTGTGGAAGTGCAAGAAAATGAGCAAGATGATTCGAGAACACAACACTTGAGTGATGTGGGTGTAAATGACATGTTGGGAATTCGATCTAAAGAAAGAGACAACTATAAGAGGAGAATGCCTTAAGGTGTTTGATCAAATGACAAACCAACAAGGTGTTTGATCAGATACTACAAAGGAGTTCCCAACATACAGATGCTCCACAATTGCTCGATCAAATGCTAGAGAGGAATGACGATGTGCTTATCAGAGCAACCATGAATGTAGTTAAACTAATGTACCGAATAGTATGAATTGATTTATGATTGATGTTTTTGAACCTAAATGACAATGTGTTTTGAACAATTTGTATGATTTGTTGGGATTTTTATTGAATGAACATCATCATTATCTATACTATAAATTGCTTTGTTTATGATGTTCATTGTACTTCTTATGCAATTAATTAGATGTTTTCTAACAAAGCATTCATTTCAAATTAATCGAAAAAAAATATTACAATTTCAACCAATTATAAATATCAACATAACAACTATATACCATCTGACAATTAATATACTTACATTAAGGTCCTAAGGGCAAATTAGTCCATAAAAAAGTTTAGAAAATTTGAAAAATATATACAATTAAAATTTAATTAAAATTATTTTTTTAAGAAGTGAATGGAAACTTAATGGAGGTTAACGGAATGTGTTCGTTGTTAGATGTCCATTAAAATCAAGAGTGTATTTGTAGTTGGGTAAATTGCATACCACCCCCCTATGTTTTGGTGAAATAGCGTAAAATCCCCCTGTGTTAATTTAATAGGCAAAAAAACCCTTGTGTTTTATAAAATACAATAAAAAAAAAAACCCTCTCCGTTAAAAACAAATGGAGAGTGGCTCACACTCGCCTTTTGTGCGAGTGGGCTTCATTTTTTTTCTTTTTGAGAATTATTTTAAGTATGTAAATGTTCATTTTGCCCAGTTATTTCATATCTAAATACATTTTAAATTAATTTATTTATATTAGTATATATTGAATTAATTTAAATTATTTATTAAGCTCAAATATATTACAATAAATTATATATTATGAAAAATGTATTAATTTATATATAAAATCATCGAAATAGTATATAATTTTTAATTTATAAAACATAATATAAATTTATTATTCTAAAGTTATCTTTAAATTAAGAATTCATATGAAATATAATTTAAATATATATACACCTACATAATACTTAAATTTTTTAAAAATTAAAATTTTAAATTTACACAATAAAATTTTAATTTATTAAATTATTTTAAACTAAAAATTCATATGAAATATAAAATTACTTATTATAATTATATATTACTACTAAATTGAATTATTATTAATTAAAATATATTAAATAAATTTTATTTTTTATAAAATGTACTAATTAAATAAAAATACCAATAAATGATATTAATTATTTTAAGATATATTATTTATTATAATATTTTAAAAATATTTTTTATTTTTAAAAATATTTTTTTCTTCTTCTTTGTCGTCGACCACTACATGGTCGCCGACGGGGCGACGTTGCCCCCGATTTGGGCGATCATCGCCCAGGAGTTGATTGACGTCCCTTCCAGAAGGGAGCGGTAGAACGGAGGCGACGCGAGGTTGCCCCTTTTTTACAGTCGTCGCCCTCTGTAACCAGGGGTGACGTCACCATCGCCTAGTTTGGGCGGCGACGGCCTCTCCGCCCATTATATATATATATATATATATATATAATATATATATATATATATATATATATATAATAAAATATGTATATATATTTATTATAATATATATAGATATATACATTATAGTGTATATATAATTATATATATAAATAAAAATATATATATTTTAAATTATTTAAGATTTGAACCGTTCATTTTTAACAAGTGAGATCAATGGTTGTTATAAGAGGGGTATAACGGGAAATTCAACAAAAAATTAACGCCATTAGAGTTCACCTAACGTGAGGGGAGAGTATGCAATATTTTAGAAAATACAGGGGATTTTTATGCAATTTACCCTTTGTAATTTTTCAAACAACAATGAGGTAATCGTAATTATACCAAACCTTATGAGAGGTAAATGTAATTTAAACTTAAACATTATGCAATCTTTGCTTTTGATTAGAGTGTCGTGCGGGCTTTTTTGTATAGAAATTATTTTTTTGTGGGATTACATTGGTTAGGGTCCAATGTAACCTTACAAAGAGTAGGAACAAATTCCGATTGTAAGTGTGCTACAGATGTTCTGGTTATAAATGAATGATCCTTTAATGAACATTTTAAGCTATTATGTTGATATCTTCTGTATTTTTTAATTGGATTATAGGATGATAAAACTTGAGAAGACCATTTTTTATGTAGAATAACATTCAACTAGTAGCAGAAATAATATATAAAAATTATAGAAATTTACTTTAACACTCACTATACTTTTGGTAATTACAAAAGTACCTGAGGGCATTTAGGTCCAGAAAAATCAAATTAATCAAATTAAAATTTGATTGAGTCAATGAGGCTATTTTTGGATTTTCGTTGACTTTAACTGATGATGTCATCATACCAACAATTTTTTTGGCCAAAAAAGTTCTGTCAAGCGTGGTTTTTTAAATTTTACAAAAGACAGGGATGATTTGTGTAAAAGGACAATAGGTTAGAGTGTGTAAATGTAATTACTTTTAATAATTATAAACTTAGAAATCTAAACATCATAACCATATTTTTAAAAATCAATTCTTAAAAAACTAATTATCTTATAATTAATAATGCGATCGTCGAACCAAATTGACTTTTAAAAAATCCTGTGAAAGAAACCCTATAACCCTACTTAATAGTAGATGAGCACACTCCCTTCTCCTAAGTTTTGGTGTAATTACACATAAACTACACGTGGTTTAAAAAATTAAATCTAGCACCTTTGAGATTTGCTTTTGTCTAACAAATAAGTCTCTGATCAATTAATCAAAATTTATTAAATTTGTTGATATTAACAAAAAACTAAATAGAAATTAATATTTACCCTCGATTGACTTTTACTGACTTATTGTAGGGTCAAATAATTTTTTTCGGACTAAACTACCTTTATAACGGTGAAAATATACCTCCTTACATGCATTACCGCGTGAAGACCTATTGAAGTATTTTGGTCATAAAAAAATTATTTAACCCGCAATAAGTCAGTAATAAGTCAATCATGGGTTAATATAGATTTTTTTGTTAACATCAACAAATTCGATGAATTTTGACAAATTGAGAGACTTAATTGTTAGCAGAAAAAAATATCAAATGTTAGATGTAATTTTTCAAAACACAGAAAATTTAGATGTAATCTATACTATTATAAAGAGAAGGGGGATTATAGACTCAAAGTAATAGTTTTCATACCAGTACACCAAAAATTTTAAATGCCAAAAACGTACCATTCAAGCCTCTTTTTTTTCATGCTTTTCCCGGAGGTCTGGAGAAAGCTGCAATCAATAGGATTTCCTTAATCCTCCCTTCCCAAAAGGAAGCGCAAAAGGGAAGAGACTCATAAAATGGCAAAGGAGCAGCAAGAGCTAGCATAGAATTAATTACCAGCCAGCATAGAAAATTCGTCCTAAGACTGCTCCAGACCCCGAAAGCCTAGAAGTAAGCAAAGGCGAGAGCGAGGCCCAAGTTGGGGGGGGGGGGGGGGGGGGGGGCGTTTGTGAAGATCCAAAATCTATGGGGATTTTACTTTGAAGGTATTTCGTCGAGTGGAAGATCTATATGATCACTCCAAAATTTGAATGGGGACAAGCCATAGAAGAACTTCCCCTAAGGAAAGAAAGAGGCAAATGGGTATTTGAACCCGAGTATCCATGAAAAAGTAGAATAATTGATGGAAGGACGTCCTTCCATTGATAGAACCTATTTAACTTCCCAACTCATATTAAATTAACTATTCAATTACCTCACATAAGAAAATTAATTCCATGAAATTACTACATTCACAAATTCAATTTACTCAATTTAGTTTTATTTTTTTGTTGATTAAATTAAACACAAAATGTTTCATGTAAATATAATCATCACTACTGATATATATTGTATAAAATTTTAATTTTAAATTTAATTATAGTAAAATATGTATAATATATGACAATTAATACATTAAAAGAGGTTATCACCAGTTTTTGTATGTGAGGTTTGCAGGACAATAAACAAATTTTAATATACAGAAACAAATTATGAGTTTTAATAAAATAAATAATAATAATTGTGTGTGCAGGTACCGCGCGCCACATTATATAGTTATATCAAATTTAAAGAAAATGAAGTATAATTATCCCTAAACTTAATTATGCATTTGTTGGGCCAAACTCAGCCTTGGGAGATTAAGTTTTGATGATTGGAAGTTGTGTTGAAATTGGAGTATGTATGTCTCTCTGCCTTACTTGAAACTTTGATACTGTTAGGAATGGAAAGATTCACTTTTTGGGAAATAAAAAATGCGATTATTAAATTAGATATTAATTAATATAGATATGTTTTTCCAAGTGCATTGAACTAGAAATAAAATGCAGATGAATCTGATAACGCATGTTATTACATCTCAGCTTAATTAAGAAAAAATATATAAATTTTTAAGAATTAAAGTTCTAGTGAAGGGTAATTAATATAATAATAATAATAATAACAACACAATAATAATAATAATAATAATTCATGTCAATGATACTCTCCAACTACTTTGTTTAAGTGTTCATGGCGAGTGAGCGAATGTTTGGTTAAAATTTATTTAAAATATCTTATAAATTTACGCATGTCATAAAATATTTTTAAAGATATTAGTTATTTTAGAATAAGTCATTTGAATAAAATAAAATATATATATATAAGAAATTGCATGTATTTCCATCAAAATATATTGACAAAAATTCAAACTCATATCATCATTACGTCTATATTCAACACTTTAAAAGTATGATTTGATATCACAGTGGACCTACACGAAATTAATTATGAGTATTTATGTCTCTAATGCTCCAAAACTTCCTAGAAATTATGCAATTTATTTATTGTAGATTGAATATTAATTGCAATCCATATAATCAAAGGATAATTACACCTCCGTTGAAATTTGAAATAATATTCATAACATTTACTTCCATCTAATAAATAAGTCGCTCTTTAGTCAAAATTCACCGAATTGTTTGATATGAATAAAACACTCAAAAAATTGCTAATAATTAATCCTTCCGTTTGTTTGAATATAGAGTAATTTCAAAATTTTTGCTCAAATCTTCTCATCAGTTCAAATATAGCCTTAAATCGTATTTGAATTGAAGAATTTTCAATTTGAAAGAGAATTTAAAATAAGAATTTTGGATGATTCCATATTAAATAAATTTTAAATTTATTACAATATCACAAAGTTTAATTCAAAAATACAAACTAAAATAGGCAAACTCATGTGGACACGTGGCACAATATGGATGGCCACGTGTCACATCTAGCATACAGCATGCTGCACTAGATCGCGTCAACCGTCCTTCATTTTAAAGCGAAAGAATCCAGACGCGAGGGAATCATCCGCTACACCCCGGACCACAGCTCTACACGGATATTTCCCAAGACAACTCTAGTGTTATTTACGGGAAAATTGCAATTTTGTCCCATATATTAAGTTTATTTTTAATTTAGCTCCATTTATTTGATTTTTTTTTTATATTTAGTCCAATTTATTAGACTTTTCTCATATTTAATTTCATATTTTTAAAAAAAAATCTCAATATTAGTTCCAATTTACTTTTTCATCCAATTTTTAATGAAAAGTGACGTGAATTTGATGGAAAAGTAACTTTTTCGGTAAACACTAGATTAAAAGTGACTTGGAATTAATATTAAAAAATTTAAAACGTACGGGACTAAATATAAAATAAATTTAATAAATAAAACTAAACTAAAAATGAGTCTATTATATGGGATCAAAAATGCAATTTTTCCATTATTTACACTTTACCACCTTGAGTTTCAACTCCTTTCACTTGACCTTCAAAATTAAAAGAAGACACTTTTATTTCTTGAAGTTGCTTTTTCTAAAAAGCACTTTACCTACTACTAATTAGGGTGAATTAAGGATAAAGTGCTTTTCAAGAAGTAGTAATCAACAAAAAATAATTGAGTGAACAAATGTTTTTTGGAATTATAAAGTGCTCCCACTAAATAAATTAAACTTTTTTTTGCCAGAGGTTAAACACTGGGAATATTTTTTAAATTCTTAAAATACTTTTGAGGTTTGTTTTCTTTCTAAAAAATAAATTTATTTATTAGTCAAAATTCATTGAATTTGTTGACATTAATAAAAATATTGAAAAAAAAATCTATATTTATGTCTAATTGATTTATTACTCACTAATTGCAGGTCAAATATTTTTAAAAAAAAATCAGATTGCTTTTATATATTTTCACACGTTAATGTATGTGAGAAAGTGTGTCTTTACTGTTATATGGATGGTTTAGTAAGAGCAAAAATATTTGACCTGCAATAAGTTGGTAATAAGTTAAGCGAGAGTAAATATGAATTTTTATTTAGTTTTTTTTTTTTTTTTTTTGTTAACATCAACAAATTGAGTGAATTTTGACTAATTAAAGGACCTATTTGTTAGACAGAAGCAAATGTCAGGGGTACTAAATATAATTTTTCAAATCACAGAAAATTTATATATAATTATACCAAATTCTAGAGAAGATGAGTGTAATTATCTGTATAAAGATATAAAATAACTATTACATTAAGAGAAAGTAAGTTATGCTGAAGAATTAAAAAATATATATATTCTTTTTGTAATTTAATTTTTCATTAAGTTGACATGACTTCTTGGTTTAGGTAGGTGAGAATTGTGAGAAATTTGTTAAGGAAATTGAAGGGGTTCAAGTGAATTTTCTTCAATTTGAGGGGTAAAAGTGCAAAATGTGTTAATTGAAGGGGTTTAATTGCACTTTATCCTAATTTCAAGAAAGCAAGGTAAACTTAGAAAGTTCCCGTTAAATGACGAAAATACCCTCCCCGTTCTTTCTATAAATCGGAAACGCCACTCCAACCATTCCCCTGCATTGTTTCTCATTTCAGATCAAAACAGGTATAGAGGATTCTATACATACGTATTTGTGTATATAGCGGAGAGAGAGAGAGAGAGAGAGGATGTTGGGAGTGTTTAGCAGTTCGATAGTGTCGCCACCGGATGAGCTGGTGGCGGCGGGGAGCAGGACGCCGTCGCCAAAGGTGACCGCGGCGAATTTGGTGGCGCGTTTCGTGGAAGCGAATTCTTCGGCGGTTTCCGTGCAAATAGGCGAGGATGTCCAGCTAGCCTACACTCATTACAATCAGTCCGCTTTACGTCCAAGGTACTTACCGTACTGCAGAAAAAAGTTAAAAATGGCTAAAATTTACTGATATTGCTATTTCGAGATTTATTTGACGACGAAAACTGTGGTCTTTGGATGATGATCTTGGTGATGCTGTGTGCTGATCGGAGAGTGGAGGATGGCGTTTAACTGTTTCGTGATCATGTGATGGCCTGGTGTGGATTATGCAGGGGAGCCTTTTGTCAGGAAACCGCTGAAAAAGTTTTTGGCTTGATCTACCAATTTACTAAATTTTGTGTGTTAGAAGAAATTTATGAAGATGAATATATTATCAGGAATACTCAGTAACTGAAATTTTTTATTTGTAATTTGCTACTGAAAATAACACAACTACGCCGCGAAGATAAAGATAAATTTAACTGTAAATTTTGAAGTTATTATTAGAAGTTTAAACTTTGATTCAAGAATTTGAAAATTTCATGAACAATGAAAATATATATGTAACTCGTCTATTACTCTTGTATCTTTTTATGTTGATTTTTAAACTTTACTACTCTGACGCCATGATCAGATCAGTTAGAAATAATTTAATTCTTTTTCTTTTCTTCCTTTTTTGTTTTTTTGGCTTTTGTGGAGTTTCCAAAATATTATGATTTTCCATCTCTTTTCTATTATTTATCTACCAATTCTGGACAGGTAGTTGAGGAATATATTGAACCAAGATGTGGAATTTATGGGTCCTGAATCCTATTTTCTTGCATGGATTCCATGTATTGTTATTTGGGCCAAATCTTCTTGTTTAGTTGTTGAGTTCATAGAATTATTTACACCATATGTTATGATTTTATGTTAGGTAGGATAACTGTTGACTTCTCTCTGTAAAATTGCTTTCGATCAATTCGAAACTGATTCCTGGGTATGTCTAATCTAGCTTTATTCCTATGAAAAAGTCTCTTCTTGTAACTTATAAATGTCAGGCAACAATATTCTTGAACTTTATTGCTCTTTATGGTGGTTCAAGTTTGGTTTATTTTCTTTGTGACGCTTCAACATAGTTTGATCTGATGGAAATTGCAGATCGTTTGCGGTTAAGGATGGGATATTCTGCTTGTTTGAAGGGGCCCTTGACAACTTAGGCAGTATGAGGCAACAGTATGGTCTTGCAAAGTCTGCAAATGAGGTGCTTTTGGTGATTGAAGCATACAAGGCACTTCGTGACCGAGCCCCTTATCCTCCGGACCATGTCGTTGGCCACCTCCGGGGGAATTTCGCATTCATAGTTTTCGACAAATCCACTTCTACCATATTTGTGGCCACTGTGAGTAATTACACCTACCAATTGCCTAATCGAAACTCTCATCAGTTTAAGTTGCAACGTTCATGTGATAGGACCGATATGCTAAGGTTCCTCTCTATTGGGGAGTCACTGCTGATGGATGTGTGGCGTTTGCCGACGATGCTGAGTTGCTCAAGGGTGCCTGTGGAAAGTCTCTTGCTTCTTTCCCACAAGGTGAGCAGCACAAAGTTGTTGATTTTTTGTTTTTTTTTTTTTTCAATCATGATAAGCTAATTTGTTATCATCTTACAGTTATGATTAAGTGATCAACCTATTTAACCATAATTGTGTTGGTTGATTTCTCAGGATGCTTCTTTTCCACAGCATTTGGTGAACTTAGAAGCTATGAGAACCCCAAGAATAAAATCACTGCTGTTCCTGCTAAAGAGGACGAAATATGGGGAGCTAAATTCACGGTAAGATGATTCTCCATTCAATTGTTTCGGACAAATCTTTTGGTATATTCCATATAATATATGCGCTAAGATCGATCCCAGTGGCATATTCTTCATGGACCATATTCAGCCCTGAAACCTATATCTTTGGACCATTTTTCATTGGTCGGCAAAGACACATCTTCAGCAAACGCATTCTGAAAGCGATGCTAATAGCTTCAAGTGATCGTGAAAATAATATTTTATCTCTAGATTGCAGCAACTCAATCAAGGTTGTTTAGAACTTTTGTGGGATATAATCAAAATTTAAACATCAAGTACAGATGTTGCACTAAAAACAAGCTGAGAACCACTCGTTTTCTGATTTATCCCAAATGTTTAAGCTCTGCCTTTTTTTGCTCTTTGCACTGTCAAAGTCGAATACATTACTACAGCTTAGATGCCATTGAGAAACCTTTTTTGAGGGTAGAAGACTACCGACAAGATTTGAATGGAGAAGTATTGAAGAAAATCATGTTAGAACTGGGGGCCATAGCCATAAGCAGACAATTCAAGAAATTATGAGGATCTGTCCGAATATTTTCTGTTTCTGATTTTTTAGTTGAAACTCTCTCTCTCTCTTGCTGATATGGGTGGGTGATGTGTCAGGTGGATGGGCCAAGCATTCTTGCAGCCACAAAGTAGAGCACTATGAAAATCCAAGTATTGCTCCATAATATGTAAAGAGGAGGGGAGGAAGAAGTGGTGGGGAACTCTGAGGGATAAGTGAGAGCCATGTAAATAAATGGAGGAGATTCACTTGTTTTTGTTCTCAAATAGAATCAACTTTGTGTCAAGTTGTAAATTAGTGCTTCTTTGCTTCATATGCTTTTCTTTTCAGGGCCATGAATCTGGTGCAATACTCTCGCTCTGTATATGGCTGCTCGATTTATCATTTGGGTTAACCTTTCCTACAAGGAAAGCAAGAACTACCACGAGTTTTTATGAAATTTGATATGATCAAAAATATTATTTGATGTTTGAAAAATCATTAATACCCCTAATCTTAACGATCATCTAACAATTAGCTTAATTCATTAATTTTTTTTAGATTTTTATTCATTAATACATCTAATCTTATGATTATCCTACAATGTCCATAAGCGTATGATTTCGCCTTTCAGCAATATCATTTTGTTGTGGTGGGCCAATACTTGTATATTGTGCTATTATGCATTTTTCTTTAAGAAATGTAGCAAATACACCTGAAATTTGCCCATTTTCTGTGTACCGACCAGAATACTCTATAACCCTATCAGATTGTTCAATTTTGATTTTCTTTTCTAATTGTTTCTTTACCTCAACTATATATGCTCTAAAAGCATAAAAAGCTTCAACTCTATAAAAAATGAGATAGAGATAAATATATCTTAATATTCATCAATAAAAGACACGAAATATCTTTGACCATTGAAGTAGGGTGGAAATAGTCTACAAATGTCTATATGTATGAGTTCAAAAATCGTATAACTCCTTTTAGCACATACTTGTTCGTTTGTTTTTTCTTTATGCAATCCACACAAGTACAAAATTGAAAAATCAAGGTCATTAATATTCCATCATTAGGTAATTTTTTTTTTTAAATTTTCAATGAAGATATGACCTAGTCTTTTGTGCCATAACATAGAGGATTTTTCCTCGATAATGCATCTTTTAGTTGCTAATACCATTTTCGAAAGTTAAGTGAGTAGAATGAAAATTAGAATAAAAATCAAATTTATATAAACATTATCTAATTAAAGAACCACCACCAACAATAACATTGCTTTCATAACAAAAAATCTTGATTTGTTGAAATTAAAAACATAACAAAAAAGAATTCATTTTGCAACATAAACTAAATTTCTATTGAAAAATGGAACATAAATATATGTATTTTCAAGATCTAAAACATAGTCATTCTTGAAAACAAGTTTAAAGATTCCAACAGTCTCACTTGTGAATGCATTTGGTTGTCTGATTAGATGCTTTGTTAACTTCCTATTGGTTTTCTTAGGCTGAGAAATCCCTAAATAGTATTGGCAATATAGATTGTAGATTTACTCAATCCACATGTATTATCAAGAACTTTAACAAAATTTTGATTCATAACATACATAAGAAATAAAATTACCTTTCTTCTCAAGTCATTTCTTATACTACGAGCAATCTTTCTTGTTGTGTCCCATTTTTTCTATAGAAGAAAACAAATGATCTTATTTCCAAAAGATCCATTTGACACATAACATGACCAACTTTGCCCTTCTTTCCTTTACCCTTGTTTGGGGTTACAAGATTCACGACTTCTACATTCTCATAATCTCTCTTCATCTTAAACACACATGATCAACAATTCATTGGCTGATTGTTTTTCTTTTTGTGTATTATAAGTGATCTTGAAAGGACCATATTCTTTAGGAGGAGAGTTGAGTACGAGATGCACTAGAAATGACTCAGAAATGTCAACTTCTAAGGGTTTCAATACCATTATATTTCATATCAGATAGTTGTTTCATTAGAGTGCTTGCCAAATCTTATTTGAACGCACATATCGATCTTCAATTGCCTTTAGAAAGCCCTTTACTTTAGTGCATTCTGGGATTGAACATCAAATACCTTTACTGGTGTGCTTCTTTATGAGCATCAAACTTAAATGATTAGACCACTCTCACAGCTCATAAGAAGCTTTCTCAGTAAGCGTACTTGAGTCTATAGGATCTGGATGGTTCATCCACACGGAATGCCAAATCAAAGTCTATACATCCTAAAGTCAAAAGAACTTGATCGTTCAAATAAAAAAAGTTGTCACCATTTTGCATATGAATTTGAGAATCAGAATATATAAAAGTACTTGAAAAAGTTGCAATCATACAAAAGTTTATTATCATGAGGTGAATGAAAGTAAATTCATGTTCTCCCTGTGGGTAAAGGTTGCATCATGCATATAATATTTTTCAACATCTCTAAAGGTTTTCTATCTCAAACTATGTTATAACAGAATAAAGAGTCTCTAAACAATTAAAATGCTAAAACATTATAATAAGATGTTGAGACTATTCTTTATTAAATTGATAATTAATAACACAACTTTTAGAGACTTTCTATAACATTAAGGTAACAAATATTGTGGAATAAATATTATTTTCTTTATATGTTTAAAAATCCCTTTTGGAACTCCACATAAACCAAATTGAATGATAAATTATACTATATTTGTACTCCAAAGGCTCAAATAAATCAATTAACAAAATTATAATGTATTGCATGATAAAGTATATATAATGCATAAATATCATGGCTAAATAACTAAATTCATCAAAAAAAATTGTTGTACAAATATTATTAGAACAATTATATAAGTATAGTACTTTAAGAACAATATTACTAGACAAAGATGGGAGAGTATGGATTTGATACCCCCAGTGTAAGAAAATTACATAGAATATTACATCCAGCCACTTGTCCAAGTTTGATTGTTGTTTGGCAACTCTTGAGATAGAAAATCAGGCATACCACTTGTTTGTTCTTCACTCATTTTCAAGGGTGTCTTCTAATCTAAGATGCCTTATGCTCGTATTCTATATGATGAATATATCATTCACAAGCTCACGCACAAACAAACACACACACACACACACACACACATATATATATAGGCTAGGGACCTCCCATATTACTTTGTCTTTATTGTTTTTGCCTATCAATAAAATCTTTAGGTTGTTCCACTAAGTGATAGATTAATTTTATCATTCACAATAAATAATGGTTGCACTCTTCACACTAAATATTCGTAATTCTTATCACATAATTATATATAACTCGTGGACTTAAAGCATGATATTATATATATTATATCATGTTCTTAATACATGATAAAGGTGGGTCACATCAAGAGTCTCATGCATCAATTGAAGAGACATAGTCTCTAAAAAATGTAGAGACTTGCATTGAGGTGTGGGATTCCCCTCGTGAAAATGATTAAAAGACGTAAGCTGAAAATATAATATCTTGATTGTGTGGTTTAATGGTGAACTTCAAACGACCATATACCCATAATTTCGAATGGTTCATGAATTATAATAACCACATGCCAACATATTGTGAGTTTACATATGGTAAAACTAGCCGTTGTGGCAAACCCGTCACTGCGATATATAATAAATAATTAGAATAATTAAATTTACACCCCTTGACCTATGGTCTATTTACACAAATCACCCCCTCTTTGTGTATACAGAAACTATACCTGACAGCAAAAAAATAGGGTTAGTTTATGTATTGATGCTAATATTTTTAGGGGTATGTGTGTGTGTAATTTTTAAATAAAGGATGGTTTGTGTAATTGATAATGATATTTTGGTGAGTGTATGTTTAATTAACTAAAAGATAGGGGTTGTTTGTGTAAACAGGCTATAGATCAAGGAGTTTAAATATAATTATCCCTAAATAATTTTTCATATTTTAAAAATATTATAAATAAGAATAAAGTATACCAATATCACATTTAATCTGTACTATATAAAAGAAAAGGCATTTTTGTCTCACAAATGACGGTTATGACACTGTAACACCAATTTTATTGCTACATCAATTATACCCCTAAGTTGATTTTCTTTTTTACTTTGCTGCTTTCTTTCTTTCTTTCTTTTTTCTTTTTAGAAATATAATGTATGTGTTTATATATATTTTTTCTTATTCATAATATAGTTTAAAACGTAATATATTATTTATTACAAGCACGTAGGGACGGCGTGCCACGACGACTAGTAAAAAAAAGAAGGAAAAGAAAACCAACTAACTGTATTACTAACATAATATAAAACTTGGTGCAGTGGTGTTATAATCATCGTTTGTGTGTAAAAAGTATGTTTTCGTTTTATATTAGTATAGATATAGATAAAGATATAAGGTATTACTTCAAATTGAAGCGACAGTGTCAGATTCTACCGTTTTTTAGTATAAAGGCTTTCATTTTTTATATTAGTATAGATACAGGCATTTGGGGATAAAATCTATTGTGTCTATTATGAGAGTTAATATTTTCTGGGAATTTTTATGTAGTCTACTAAAATGCTTCTATTTGTTTTTTATAAGATAATATTTTTCAACTTAAGAAAATAATTTTTTTTTAATAAACTCAATAAAAAATTATAATAAATATTTTGTTATATTAATAGATGATTTTTTAATACCTAATTTCAGAAATAAATAAAAGTAAGATGTGTGTGTGTGAGAGAGAGAGAGAGTTATAGAGAGAGTTTTCAAACTCTTCAACGCTTTTAGTTTTTCAAAACGTTTTTTGAAATTGCAAGAAGTCAAGGACGTTTCTTTCCGGGCAAGAATATTTTAGGTTGTGCTTGGATTGATGGATTTGGATTGGAAGGAGGATTTGAAAAAATAATTTCAAATGACTTCATTTAAAAGAAATTTCAAATCCATCATATTTATTAAAACTTAGTTTAAAATTAAAATAAAATGATTTAAAATCATTTGAATTTGAAATTATCCAAACATGTCCAAAAATTATGAAGGATTTGGAATTCATGATTTCAAATCCTTCAATCCAAATACAACCTTAGTTACTAGTAAATTTCTTGCTTCCAAAACTGAAACTCCAATCAGAAATTCCTAAATCCTAGCTAGCCATCGTATGTGCTCACATTGATTGTGTTTTAAATCAATTAATATTGAAGAAGTAAAATATGAGATTGATGAAAGGTATGATGCAATATATATATGCTTAACCAATAGTTAAATACTTTAAAAAAATAAATGAATATAAGTATTTTATCTTTTTTTTTTAAATATATTCAAAAACTATTTAATTACTTATTTTTATCTAAAAGAATAAATACATAATAACTTAATTATATTATCAAATTAATAAAATGTTTTTACAAAATTATTTTGTGTATTTTGTGTACTTATTCATTACTTAACTTTGAGTTTGTAATATATTAACATTCAAACTATTTAATTTACTGATTTTCTATTACTTCATTATAAAGATATTTTTTTCAGTTGAGAAAAATTTAATTATACTTAAAATACAAAATTGCTAGAAAAAGAAATTCTTTTGAACTATATATATAATATAAGGCAAGATTATTCACAAATTTAATTATAGGGGTAAGTGTTACATTTGTTAGTTTAGGGGGTAAATGTTAAATCAAGTATAGTTCAAGGGGGTAAAGTGTATGTTACCCTTATCGCGTTGTGCTTGGGCTAAATTTTTCAAAAACTACAAATATTGAATTGTACTGAAAAGTTACCCAAAATTGAAGTGACTTGTGGTAGCAACAAAAACTTCAGGATTAATTCACTAAGACCTCCTCTAAAAATATGAAATTATACTTTTCTCAAAAAACTTTTGAAAAATTACTTACCCCCTTTGAGAACTCTCTGATTAAAACTGCCCCCTTCCGTTAGAGTTTGGATGAAAAATGCTAATGTCAGAAAAAGAAAATTATTATTTTTTCAATTTTACCCCTCATTAAATATTCCCGTAGTAATATTTTAATACCTGTAAGGATGTAAATATAATGTATATATATAAAGTCAAAAGGATGATTGATAAAATATTATTCTCAAATTATAGTTATAAGTGGATAAAAATTAGTCGTTGATGAATGAAACAAACTAGTTACTTTTGGGTGATTCTTTTTTAAATTTTCATATATGAGGTGAGGTTACTGTTTGTTCTTTCACGAGTATCTTGTCTCCTAGGCATTTTGACCTAAAAATTTAGCAATACTAGCAATTTATATGTTATGTCTGACTATCAAAGTAATATATGGTACTTCATATGGAATACACCAATGAGAAAAATAAAAATATGACTATTTTTTTTTCTATACATCAATGACTATAATTCGAGAACAATCTTATATTACAATGACACCATTTTGACTTTATATATATTGCAATCACTCGTTACAAGTATAAAAATATTGTTAGAAAAATATTGAATGAGGGGTAAAATGTGAAAGTCAATTTATGTGTTTTTTTTGTTGACGTCAATATTTTCCATCCAACCTAACATATGGGATATATTAAACAAAGAATTCTTGAGGTGTGTATTTTTTAAATTATTTAAAAAGAGAAGAAGATAATTTTATATTTTTAGAGAAAATCTAATTATAATTAACTCAAATCGGTGATCATCATATTTCAGGTGGTAATAACGTGTAATGATTGAGATATTGAGTTTATTTTTTGTGTTGAATCCTAACAAGTGTTCGACCCTTCATAGGATATATAATCTATGATGTTAGGTTGAATTATTTGTCGATTATGACTGCGGCAAGAAAAAAATGACAGAGTCCTTGTCGATAATCATGTCAGCCGGCCGAAAGATGCTTGTAGTTGAATGAAATCATACGACGTTGTTCACTATAATTAATTAGGACAGTTTCTGTCGATGATCCTTTGCTGGAGTGATGAAATTGTGAGTTTGAATCCTATAGATATAAATACTTAATAATCTACTTTCAGAAATATTTTTGTTTGTCTATTTTGAATTTGTTGTTTGATTTATAAATAATGATGCATTACTATATTGATTAATTTAGAAATATCGATGTTATTTAAAAAAAAAATCATAAAAGTGTTTTTTGACATTAAATTGACCAAATAATAATAATTAGGGTAAATTACATTTTGTCATAAAACTATATATGTTTTTACACTTTGGCATCTAAACTTTTTATTTGTCAAGTTGTCATCTCAACTTTACGAATTTGCACTTTATCATACATGATTGATTTTGTTGATTTTTTTTGCTCGAAAAACATCAAATATTGTGTATATGTGAAAAATACCACATCATATAACCCTTAAATATCACATGTGGACTGCATGTGATTTTTTTTTACAAAAAAAACTTAGTGGAAAAATAATTATAAATGGCAAAGTACCAAATTTTGCAAAGTTGAGATGAAAAAAGAACACAAAACAAAGTTTAGATTTCAAAGTGTAAAAATTGTCATAATTCGGATGGAAAATCTAATATACCCTAATAACTAAAGTATAAGATTTTTATCTGGGTTTTCAAAAAAAGTCGAAGCATGAAATTAACAACAAACTAATATTTTATATTTTTAGATCATAATTAACATAATTCAATAATCTTGTGGTTACATGTTTTCTTAAATAATTAGGGAAGATGCATTTGCTAATTGAAAAAGACTTGTACATCAACGACTTTAGGAAGATGCAGCCAAGACCCGTTTAATATTTTTTTTTTCATACAATAATTACAATGCCAATCAAACAGCTTTTAGCTGTTGATTTTAAGACAGTTCCCCAACATTCTCTCTGATAGTCAGAAGCTGTACATAAAGATTGTAAGTTCGAGTTCCAAGAATGGCCGATGTTATTGTTAGCATAGCGCTAGAGAGATTGGCAGCCGTTGCAGAGGAGAAGGTTCGACAAGAGATGAGATTGGTAAGAGGAGTGAAAGAAGAAGCTCTCTATCTCTCCTCTAAGTTGAAAACAATCCGGGATGTTGGATGCAGAAAGGAGAAGATATAAGGACAAGACTGTCCAGAATTGGCTGAAAAAACTGGAAGATGTGTCTTATGATGTAGACGACGTGCTGGACGAATGGAACTTTGGTGCTCTCAAGCTTCATATTCAAAGGAAAAATAAGCACAAGGTATGTCGTCTTCTTTGTTTGTGTTTCGATAACGTTCTAACACGTCGAGATATTGCCAAGAAGATGAAGCGATTGAAAGAAAGGGTGAATGTGATTTTCAATGAGAAAGATGACTTCAATTAATTCAGCCAATGGATCGTCGAGAATCAGGTAGAGTTCAATCTGTTTCTTTAGTTGATGTGTTGGATATACATGGCCGGGGAGATGATAGAGAAGCCCTTGTGAGCAAGCTCATGCATGAAGCGTTAGGCCCCCTTGTTGTTTCGATTGTTGGGGTAGGGGGCATTGGGAAGACGACTCTAGCTCAACTCGTGTATAACGATGAACGTCTAGTGAACTGTTTCGAGTTAAAAATTTGGGTTTGTGTGTCCGATGTTTTTGATGAGGTTAGAATTGCTAAAGCGATTCTTGAGAGTGTGAAGAAGGAATCATCGGATCTCAAGGAGTTGGAGTCGTTGCTAAAGTGTTTAAAGGACTGTGTTTCGGGAAAGAAGTTTCTTCTTGTCCTGGACGATGTATGGACAGAAGACTATACAAAATGGGAACCTTTAAAAACTCTCTTAGTTTTGGTGCCCCTGGAAGTAAAGTTTTGGTGACAACAAGAAGTGAAAGGGTTGCAAGAATGATGCGCACGACCGAGACTCATCATTTAGGCCAACTATCGGATCACGACTGTTGGCTGTTAATGAAACGAGTAGCATTTGACGGGAGGAGTGAGGCAGATTACGATGAATTACAAGAGATCGGTAGGAAAATAGCTAACAAGTGCAAAGGCTTGCCGCTTGCAGTAAAAGTCTTGGGAAGCCTTTTGCGTTTTAAAGATACCAAGGAAGAGTGGGAGAGTATTTTGGACAGTGAAATATGGCAACTAGAGGAAGCAGAAGTTGATCTTTTTCCTCATTTGTTTTGAGCTACAATGAGTTGTCCCCAGCAATGAAACGGTGCTTCTCATATTCTGCGTTCTTCCCGAAGGACTGGGTGATTGATGTCGACATGATGATAAGAATGTGGATGGCTCTAGGCTATTTGGGCTCAACCGGAAGCACGGCTAACTTGGAACTCAGAGGGAAAGAGTTCTTTAACAATTTGAGAATGCGTTCTTTCTTCCAAGACGTGGTGTAGTTCATTGCAAAATGCATGATATAGTGCATGATTTTGCTCAATTCCTCCGGAGGACCAAAAGAAACAACACGTAGTAGAGGCAAAGACAAATGCTTCACTAGTCTCCCAAGTCGAGGTATATCGTAGCTTATTTTGTAAAGAAGAGCTTCCGCATGAACTATTTGATTCCTCGAGACGCGTAAGGGTATTGAGTATGTCGAGATGCAAATTGAAAGATGTCGTAAGACGTATGGAGAAGTTGATTCACTTAAGGTACTTAGACTTGAGTAATAACGACGAGTTGACAGCACAAGTTCCACGAACCATATGCCAGTTGTATAACTTGCAAACTCTCAATCTGAAGTGGTGCGGATTGAAAGAAATACCAAGAGAAATTCGGAATTTGATTGACTTGAGGCACTTAGATCTGAGTTGTAACAGGTTGAAAGAAATACCAGGGGAAATTGGGAATTTGATTCAACTAAGGTACTTAAACTTGCATTATAACCAGTTGATAGAAATGAGATAGGGAATTTGGTTAGCTTGCGATGCCTGGACTTGAGTAGGAATGGCGACATAAAACATCTGCCGGAAACTATATGCAATTTGTGTGATCTACAAACATTACACCTTTCACATTGTTGGCATCTCTTCCAAGGCTTCCAGAAGGGATTAAAGACTCTTAAACTCTCGACAATCATTCAACGTTCTTCCTCAAGGGATCGGGAAACTAACTGGCCTTCGGACATTGAGGCAGTTCTACGGTGGAAGGGGTTGGAGGGGATACTTGAAGGAGTTAGACCAACTCAGTGGATTGGTGGAGCTGCACATCAGTCTTCATGATAGGGACGACATGGATGAGGCCCGAGCAGCAAGATTGATGAACAAGATACATATTGAGGAGCTGAAAGTCTTTTTTGATATAGGGAGAATAGAAGGGGAGGTGTTAAGGAATGAGGTTGCATTGGAGGCTCTAGCCGCTCTACGGCCGCCTCCGGACTTGAAGCGTTTGACGATTTTCGGCTACCAAGGGACGAGGTTCCCAAGCTGGATCAGCTCATGTCTCAACCATGTAAGACGTCTTGACATCCGAGAATGCAATTACATCTCCATCTTGCCTTGTTTGGGAAAGTTGCCAGAGCTGGAAAAGCTTTCAGTGTGGATGAGGAAATTGTGGGTTCTTGGGGATAACAGGGGATATCAAATCATGGAGTGGGATTAATTTTCCTATGTTGAAGAAATTGAGTTTCCGGGGTTGTCCGCAGTGGGAAGAATGGGAGGACACAATGGTTGGAGAAGAAGAAGAGGGCAGCACCACCGTCGAGATAATGCCGTCTCTCGTGGAGTTGGAGATCACCGGATGCGGGTTAACTGTGCTACCAAATTGGCTTCTCCGTAAGGCATCGTCGCTCGAGATATTGACGGACATGTCCGGGGTTCCTGTATTCGAGGATTACTAGGGTTCTAGCTGGGAATCACCATCCCATATTCCATATGTTAAAGAATACGGGTAATCATGTAATGATGTTTCATCTCGTAGTTCCTATCGAAAGCAAACAAATATTTTTATTTAAAATATTTAAAATCGACCAACATATTATTATAATATTTAGTATGTAATACATTAATATTTTTAATTTTAATCAATAATATCAAAGCAAACAAATACTTTTTTTTTAAATAAACTAAATGCCTGTGTTCTGTAAAATTTAAATTCTCGACCTCATGAATATTTAAAATCAATGATTTAACTTACTACCACAGTACTATCAAATAAATTGAGGTCTTATTTACTTTGGATGATTAGTCATGGACTCATGATATCATGACTAATCGTTATTTATTTCTTGTTTACTTAAAAATGGGCATGAAGCCCAAAAATAATAACTATTCAGTTGTGATTGAAATCCAGCCCATCAAATTTTGATTAAAAATTGAATTCGAATTTTACCCTTAAATGTCCCAAGTAATTTACCATATTGTCCCCACTTGTACGTAAAGTAACAAATTAACCTGCTTATGAAAGGAGATTTCTTGAAAAAAGAAACACAATCTCACAAACTCTCCTTCTTTGAAAAAGAGACGACAATGGCAGCTGAGCTAAATCGATGAATGTGGTTGTTTTGACAAAAAAAAAAAAAAAATACATATTCTACTCTTTAATTTACGATCTATTTTATCATAAAAAAATTTCGTTTGATTTGCTATGCTCTACCTTGCTACTGATAGTTTATACAAAAAAGAAAATCTCTTGTTGCAAAAACAGCCAATTGGAAAACAAGAGTCATGCTTTTAATCCTCTAAGTATTACAAATAAACTATACCATTTGATCCCTCTATCAGTTTAAAAATTTGTAAGATTGAGTTCGGTGGCCTAGGCACATTGCTCATCCGCCATTCGAAGGTACCGAATCAGTGCTATCATCTACGGAGAAGTTTTCTTGCTTTATTATGAGCAGGAAAACGAGACTAGAAGTAAATAGCATAGAACTCAAAGCCGAAATTGCAGAACTGCTGCCTCGGGTTCGTGATCTTAGTTCTGGCAGAGCTTACCACAGCCGTTATGGCTCTCGCGAAGTGTTGCGCGGCAATGGAGGTGGAGACGGCAGTGGTGGGGAAAGAAAAAGGGGGCTGAGGCGACAACGGAGGTTTAGATTTTTGTTGAAATCGAGGAGGGGAGTCAAGGAAAGGGCTGGTGTCTCCTCGTCAGCAAATGAGGGTGGAATTGAAAAGAGAAAAGAGGGAGATGAGAGCATGTTGGCTGGACGGCAAGAGAGATGATCTTCTTTTTTTCAGAGAAGAAGATGAGCTGGACCATTTCTTTTGATGGGCTTGGGATCCTCTACTCCCATATCATACTCCATCTCCTATTGCATTAATAAATTGATGCCATGTGGACAAATTTAAAAGAAGATAAAAGTTTTGGGCATGAAAGAGAAAATGCTAATACAATATATGGGCAAGAGAGAGAAAATCCAATATCCCTGCTTCCACACACTAATTTAAAGGCTGAATTTGACGGAATTTAAACTAATATAATTTAATAATTAATAGACTAATTATACTTCCTCAATATCTAAAATTAACTTGTCTAGTATACTTGAGTATATAGTAATATATGTGTAAGGCAAAAAAAAAAAAAAACAATTGTTCAATTTTAATTTCTTATTATTCTTAAAACTAGTTTGAAACTTTATATAAGAATTACTATTTTAAATTAGAGAGTATTTATCATCAAAATAAAATTTTAAACTTAATTAAAAATCTTATTTTGAAGTATATTCAAAAGAAGATGATCAAGAGCTTTTATTTAAAAGAAAAAAGTACTTGCCTAATTGCTAAGAAAAGGGTAGTAAATAAATATGTGTAGGATAAAAAATATTAATTTTTTTTAGTTATAGGATTAAAAAGTCAATACCTTCTAAGTTGCAGGATTAAAATTAGAATTTAATTAGGCCATGTACAATTTTTTAGCCAAAGAATGAAAGTTAATTTTAGAGATAATTACACTCACCCCCGAAGTTTGGTGTACGTAATTGTACTTAGACCCTTTATGGTTTGAGAAATTACATCTAGCATCCCTGAGGTTTGCTTCCGTCTAACAAGTAAGTCCCTCTATTAGTCAAAATTCACTGAATTTGCTTATATTAAATAAAAAATAGAATGAAATTTTACCCTTAATATAATTGATTGATTCTTGACTTATTGCAGGTCAAATAATTTTTTCAGATTAAACTATCCTTATACCGGTAAAAGTTTACCTCCTCACATACATTAATGCGTGAAGATGTATGAGGGTAATTTGATTATAAAAAAATTATTTGATATGCAGTAAGTCAATAATCAATCTATCATGTGTTGATATAGATTTTTTTTAATTCTTTTTTGTTAATATAAGTAAATTCAATTAATTTTGACTAACGAAGGAACTTATTTATTAGACAAAAAGCAAAGTTTTAGAGGTATTAGATATATTTTCTAAACCACAAGAAATGAGAGTGAGAGTGTAATTATCCCTTAATTATATTATCATGTAAGTTACATTATATTATACAAATTTGTGATTATAATACCTAATATATTTAATTTTTCTTTCAATACAGGTCAAAATTTTTTTATATTTTTATTAAAAAATTTTATATTTTTATTTTTTTTAAATATTTAAATTTATATATTTTGGAATTACATATTTATTCAAATATGTACTGCTAGTATATACAAAAAACAGTTTTGGTTCTACTTACAATAAAAATATTATTTAAGTGAGGACCGATTACAAATGAGAAGAGAATAAATAATAAAGAGGGGAGACGGTGGGTGTGTGTATTGTAAATGTTAGTGTATGTGTAGTGTGTGGAAGCAAGAATATTGGATTTTCTCTCTCTTACCCATATATTTATTAGTATTTTCTCTTCATGCCCAGGACTTTTATCTTCTTTTAAAATTGTCCACGTGACATCAATTTATTGATGCAATAGGAGATGGAGTATGATATGGGAGTAGAGGATCCAAGCCCTTTTGATGATTACTTACAATAATTTATTATAAATAATTAATTATCATTAATTAATTAAAATTTTTGAATCCTTTAAAATAAAATTATTTTAAATTTTACTTTAAAAATTAAAATATTACTTATTGTAAATTTAAAATTTGGATAACAATAAATAAATAATACATAAAATTTTAAAAATAATTTTTTCTTCTGATGTTAAAAATTTGTAATAATTCGTAAAATTAACATAATATCAAATATATATATTTATATTATTTATTATATATCATTAATATTATATATATATTTTATATTATTATATTACTAAATATTATTTCTAATGGAGATTAATATGATTGTGATAGAAAAAGTAATATAAATATAAGATGCATATATAAAATTATTTTTTTTTTTTATTTTATTTTGTTTTATTACAAGGGCAAAAAAGTCTATTGTTAATGTTAATCAATTCCAGTATGTTACAAAGTAAACATGAGAAGACTGATACTTCCACTATTCAATTTTTAATAGTAATAAGTAAATATATCATAATACAATCAATCATATCATTATCACAATTTCAATCCCAACTTGATATATCACCTAAAATAAAGGCGGCCTAAGGGGATAATGTGCACCATATTGATTTTAAATACTCTGAATTATTTAATTTGCATGGTCATCAATTGATAGAACGAACATCTAAATATAGATAAATTAGATTAGAAAAAAATGCAATTTACCTCCATGTGATATGAGAAATGAGCAAAAAATTCCTGTAAAAAATAAAGCAAATTACCCCATGTCTAAACCATTGATATAGGGTAATTTGCTTTATTGTTTGAAACACGGGAGATAATTTGCTAATTCTTTTTTCACAAGGAGATATTTGCTTGTTACACATGCGTATATGGGCGTAGTTATGAAAACTTTCCCATCAAGTGGGCAAATTTTGACGGTTCTTAACCGTGGCAAATAACTTTTCATGATGGAAAATTTAATTTTTTGCATCAGTTTTATTTAACCATAGTTAATAGTAATTATTTACAATGATTTTTAGCCATGACCACTAATACTGTAGCCAATAATAATTTTTGGAATAATTATATTTGCACCCCTTGATTTATGGCATGTTTACATAAACCACCCCTATCATTTAGATAATTACACATACACCCACCAAAATATCATTATCACTTACACAAGCCACCCCTTACTTTTTTGAGAAATTATACACACACACACACACATCCTAAAAATGTTAGTATCATTACACAACTACCCCTATTTTTTCTATCAGGGATAGCAAAAGACAAGAGTGATTTATATAAATAGACCATAAATCAATGAATGTAAAAGTAATTATCCTTAACTAGTGATGGCAACTCCGGACACGAGACCCGCCCCATTTCATAAACCCCGGGCCCATACCCGCCCGCCCAAACCCCGGACCAGCCCCGCCAAACCCACCCCGTTTCGCCCGATTTAAATTCTTAATTTTGTAGTTAAATAATATCAATTTAAATTTAGTAATTTAACATTGTTCTTTTTATCTAAAATGAATTTATATAATACAAAAAATATATTCAATTAATATTTTATTTTTTCAATAAGTAATATTAGTTTAGATTTAAAATACTTTAACATAGTTTTCAATATCAAATTAATTGTATGAGATAAAGTATACACTCAACTAAGTTTGTATTTTTTTATTAAGTAATATCATTTTAAATTTAGTAACATAAATTTTGATCTAAAATGAATTTTATAATATAAAGAATACAATCAAGTAATTTTTTATTATTTCAATAACTAATATCATTTTAGATTTAGGTACTTTAATCTAATTTTTCCTTATACAATGAATTATATAATATAAACAAAACATTCATCTAATTTTTTAATTTCACAATAAATAATATCCAATTTAACTTAACATAGTTTTATCTAAAATGAATTATATAATTCAAACAATACATTCAACTAATATTTTTCAATAAGTAATACTAAATATCATTATAAGATTAGGTAACTTATCATAAATTTTTTTTATCTAAAGTAAATTATATAATACAAATATACATCTAACTATTTTAATTTTGATATTTTATATATAGAGTTGGATATATGCAATATTATTTAAAAGTTTATCTATAATATCATTATTTTCTACTAATAATGTTTTACATGTGAATAGATAAATAATAACAAAAATATTAAAAAATAAATCGGGTCAAGTTCGGTACAAAACCCGTAACCCGCCCCGAATCCAATAATATGAGGATCAAATTCGCCGTTTCGAGATAAGTCCAAATCCGGGCCCTAAAAAATCGAATCCAATTGCTATTCCTATCAATAATTTTTCTGGTGACATAGGACTAATAAGCCCCACGAGGTACACGAACTACCTGTAAAAGGACATCATCTCCCTAATTCTTACAATTACTAAAACTTACACCTATGTTTTCATAGTACTACATGGATGTAATGCCACGATAGTATGACTATGCATGAAACATGCAAGAAAATCAGAATACTTATCTCACATTCTATCTAAGTTAATGTAATTAATTAATAGAAAAATTATATTTTTAGTCTTGTATTTGAATACGAGTGCACTATCGTCGCATCAATTATGTGACATTAATGATCCCATACAACTTACAGAAATTTCAGTTTTAGTCTTTTCGTCATATTCTATTAGTATTTGACGAAAAAACAAGCGTTGTTAATTCTTTGGCCTTCTAGATAATGGTCACCTACATTTTTTTTTCGCGTTAAATTCATTTTGACCCCCTGCATTATGAAAAAAATATCAAAAAGTCCTTAAAAAAATTTGAATATAAAAAATTATCCTTGTGTTATGAACAATGACTCACACAGCCTCTTGGTCAACGGGCCTCAGGGGGTTTTTTGAATTTCTTTTTATATCACAGGAGGTGTAATTGATACTTTATTTTTCTTAGAATTTTTTTGACATTTTCAATATTACAGGAGATACTAACGGGATATGATAAAACGACTAAAAGTTAGTGCTTTCTTATCACTTGTGAGATAATTAATGAAAATCGGGTAATTAATGAAACAAAAAATGTACTGATTCTAAAATTTGAGACAAAAGATGCTACTTTCCCTTAACTAATAATAATGATTAATTAAAAATGTAAAGTAATTTTTAGGGGTAATTTCACCGCTCTCTTCCTCTGAGGTTTGGTGCAATTACACATAAATTCTCGATAGTTTGAAAAATTACATTTTTGTACTCCTGACTTTTGTTTCTATCTAACAAACAGATCCATCAGTTATTCAAAATTCACCGAATTTGGTGCTATTAACAAACAAGTTGAATGAGAATCCATATTTATCATCGATTGACTTATTACTTTGCAATCAAATAAATTTTTCTGACCAAAATGATCTTATAAGGGTGAATATATATACCTCCTCATATGCATTATCGTGTGAAGATGTATAAAAGATAGTTTGATTAGAATAAGATTTATTTGACCTACAATAGATCGATAATAAACCAATAGTTGCAAATATAAATTTTCATTCAACATTTATTGATATCAACGAATAAATTAAGTGAAATTTTAACTAACGAATGGGTTTATTTGTTAGTTAGAAACAAACGTCAAGAATAATAGATATAATTTTTTAAATTACAAAAAATTCATATGTAATTACACTAAATTTCAAGAAAGTACCGTGTAATTAGTCCTTAATTTTAATGTTGTGGGTAGCCTATTTAGAATAATTGGGATTAGGGTTTGCAGCTACAACATAGTCTCCCTCCTACATAAGAGTAGGGGGGACTGCAGTTTGTAAGCAATATTTTAGGATGTGACAGTACATTTTTAATTAAATTGCTTCCATCTAACGTTGTTGGTAATTTTTATGTCTGTATTTTTCTCATATAATAAGGTGGGCGGTGTGTAATTTTGCAAGTATATATGTATGTGATAAAACACATTGATATGTGCATAATTAAGTTATCAAACACCCTCCAAAAAATTTTAAATATATATAGTAAATGTTTATTTCACTCAATGTGAATTCTATTCTTTATTGACGATTTATAGTGACACGTACCTAAATATGCGATTATATATGTAATTATATAATCACTTTAAAATCCTCGGAATATATGACCTTAAAGAACTTTATTCGACAAGAATGACAAATAAAAACGTAAAATAATTACTGCTGCTACATAGAAAACAGGTTTTATTTCAATTTTAATTTTGTAATTTTGAGGTATGTAGCGTTTTAATTTTTAAAAATGAAATTTATGATTTGATCCATTATTTTGTAAAAACTTGGGGATATATTAAACTAGTGGAGTGGACCATTAGTGGTTAATTTTTTAATTTTTGGCAAAATATTTTAAAAAATCGCAAAATTTAGAAAAATAATAGACCAAATTATATATAAGTTGGGTGTATTACATTTTGCCACTCAATTATATTTATTTTTACACATTATAAAACTTTTTTTGTATTAACTTACCGTCTCAACTTTGCAAAATTTGACGGTTATCACATATATGACTATTTTTCGATCAAATTTTTTGCTTGGAAAATATCACATGTAGTGTACATATGATATTTAAAGACAATGTGATCTTTAGATGATATGGAGTACACTGCATGTGATATTTTTCAAAAAAAAAATTATTAAGTAACTTGTAAATTTTACAAAGTTGAGATGGGTAAATTGATACAAAAATAAATAAATAACTAACTAACGAAGTGTAAAAACAATTTTTTTTTACAGGAAAACCATACATAATATGAATGACAAAACGTAACATATATACCCTTATAAATTTCATTTGTTAAAGAAAAAAATATCGAACCCCTATAATTATAAGACAATAATTGCAATAAAGTAAAAAAAAAATATTAAAAACCCCTCAACTGTATTTTCGACTATCCAATTTGATCCGGGGTCGCAGGTCGTAGTCTCCTCACGTCCTCGGTATGTAGTGGTCCTGAGAAAATACAGCAGGTCATCAGACTCGCTGGGGGATACCTAGCCAAAATTCTTCGATGCCAAAGTTAGTGAAATGTTCGAGATAGATTGGGTAGTGAAATATCAACACAAAGTGATCTAAAGCGATCTAAAGTAAGTAGGTGTGTCATAAAAATATTAATCATAAATGAATTAGGTGTGAAGTATTTATATTACCCGGATGGATCCACCTGCTTATTTGAGGGGTCCATTTGCATGACTCCACGTGGCATCATCTAAGTCCGTAGGTGTAAAAATCGACGATTGGTAACAGCTGTAATATGGGTCGGGTCATGGGTCACTTGCAATCCGACGGATCCACATAGTGTGTACCTGGCTCGGGTCACGGGTTCGGAGCGACCCGAACCCGACCCCGACTGACTTGGGTTCTTCAGGTGTTTCTTGCAATTTTAACCACTTTCGAAGGCATTTTTTACATTTCACGAGTGGTTCCATTTATCCCATATCACAATTATTGTTTTAAAAATTGAAATTTTTGTATACCATAACTGATGTAAGCATCAAAAGGTTATCGTAATAAAATCTAAAAGTCTTTAACGCGTCTTGTGTTGCAACTAATGATGATAATACTTATTTTGACAATTGATTCACCATTTTTTATTATTATTATTATTAGATATCATCGCCCGTTGTCCTATGAATATATAAAAATAAATAATTTTAAAAATTAATACGATAATTTTTTATAATATTAGTATCTATATTCATATTTAAATCTAAAATTTCAATGTCATGGGGCTTTTTTGTGATATGGGGCTAAAAAACGATTCAATGCTAATTTCTTCAATAATGAACTTTTCTAAGTTTGAGAAATGGCTCGTCATCAATGAGGCCTAACTCAGTTGGCGAAGTTGAGGCCCCATGATTTTAGAGGTTATGGGTTCAAATCTCATCAAATGCGTGGGATATTGTCTGCTACATAGCAGGAGTTGTGGTCTACTGCTTAGTAGAAATAATTATACTTGTAATCGATTTTATTTAAATTAATAATAGTTAATTGATCTTACCTAAAAAAAAAAAAACAAAGAAAAAGAAACGGCACATCAATACCAACGATGTTTTAGTCCAGTGATTAAAATTGAGGTTTCAAAAATGATTAAAATTATAAGTTCGAATTCCATCAGACGTGTGGATTTTATCTAATTAATACAAGTTTATCATATTTTTAGTTTATTAGTTTATTATAATACGAATTTATTAATTGAATTAATTTTTTTTATTTTAATATCTACACTAATATATACTAATATAAAAAGAAAAGTCCCTCTACACTCACAAATGGCGATTAATGACACCGGCACACTAATTTTTAGTGATGTCAAAAATGCCCTTGATGACAAAATAACTAACTCATCCAACTTTTCAAAGTTTACATTAATTGATATTTTTTTTCTTTCTTTGATTAATGTAGTGTATTGATTTATATATTTTACTCTTATTTATAATATATACTTTAAAATATAAAAGATTATTTATTATATGGACGTAGGAACGGCGTGCCATAATGACTAGTATAAAAATAAAAGGGATTCCACACTCACAAATGACGGTTAGTGACACTGTCGCACCAATTTTTTGTAAAGTCAAAAAATGCCCTTCACTAATAAGATAACTAACTCATTCCACTTTTCAATTTTTTATTAACTAATAAATTAGTTTTTTTTCTTTTTAATATTATGTATTGATTTATTATTTTGTTTTTATTTATAATATATTTTAAAATATAAAAATTATAGTATATACACATAAAAAACGACGTGATACAACAACCAGTATAAAAAGGAAAAAGAGAGTCAAATATAATTTGAGATGTGAATGCAGACACAAGAAACTACCCACACGCTATGTTGCTCAGCCCAATATTCCATCCCGAGACATATCAATATTTAATTTATTACTCTACATATAATAATTCATTGAACGCAGTGAAAAATTCAAATTCATTTAATTTAATTTTTGTTTTGACCTTTTTTCTTTTTATCTTTTTGATATGTTTTTGGTGGAATAAATATCATAATATTTAATTATAATCCAAACTTTATATTAGTATTTGAAAATAGATTAACAAAATACAATTTCGTTTTTAATTTTTGTTCACGTTTTGAGAATTATTTTCACGACAATGAATAATGATAACACAAATATATAAAATTTTAATAATTTCATTATTCTTAACAAAATTGAAGCATATATATGTTTTATTCCATTATTATTACATTATACATAGATACTAAATAATTATTTATTTCTGTAAATTAAGAAAGATTTGTGAAATTTATCATAATTATAAATACCTCTTTATTATACGAAAAATTATAAATATCTTTCGAGATTAGCAATTATCTAACATATACCTACAATGATTTGTCACAAGAAGGTATTTATTAGATAGTCATCTATACTATTATAAAAGAAAACCCTTTAAGCAAACCAACTTTAGAATGTTCGAATTTACCCTTCATTTTTTTTTTCGCTTTAAATTTTTTTGGTCAATTTAGTAATTTTAATATTTTTTAATAATTTTATAATTATTTTTTTTTCTTAACTACCCACTCATCCACATTCTTCTCTCACCTTAATTCTTCACATTTATTATAATTTATTCTTTTCATAATTTTTTTATCATATTTTACAATGATTTTTTTTATATGCTCGCGGGAACTGCGTGCAATGAAAACTAGTTAATTTTAAAAAATAATTGTAAGTATGATAAATTTTAAAAAAAATCCATTATAATTTACCCCACATTTTCATATTAAAATATCTCTAGAAATATACAGATGACATGGATTTTATTCTGTGTGTATAACACAATAAAATATATGATAAAGTTTTAAAATATGGTAGTTACACCCATTTTTCTAAAATATGGTGTAATTATACGTCAATCTTTTATAATTTGAAAAATTACATATTGTACCCCTAACTTTTATTTCTATCTACTATTATAAAAGAGAACCCTTTGAGCGTACCAACTTTAGATTACCCCAATTTACCCTTTATTTTATTTTTCTCTTTAAAATTATTTTATCAAATTAGTAATTCAATATTTTTTAATAATTTTATAATTATTTTTTTCCTCATAACTACTCACTACCCCACATTTCTCTTTCTCCTTAATTCTCCATATTTATTATAATTTATAATTACAATTTATTCTTTTAACATTTTTTTTCTTATCATCTTACATCAAATTTCTTTTATATGTTTGCGGGAATTGCGTGCGACGATATCTAGTTTAATAAATAAATTCCTTTCTAGCCAAAATTCACTAAATTATTGATAATAGCACAAAAGTTGAATGAAAATTCATATTTATTGTCCATTGACTTTTTACACACATGTTGCAAGTAAAAAAATCTTTTTCCAACAAAAAAACATTTATTAAGATAAAAATATACCTCTTCACATGCATTATCGTGTGAATATGTATAGGGGTGATTTAATTAGAAATATTTATTGACCGGCATAATAATAAGTCAATTTAGAGTAAATATAGATTTTTATTTAATTATTTTTGCTAATATTAGCAAATTCAGTGAATTTTTACTAACGTTAGATATATTTATTAGATAGAAACAAATATTAAAATTATTAAATATAATTTCTCAAATTATAGAGAATTTATGTATAGTTATATCAAATTTCACGGTAGAGGTGTATAATTATCTATTAATTTTTAAAAGATTTTAGATTTACATTTATTATTATTTTTGTTCTTCTGTTGTACCACCACCCCCACAATCCATAACTACGTTTGCCCACTCTCAAACCATACTCTCTCTCCATTTCTGCCATAACTGTTACCTCTCTCTCTCTCTTTCGTTTATAACTGATCAGACGTGCAAGAAACAATACTACAATAAGCAGTGCATTACTCCATCAAGAAGTAGAGGAGCCAAAAACCAAAAGAACCAAAACAGGAATCAATAACACGCACTGCACAGTGGCTTTTTGACAGTTTTAGTTGCTGTCTTGCTTGCAACTACGGCCTCTTTGGTCTTTCCTCCTCTCTCTCTCCTTATTCATGTACTTTAGGAAAAAAGATAATAAAAAGACTGAATCTTGACTGAAAAAGATTGAGAAATGTGCAGTATCCCGTTTGTGGGGAACTCCGAGGCTAAGTTCTTGGCAGATTTTTGCAACAAAGGACGCGTTTCAGGCTGTTTAAGCCCTCTCTCGGGATTTTTGGATTGATGGTTTGTGTGATTTTTGGCTTCCTTTTGTCTTCACAGCATGAGAGGTTTCCACAGGTGAGAACTGGTGATGGAGGGGGGGTTTGAGAGCAGGAAAAAGATTGATTTTTGGAGTGGTGGGTGTGACGTGTTTGATGGTGATTGGGTGTGGGATGATGCCTATCCTCTCTACCAATCGAGGGATTGCAGGTTCTTGGATGATGGGTTCAGGTGCTCTGAGAATGGGAGGCCAGATATTCACTACACTAAGTGGAGGTGGCAGCCCAGAGATTGCAACTTGCCCAGGTTGTCTTATTTTCCTCATCTTTTTATAGTATTTATACTTTGATTAACAACGGTGTTTCTGGGCAAAGATGTCTTCTATCTTGATTATGATGCTCTGTAGTTTGAGTTCAGAGAGTGAAAATGATCAAAATTCTCTATGAATCTTGGTTGTTTTCAGCGAATAGGCAAAGTATGATTGAGCTAATCTTGTATGGATTTGATTGGCCTTTTCTTTTTTCCAGCCTGTTCCTGTTAGATTTTTTAATGAAAACAAAATCTTGATTCTTGGTTATGAAAATAATCAGTGGAGTATTCGGCAAAATTACAAATTTACTCCAACTTTCATAAAGAAGAGGACTTAATGTGTTGAGCTTTTCTCAATTTTGGGATCATTTTGAAAATCCCATAAAACAGAGGAATGAATAAGTGTTGTTTTCTTAATTTTGGGACTGTTTTGAAAATAACGTATAGCAGAGGACTACAAGTATTGCATCTCCTGTATTATTAGGACTAAAAGTGTAATTTTTCCAAGAGTATTGTGTCAGCACTACTTGTTCTTGTACCGGTAATTTGTTGTAGTTTGAGGATATTGTAATCATAATCATTCATCGTTTCTCTCCATATCAACTCTTCATAATCTGTTCTGTCAGTGGTTTTTCTGATATCAAGACTCCGTTTATGCATTGATCTTCTTCTGGGAACTGCATTCTCTTGATCATGTTCTTATTTGATCTGTCCTTTCGCAACAAAAGTTCTGTTGGCTGTATTGCTCTGAGTGTCTATTGATTATGATTATCGGTTGCTTGTAACAGATTCGACGCGAAAGTTATGTTAGATAAACTGCGTAATAGACGTGTAGCGTTTGTGGGAGACTCAATTGGAAGAAACCAGTGGGAATCACTTCTCTGCATGCTGTCTTCTGCAATTTCGGACAAGGACTCAATATATGAGGTGAATGGCAACCCCATCACGAAGCACAAAGGATTCTTGGTCTTTAAGTTTACAGATTATAATTGCACCGTGGAGTATTACAGGGTTCCGTTTCTCGTGGTGCAAGGCCGGCCTCCTGCTGGAGTTCCATTAAACGTTCAAACTACGTTAAAACTAGATAGAATAGATTGGAGTTCATCACAATGGAGAGATGCTGATGTGCTTATATTCAATACCGGACATTGGTGGAATTATGAGAAGACCATAAGGGGGTAATCTCTTTTAACTGTAATCTCTTCATATATATACCTTTTTACCCGGGATATGTTTAATTTGGCCTAATTTCCATTTCGGGTCGTTTTCTGATGATGCATACATGGTTACCATTCAGCATGAAAATCTCTGAACCAAGAATGTTTTCTTCATCTCTTTCTCTTGAGTGTGTTGTGTGTGCGATCATTTTCCTTCTCAATTTGCTGATGAACGCTCGTGGATTATCAGAGGCTGTTACTTCCAAGAAGGTTCAGAGGTGAAGATGGACATGAGAGTTGACACTGCATACCGGAAGTCCTTAGAAACGGTTATAAGTTGGGTACATCGCGAAGTGAATACTACCAAGACACAGGTCTTCTTTCGGACATTTGCTCCTGTGCACTTCAGGTCTCATTCAAGCTCTTCTTTCCTCGATCGCTTCTTCCTGTTTTGCTTTTTCACCTCCACATTATATTCATTACCTGTGACTGTTTTTTTTTGCCTGAAATCTAGTAATGTTGTGCATATCGTAAGGTCATATATCCATATATCTACCGATACTTTGACATTCATCCAACAGCAAATGGCTACTAATCTGGCCTTGAGGTCGGAACAAGCCCCTTAACGTCCATCGTCTTACTATCCTGATTGCCTGTTTGTTTGATTAATCTGTCAAAAGCATGTTCTCTATTCATTTCGAGTGAAAATCATAAACGTTTTCTCAGCGGTGGAGATTGGAGATCAGGGGGAACATGTCACTTGGAGAACTATCCTGAGCCAAATTCGTCTTCAGAACTATCCGACACATTGACAAAGTACACCATATTTGCCCAAGTAGTATCAGCTCACACAAACACATACAATTTGAGCGCTCTGCATGTACTAAATATAACTCACATGTCGTCAAGAAGAAAAGACGGGCACTCGTCTTTGTACTACTTGGGTCCAAAGAGAGGCCCTGCACCCATCCACAGGCAGGACTGCAGCCACTGGTGTTTGCCTGGAGTTCCCGATACGTGGAATGAGCTGCTCTACGCCCTCTTTCTCAAGAATGAAGCGACTAGAACGTCAAATTCATCGGCCTTTCGTGCAAAGGTATGATGGTTTTCTCGACGCTGTACATATATAACTCACACAGTGCAAGAAGACGTCGTTTTTGGATTGATGCATGAAGTTTGAGTTCATTGAGCAAGGCCAAGATCATTTCCCTGTTCTTTTGAGTTTTTGTCGAGAATTTTGACTTTCGGGTATATAGTAGAACTGCAGATGGCTGCATTTTTCGATTGATTTCAAACGGAGTCTTGAGTTTAGAGGTGAGGTTCGTTCAAAGAAGACACATCAAAAACAAATACATATTCTTCATACCTTTTCTTTTTGCTTCTTTTGAGCAGTGTTAGAGAAGTTGCAGATGATTTGTACAAACTGTAGAAAGATAAAATAAAAGAGAGTGCCCATGTATTTATTATTGATTATTCCACCTCTATATATAGAGGTGGATTAAAGATAACTACAACTTAATGGATAACAACCAAAGATACCTATCTAGAATAGATAACAAAAGATAAGCACAAATGATAATGATAAATCCTGAATATTCTAACACTCCCCCTCAAGTTGGACATGGAGATCTTGATTGTAATGTTCAACTTGGACAAAAGAAGTGAAAACTTGGACAGACAGTTGTAGGTGTAAAACACCAGTAGAAAGACACTTAGCCCATAGAAGACAGCTAGTGTAGAAGACAGTCAATTTTAGGTGCAAAACACCAGTAGAAAGGCACTTAGCCCATAGAAGACAGCCAGTGTAGAAGACAGACAGTTTTAGGTGCAAAACACCAGTAGAAAGGCACTTGGTCCATAGAAGACAGCCAGTGTAGAAGACAGTCAGTTTTAGGTGCAAAACACCAGTAGAAAGGCACTTGGCCCATAGAAGACAACCAATTTTAGGTGCAAGACACCAACAGAAAGGCACTCAACATCACCAGGTGGAGTTGTATCGAGGAAATATAGACCACCACGCAATAAAGACACCCGGAGAGGAAGGTGTGGCAGTGGCAGCTGCAGCCATTTTCATAAAACAAGGGATAATCAGTCATTTAGGCCATGAGCAGCGGAGTACGGCGGTCCGGCCGGCCGAGGAGAAGCGCCGGAGGGGCGCGAGCGACGGGGGACAGGAAAACAGAGCCGCCTGTGCGCGGACAGATGCGCCGCGGCAGAACGGTCGCCGGAATCTGGGCGGCGCGAGCGGGGGCGCCAGAGTGGCGCGCTAGAGCGCCGGAGCCAGGGCGGCGCTCTGACTGCGCGAGGAACAGCGGCGGCGCGCTGTGCGGGGAGCAGTGCCGCAGCGGCATGAGGAACAGCGCCCGAGCGGCGGCGCGCGGTGGGGCGCGGTTTAGAGCTGATGGTCAGTGGCGGCGGGTGGGGGTGTGGGTGATTAGGGTTTCACCTAATTAGGTTTAATTTATTTTTTTTTAAACCTGCTCTTATACCATGTAGAAAGATAAAATAAAAGAGAGTGCCTATGTATTTATTATTGATTATTCCACCTCTATATATAGAGGTGGAATTAAAGATAACTACAACTTAATGGATAACAACCAAAGATACCTATCTAGAATAGATAACAAAAGATAAGCACAAATGATAATAATAAATCCTGAATATTCTAACACAAACCATTACATTCTGCTGTACTAATTGAAGAACTCTACAAATGTAATGCAAGAAGAGAAAGCATGCATACTTGATGAAAACCTTTACTATGTGCAGGCTGCTACGTGTGTTGTCTGAGGGTTGTGGATGCGATTCTTGCAACATCCCTCATTAAGATTTATGACTCCCCTCCTCGGACGTTTTCGGTTTTTGTTTTTTTGTTTTTTGTTTTTTTTTTTTCCACGACGCTAATATTAATGCACATTCAATGCGTGTGAGTAGTCTAAATTTTTATTTTAATTATTTAATGATAAAGAATCCAAGCTTGGTATTTATTTCACATGTTAGAAAACAGAAAAAAATGAATTTTTCGTCCTACGGGGAAGTCTACACTCTTCCATCAAAAAAATTTTTTTTCAACACGTGGACATTTTTCTGAACGAAGCTCTGAGAAATTTACATACTGAGATACTGGTATCAAAAGTGTAGACCCCGTATCCTGTTGAACGAAAAATGTTAGAGCAGAATTGCATTTTCGTCCCATATAATTCTGGTCCCAAATTAGTTACTTTTTCGACATATTTAGTGCGAAAAAATCACTTTTTATCGAAAAATAACACCCGGTACACGAATATGGTTTTACCCGTTTATATTTGATGGAGTTGGGTTGTGCCTAATGTCAAAAAAAAAAAAAAAGAACTTTATTTTTGCAGACCATTTTATATTCATGTAAGGTGAAGAGAAAAAGAATTTTGTAAAAAGAGCGTGGGAGAAGGAGAAAACAAAACAAAACAATGTAAGAGTAGAAAGTCTGTGTAAAGAAGAATAGGTGAAAAGAAATTACAAAACACATTTTTATTAATGGCTACATCAAATTACCTCATAGTATGTTCGGATTGATGGATTTGGATTTGAAGGAAGGATTTGGTGAAAGGATTTCAAATGACTCCATTTGAAAGAATTTGAAATCCACCCATATTCATTAAAATTTAGTTTTAAATTAAATGGAATGATTTGAAATCATTTGGATTTGGAATTATCCAAACATGTCAATGGATTTGTTATGAAGAATTTGAAATCCATGATTTCAAATCCTTCAATCCAAATGCAACCTCAGAGAATTGAAATATGCACAAAATAATATTAATTGTCTAAAAAAAAAAGTAAAAGAATCAATTGATCCTTTCCCTGTGACGAAGCTAGAAATTTTGCTTAGCCCTATCGAAAATTTATAATTTATTGGAAATTTATTTAAAAAATTAAATTATTATAATTTATTATTGCAAATTAAATACATATCATGATATAAATACAACTAATTCCTAGAAATATGTGTTTTTGTTTCCACATTAAGTGTTGCTTCTATAGGCAGGCGATGTAACAAAAGATCCCACTAAATGTCGTAATTTTTTAATGACAAATTTATCCGTTTCCTGAAAAATCAAAAGCTATATTTATATAAATTATAATCACAAATTTCATAAATAATTTTTATATCTAAAAACTTATTTATTTGACCTGAGAGATTAGATATATAACATAAAAAAAATATAAATATAACAGTAATTGAAATTTTGGGAAAAGTTATAACTGTGATGTTGAGGAAATCACAAGATGGAACAAACTTTTTTTTTACAAGAAAATTGTGATTTTTTTTTCTTGTACAATAGCCGCTCGCGTGTTGATGTGGAAGATTAGATGAGAATTTATATTGATGAAGAAGATTATATGGCAATTTAATATTTTTTTGTACAAACATGAGTTTGGGCTACAATAAATTAATATGAAATTTAATAATATTTTTATAGCATCTTCTAAACTTCTATTGAGAGGATATCTCTATAAGATTACATATTTGATAATCATGATTTCTCCACATGATTTTTACCCCTTAATTTAAAAAAGCCTACAAGAATTGATGAATTTAAAAAAAAAAAAAAGAATTTCTAGACTTTTAATATATATATAATAATATATAATTATATAAAACTTAATGGGCTATATGGCCTAAAGGCAGTCTAAACCCAAGCTCTATTGGCCGCATGCTTGGCTAGCCCCCTCTTCTACCTTCTCGTATTCCTCACTCGAGTAATTTGAGGTTAATTTTTATATTTTGATCTATTTATTATTTATTATATCCACAATTACTAATTATAAAAGTTCAAATATTTAAGTTACTTTTAATTTTTTTTATACATATTTAGAGGGAATTTATGCCAATTTTGATTTTTGTAAAGGATAAATAATATATAATTATTCCTATATATATAATAATTATAAGGTATAATTACACTCGCCTCACTTGAAATTCGATATAATTGCACATAGACCCCCTGTTTTAAATTTACATATAGCACCCTTGAGGTTTGTTTTCGTCTAACAAATAAGTCCATTAGTTAACCAAAATTTACTGAATTTGTTGATATTAATGAAAAAATTGAATGAAAATTGATATTGACCTTTGATTGACTTATTACTGATTTTTATTGTAGGTCAAATAATTTTTTCGAACTAAACTACCTCATAGCGGTGAAAATATACCTCCTCGCATGCATTACACGAAGAGGTGTATGATGATAATTTGATCATACAAAGAGATAGATTTTTTTTTCGAACTTTTTATTAATATCAACAAATTCAATGAATATTTACTAACGGTGACTTATTTGTTAGACGAAAACAAACCTATGAGGTGCTAGATGTAGTTTTCAAAATAATAAGGGGTCTACATGTAATTACCCCAAATCTCATAAAAAAAGAACTGTAATTAACCTAATTATAATTATTTCAAACTAAAATTCAAGAGATTGGAATCATTCCATCATAATGTGGCCTAACTAGGCATGTGCCATGAAGTTGGCCAACATTCCATCAATATCTTTGACAAAAGTTAAAATTCTCAATGAGATTGTGTGTTGATTTGAATTGGAATCAATCCTCTCTAAGATTCCATCATCCAAACTTTAGATTTAGTTTTTTTATTACCAATTCTTTAATATTTTTAAGTTTTTTTTTTTTATAGAATTGATTTGATGCTAGGGACTAATACTTTTTTATGGAATATTAAAAATTATTATATACACTAATATAAATATAAATATATTTATACTATATATAATTGAAGAGGGTAAATTGGTATCTCAATTATTTTAGTATGTCAATTTTAATATTTAATTTAATTTATTTACTAACTTTCCGTCCAACTACTCTTATAACTTCTCATTCCCCCCACTATCTTTTCTAATTACTTCTTTTTTTATGCATCTTTTATGACATAATTTTTTTATAAATTTAATATTGATAGTATTTGTTTATACTTTATTAAAGTAAATATTTTATTTTAAATATATACAGAATTTGCTACATATGAGTGGGCAACAAATTACTAGTATATATAAAAGGTCATCTACATTCACATACGACGATTAGTGACACAATCGTACCAATTTTTAAATATGATAATTATACCCTAATTAGATATCTATACTAATATAAAAAATATATATTATACAATCACAAACAGCGATTTGTAACACCATCAGACCAATTTTTAAATATTAAGGGATAATTACACTCCCCTCCCCAAAGTCTTGATGTAATTACACTTAAATCCCATGTGATTTGAAAAATTATATCTAGCACCCTGAAGTTTGCTCCCGTCTAATAAATAAGTTCATTCGTTAGTCAAAATTCACTGAATTTGATGATATTAATAAAAAAATTTAAATAAAAATTGATATTTACCCTCAATTGATTAATTACTGACTTATTGCAGGCCAAATAATTTTTTTGGACTAAACTACCCTTATAACGGTAAAGATATACCTCTTCACATGCATTAATGAGGAAGACATATGAGTAATTTAGTCATAAAAAAATTATTTGACCTGCAATAAGTCAGTAATAAGTCAATCAAGGGTTGATATAGATTTTTTTCTGATTTTTTTTCTTTTTGTTAATAAGCAAATTTTTGGTAAATTTTGGATAACAGAGGGACGTATTTGTTAAAAAAAAACATGAGTGCTAGATGTAATTTTTCAAACAACACAGAGTGTACATGTAATTTACACAAACCTCAGGGAATGTAAGTGTAATAATCTCATATAACAATTATACCCCTAATTAGAAACTCTAAAAATTAATTGTAATTACTTTTTCATTTTAACAAAAGTCTCGTTATTTTAAGACCGTTACGCTAATTCTTTTGTTCTATTAATAGTATCTTAAGTTGATTCTTTTTTAAAATAAAATTTGTTGATTTATAAATTTTATTTTTAATTATAATATATTAATACAAAAAATTATTTATTATAAAAATACAGAAACAACGTGCCTCAAGTACTAGTGATTTTTAAAACTAGGAGGTTTGTCTAAACTCTTTTACCTACAAGCTACTTTATCAAAAAATGGGCAAAAAAATGTAAATCCAATTCGGAATTTTGATTATTAGGCCAAAAATCTTTAATAAGATATAACTTTAGAACTGGTAGTATAATTGTTTTTCATTAAATTTCTTTTGTAGTATATTTAGAAATCAAAGGGTATTTATGTAATATATATTCATAGTTTCGTAATATAGTGTGTGAATAGGTGATGGTCCTGAAGGCAGAACTATGGCGGAACAAGTATCAGCCACAACAACAAAAAAAAAAAGGTATCAGCCACAAATTTCCAAACTCCAGGTTAGTTTACAGCTATGAGTATTTTAATGGTCATGTATAGGGTAAATTACAATTAGGGGTGGAAATGATTCGAGTCGAACTGAACACATTATTGTTCAAATTTATTTGAATTATTATCGAACTTTAAAAATTATATTTAAATTTGGTTTGATTATTATTTTAGTCGAGCTCAATTGAATCAAACTCGAGTCGAGCTCGAGTAATTTGATATTTTTAAGTATATGTTACTATTTTTGCACTAATTGAATCGAGCTCAAGCCGAGCTTAGAAGTTTATCGAACAATTTTTTTTGTTCAAATTTAGTTTGTTAAATTTAACAAATCGAGTTCAAACGAGTTTTATTGATCAATTTCAATCGAGTATCGAATAGTTTGATTATTTTTTCAAACTTAATTACAACTACTTTTTTTATTAAATTATATTATAGATACTCTTTATTATATAAAATTATAAATATTTCTTAAATCTGAAATAATTATGTATTTTTTGAAAAGTGAGATAAAAGATACTACTTTATCCTTGCTTTTTTTTAAAAAAAATAAAAAATATAAAAAAAAGCTGAGGGTGGATAAAGAAAATAATCTGTTGAGAATATTAGATCATATAAATATTTTATAAAATTCTAAAGTACATAAAATTATAATTCATAATCTAAAATGGTAGTTTAAATAGTTCACTATAAAAATTTGGATTGAAACCTAACGGAATGCGCTCGTTGTTACACAGACATTAGAATTATTAAACAATAATTTTTTAAACCACGAATTAATTTTACCAAATTATAAAAGAGATGACTGTAATTTACACTTATATATATATATATATATATATCTCATTTTTAAGAAGTGAATTAGGTGTTAATCATCTAAATACATTTTATAAGATTCAAAATTTATTATAAAAATAGGGATACCTACACTGCCCTCTTTTGAGATTTGGTGTAATTACACATAAATCTCCTGTATTTTGAGAAATTACATATAGTACTCCTGACGTTTATATCTGTCAAACAAATAAATCCCTCCATTAGTCACAATTCACCAAATTTGATGATATTAGCAAAAGAGTTTAATGCAAATTCAAATTTACCCTCGAGTGGCTCATTACTCACTTATTACAGGTTAAATAAATCTTTCTGATCAAAATACCCTTATAAGAGTGAAGATATACCTATTCACATGCAATAGGTCAGCAAATAAGCCAATCGAGACAAAATATAAATTTTCATTTAATTTTTTGTTAATATCAACAGATTCGGTGCATTTTGACTACCAAGAGGTCTATTTATTAAATAAAAGGCTAAAATGCATTTTACCCCCCTGTGTTTTGTTGAAAAAGCTAAAAGCCCCCATGTGTTTTAAAAATAGCTAAAAACCCCCCTGTGTTTTAATAAACTCAGCAAAAAACCCCTATTCTGTTATAAATTAACGGAAGGTGAGATACACGCGCCTGAAGTGCGTTTGGGCTTGATTTTTTGCGGATTTTGACATTTTTATAGTCTTTAATTGACTAAAATACCCTTATATTGTATCTAAAATTACTATAGTCAAAATGACTTTTAAATTTAATTTTTTTTGCATTTTTCTATCCTCTAAAAATACAAATATTAATAATTATAAAAATAATATAATATTAATAATTTAAATTATTATTTAATTAAAATTTAAATAAATTTATACTTAAATTTAAAATAATTATTATAATTATTAAAACTAAAAATTAAAACTTTCCTTTAATTATATTTAAACATATTTCAATGAATTACTTTTATAATTAATATGATGTTTTAGTTATTTTAAAATTAAAAAATTTATTCTTAATTAATTATACGTTTAAATTATTTTTAATTAAGTAAAATATATATTTAAATAAATTTAAATACAATAATAATTATTCTTAATTAATTATATATTTAAATATAATTTAAATTATTCTTAATTAACTAAAATATTTAATATATAATTTAAATTAATTCTAAAAATTAAAAAAAAATTGGGGGCGGCGGCCGTCCTCGCACAGTAGGGACGACGTCGCCGCCGCCAGACCATGGCGACGCGGCGCCGTCGCCCTTCGTCATTATCTGGGCGACGTCGTCGTCGCTCAAATTTGGGGCGACGTCTGCGGGGGCGCCGCCCCCCGCTTCGTCGCCCCCATCTGCGGGGTACGGCGCAGTCGGGGGTGCGCGGGAGGAGGAGGCAGGCGGGAGGAGGCGGGGAGGAGGAGGCAGGCGGCGGTGGGGTGGGCGGCGAGGTGGGTGGACTGCGGGGTGGGGATTGGGGAGGGGGTAGGTAGCAGGGGTGGGCGTGGGGGTTGGGTAGTTTTTTTTTTTTTTTTTTTTTAATAAAAATAATTTTTTTTATAATTTTAAATTATTTATATATAATATAAATTAAATAATTAGTTGAATCCAAACCTTTCATTTTTTTGAAATCTAACGGTTGAGATTAATTCATTAGATCTAATGGTCATTATTTGATCAAAAATATTCAACGGTTACTAAAATAAGAAGTAATATATATTAAATAAGGGTATAACGGTCATTTTATAAAAAAGTTAACGCCGTTAGTTACATTTAACGGAAAGGGGCGATTGAGTTATATTTAAGAAAACACAGAGTGGCTTTTAGCCTATTTTTAAAACAGGGGGTTTTCAGCGGAGTTTTTAAAACACAGGGGGGTTTTATGCATTTTAGCCTAAATAAAAATAAATATCAAGATACTAGACATAATTCCTCAAATAACAAGAGATCTACGTATAATTACATTAAATTTTAAATAAATACAGTTTAATCATCCCTAACAAAAAAATATAAAAGCATATAAATCTTTCAAATAAAAATAATTAGAAACAAGACAAAGAAATGCTCCATGTCTTGGAGTGTTTGGAGTATAGAGTGAAGTGTGAACCATAACTAGTGGATGAGAGGAAAAGAGCAAATACATCCACAACCAACTGCACACTCCCTTGAAGATGGAAATCTATGTTTGGATGAGATATGTTAAGATTTTTGGGTGTTTTGCTTTACCAGCTCTTCCTCATCCCTTTCCCCACATATGGATAGCATCATTAAAAAACCACACACTTGTTGATATCCTAGTGGGGCCACATTGCAGCTTAATTTCAAACATTCATAACGTAAAATCATGGGATAATCATAATCACGATTGTAAATAAATTTTATTTAAATTTTATACACGTAAACAATTACATGTCATAATTTCAAATCGTGGAAGATCATAGCCGTTCATAACAGACTAATAATGCGGCCCACAAGTTTATATCTTGTATGAGCTGTGAATTATTGGATTGACATATACATGATGACTTCATCGTCCATATATTGCGGCCCTCCACTTAAATTCCGTACATAAATGCCTTGTAATTGTCTCAACGTATCTTTTAAAATTCAAATTTTGAAAAGATCACAGCTATCTGTATACGGTGAATCTCATTTGAATTCTAAATTGTTTGAATTCGATGACCCCACCAGCTCTGAACCAGCTCATATAGGTCTTTATTTAACACCCCCCCCCCCCCCCCCCTCACTATGCCTTATTCCTCCTCTATTTAAAGCACTTGGGCCTCACATTCAACTAGGGTAAAAGAAAGGGGTTGTAGAGATTTTGGAGAAAAGGGAAGAGAAATATCAAAGTTCTCTTAGATATTTGCTCTTTCTCATCCAAGATTCTTGTCTTAGTGACAGAACACACACACACACACCCAATGGAAGGAGGTTTGGAGTTTGAAGACGACGTCTTCTTTGCACACCTAAGCAAGCAAATCTCTCTTCTCATCATGGATGATGATAAGGAGGACTTACTCATTGCTAATAGGGTTTGTTTTCGTAATTTTTCAAACAATAAAAGTAGATTTTGTAATTTATCATAGTTAGAGGGTGTAAAATGTAATTATTGAATTTTTTTTTGTGATATTTTGTTCCAGGCTCTTGCTCAAGCAGTCCATCCAGAAGTACAGGCCTCATTTCCCAGTTATGATCAGCAAATATTTTGCAAATGGGAGAGTAAAGGCACCGGAGTTTTCATCCCCCGTTCGTCGCATCCCAGAAGAAAAAGCACGAAGCAAGGGAGATCTATCGCCCCCGGCAACAAGTCTCGGAGGCTTTCCGACCGTAGCTCAAGAGGGCTTCCTTGGATGACCCATAGCAACACCATTAGTTCCTCATACTATGATTCGACTAATCTTAGAAGATGTTAATTAATCAACGATGTTACAAGACCGAGTTTTGCTTATATGAATCGAATATGAGTCATTGATCAGTACGTTAACGATGAAACTTACATTATACGTAACAACGTGTCATTATGCATTATAAGTATGATTCATATATATGATAAAAAGAGCGAGTCTAATATCGTAATATTATTCTTTTTTGTCTTAAATTTGTTTCTTGAGAAATTTATAACAAAGTTAATTCATGGAACGTAATAAATTAAGGTTCGCTATAATCTTTTGTTTGATAGATTTTGACGTCAAACAATCCAAACTCGACTTAGACTATTGAAAATTGTTTAAATACGTAACTTAAAACTTATACTACAAGAAAATTATCCAATAACAATGAAAAAAATTTAGCGTCGAGATAATTAGCAAATAAAATTCTCGTTGTTAATCTATATTATTTAGTGCAAGAAATTTACTTGTTAATGAATTTAGCAAGGGAAATCAACTTGCTACGGATTTAGCAACGAACTTTTTTTAAAAGATATGTTAAATAATATTGATTAATAGCGAAAGTTTTACTTACTAATTAGCTCGATGCTGATTTTAACATTAAATTTTTTCGTAGCTATTGATCATTTTTCTTATAATGTTAATATATTAAATAGAAGATCTAGTCAACTATCTTTCTTCAAAATTATTTTTTATAAAAGATAATTAACTAACAATTAGATTCTTGTAGAATCAATTTTCTAAAAAATTCATATGAATCTCGCACGCAATATTTTTCCAAATTCAGGAACTTCTCAAATGACTGATTTTTTTTTTATCCATTTCTCGTTAATATTTTCTTTTTGTGAAAGAATAGTACATATGTACTCGTTGTGTTGCTAATGAAGTATAATTTAGTTGATAAAATTGAAACACCATAATTATAAAATCATGGGTTTATTAAATTTTAATTAACGTGTCTGTGTTGGTCTATTTAATATTAGTTATTTATATATTATAAATATTAGTTATAATTAATTATAAGTATTTTAATAATCAGTATGTTTATTAATAATCTAAAAATATGAATAAAAAACTATCACAAAATAATTTAATCCAAATATATCTTTATTATACACTACAAGATATATAACCTTTAACTATGATAATTAATATTAAATAGTCGTAGCATATATCAAATAGTGTAAGCCGTAATACGTAAACTTTAAAAGTTAACATATATATGATTAAATAATATTTTAAATTAATTATTAATATATAATTTATTAAAATATATTTAAAAGACAAAAGTGGGGCAAAATGAAAATTTGAACATATAGAATAAACTTAAAAAAGGCAAAAATGAAAGCCCATTGTACAACACGGGGAGTGTCGTATTTTAAATAACACAAGAAGTTTTTTTTTTATAAAATTAACACAAGAAAATTTTGCACTATTATATCTAAATACAGGGGTTGTTATACAATTTTTTTTCTTTAACTTCTATATCACATGAGAGTATAATTTGATTATTTACTTTGTTCAAATTATTATTTATTAGCATGAGAAGAAATTATATTTTTTGTCACATAATTTATGTCACGTACACTTTAGTCCATCGCTTACGAAGTTCTAAGAATTTATCCCATAACTTTAACTAACTTTTATTTCAGTCTTTCTATTAATTTTTATTACGCGATTTATACATAACTTTTTTTTTATCAATTTATTAATGAATATTTATGTAACTATTTCAAGAATTCTATAAAATGGGGAGTAAAAATATATTAAACTTATATTATGTTTTTTTTTTAGGTAAGAGCGATGAACTATTATTAATTGAAATAAATCAATTACAAGTACAATTATTCCTATCGACATTAATATCTAAAAAGACTATTACAATAACGATATATTGCTCAATAAGACCTACTATTACAGTAGACAACAACTCCTACTATACAGTAGATAAAGTTCTGCTATACAGCAGACAGCAATCCATACATCTGGTGGGTTCGAATCCATGACCTTCAAAATTATGGAACATCAATTTCGCTAATCGAATTAGGTCTGGTTGGCAACTTATATATATTATGGGATGAAAAATATAATCTAACCGGTAGCTTAATCCATCCAACATTTTAGAGAAATAATCCAAGTCAAACCTCCCATCTGCATCAAACTCGTGCTTCCTTATCTAGCGATTTTGGCGTCCCCACGTTCTGCAGAGTGCAGACCTAATAGCGTGAAACAGATTTGTGTAGACAACTCTGACTGTGAAGAAGGGAAGAGAGGAGGAGAATTTGAAGAGATAATTAGGAAATAGCTATGGCTTCCTATGCGTTGCTGAAGCGGACGGGGTTGATGAAGCAAGTGGCCAATGTATTCAGAGCTTCAAGGGCGTATGCATCGGTTGCGGTGGGGTCGGACTTGGTATCGGCCGCACCGGATGTCTCCCTCCAGAAAGCTCGCTCGTGGGACGAGGGCGTTTCGTCCAAATTCGCCACTACTCCTTTGAAGGACATTTTCAAGGTCCCAGAAGTTTTTTTAAACGAAAAAGGAATTGAAATTTTAGGATTCTGTTAGGGTTTTTGGTTTTGTATGTTGATATGTGTTGTTCTTGTTGTTGTTATGTTTTCAGGACAAGAAAGTTGTCATCTTTGGGCTCCCTGTAAGTTGTTTGAGTTCTTTCGATTTTTTTCTCATTTGTTTTTCATGTCTTTGCTACATTGGTTCGTCACTCTGTGTGTGTGTGTGTGTGTGTGAAGTAGTGATGGTTTTGTTGAAATGTGAATTGTTGATTGGCTTAGTTTGTTGTATGAAACGAACCCTTGCTTCTAACTTTTTTACAGCCCTTCAATTGATTTAAAGAGGTTTTAACATGGGTGGTTTTCGCGATAATGTCATCAGATTTTCGTTTTTGACATCTAATGAACTTTAGTTAAGTTTATAAATAAAGAGGAAATAGATTTACAAATTACTACATGCTTCTGAAAATTCTATTTGTATGGCATTTCCTTAACAATTTCAATTTGGAAACACATGAAGGAAAATTCGGCTCTTTTCGATTCTTCACTGTTCCTTTTTGATCTAGGTTTGTTAGAGGAAATTTTTATTTTGGTTATCATCATATTTCATGTTCAGTCAAAACAGGAACCGGTTTCTAAGATTATTTTAAATGTAGTTAAGCATTTATCTTTAAGAAACGAAATCGACATATCATTAACAAAAATATCCGTCCAATGTGTTTTTGTAAATGCATTTTCTTCATGCTTATATGGGTTGGGTTTTACATTCCTAAGGGCGCATACACTGGAGTTTGTTCGGCACAGCATGTCCCTAGTTACAAAGACAATGTTGATAAATTCAAGGCGAAGGGAGTTGATTCAGTGATATGTGTAGCCGTCAATGATCCCTATGTACTGAATGGCTGGGCAGAAAAGCTTCAGGCCAAGGAAGCTGTAAGCTACTCATTTACCCTTCTCAATTTCTCGAGAAAATAAGCATTTCCTACTGTTGTGATTTTACTAATGTTTAGTGAGCCTTTGAGCTATGTATTCGGCTGTCATAGATGACAGAACCCGGTTGGATGAAGTTTTCTGCAGGATTTTGAATTCAGGCATCATTTTGAAGCCTCTTCAAGTGGAGGATCAATGATTCTGACATAGCATTTGAATACGGCTCAAAGATTGTTAAATATCACATAAGCTATTCTGCAAATACTTAGTTGATGCTGCCTTCAGCATTATGTGTTTGTTTTTTAGTGTAACTAACACCTTACTACGACAACCAACTGTATTGTCTTTGTCAACATTGTTGTCTAGATATTGTCTTTGCAGTGATGCTTGGTATAAGTGACTTCATTGATTGGTTATTGTTCACTCTTTTATTTTGCAGATTTTGTACTGTCATTTCTTGTCTTTAATAATATTTGATTTCTTAATCGAATTCTTAATGATGCTGCTGTCAGATTGAATTTTATGGAGATTTCGATGGGAGCTTCCATAAGAAATTGGACTTGATGATAGATCTATCTGCTGCTTTACTTGGACCTCGGTCTCACAGGTACTTGTTCTTAATTCCTAATTTTGAGTAAAATCTGTCGATCCATCTTGAGAAACTGAAGCTTTGCCGTGTTTTTCTTGGACAGGTGGTCAGCTTATGTGGTTGATGGCAAGATGAAAGTCCTTAATGTGGAAAAAGCACCATCTGAGTTTCAGGTTTCTGGGGCGGACGTCATTCTCGGACAGATTTGAGTGTAGATATCGTTTGTTCCTTTAGTCGCTGAGATTTTGTCGCTGCCTGGTTACTCCTTTTAAATAAGAGTAGGCTTGACAGTTAATAAAGCAACATGGTTTACCTTAACTTGGATTAATCTGAATCCAATCCTCTGAATCTCTTCTTTTACTGCCTTTACCATAATTATCTTTGTTGGGCATTTGTGGATATGATGTATATGCTCGTCAGCCCTCTCCTTTTGAGAGATCCTTTTCTACTTCTGAACTAAACTCCCGATGCATGGAAATTTATACATTTCCTGCAAATGTGTTGATAATATGTGTACAATGACCGATTAGGTTCTGCCCAACAATGAGATCCCATGATTTACAACTATGAGACCACGGGTCAGATTCCTAGATTACTGCCACTGGAGTCCTTGGGTTCCACTTCTCATCTCCGGGGCCTCAGCTGTGGACGTGTCACATGTACATCATTTCTTACATCAGGTATGTACTGTTCATATAAAGAATTCAAAGACACATCTCCTGTGCTTTAGAGATGCGTAATGAATCATTTGAATTCCTACATCATGGAATGGTTTCGCCATGTTCCATGAAGTCTTATCTGAGTTCAATGATCCCACTGAAGAACTGAGCAGATTAGCTTTTGTTTTAGTAGGCATTAGTAAGCACACTCCACTTGATTTAACAAACTCCTCACCTGCAACATTGGCTGTAAGCAACATGCAAAACAGGCTCCCTGTTAATGTTGCCTTTGCTTCTCTGCTTAAGTCGTGCATCAAACTCCATAAACTCCCCATCACAGAATCTGGCAAGCCGTCCCTTAGTCCCAAAGTCGTTGACTGAGCATAACCTCCAGCAGCCGACCGGACAATGCGGCTTTCGACAATGGCTGCCATTTTCTCCGGTGAGTTTTCTTTTCTTTTGACAGGAAAGAAAGTGAAGTTTCAATGACATGAAGGCCTTGTAAGGCAGTGGGAGTGAAGGGTCCAAGAATGGTTGCATGGAACTGGGGGGGCTCAGCCACTTGACCTAAATTCAATTAGTAGGGCTGTGTGCTTTTATTGAAATGTCCTTATAACCTCTCCGAGAAGAAAATGAAAAGTTTCTCGTTTTTTTGAAAATTTCAACAAATTCTCTCAATTTAAAACATTACAAGATAATCCAAAGAAAAAAAGAGGGGAAAAGAGAAATAAAATAGGGATAATTATACTGTTCTCCGCTAAGATTTGGCATCATTATATGTAGCTTTTTCATGATTTGAAAAGTTATATCTAGTATCCCTTTCGTCTAATAAGTAGATCTTTATGTTAGTCAAAATTTATTGAATTTGTTTATATTAATAAAAAGTTGAATAGAAAATTATTTTTACATCCGATTGACTTATTGTTCGTCAAATAATTTTTTTCTAAATAAATTATCCTTTAAGAATAAAATAGTATATTCTTTCTCACATGTATTAGCATGTAATTATATGATTTATTTGTTAAAATATTTGTACCAAAAAAAAAAAATAAATACATTTTGGGGTAGACTTGCATTTGCCGACTCATGGTACTTTTTCTTTTGTTAAAAAGATAAAGAATTACTTATATTTTGTCATTCGAATTATGATTGTTTTTATATTTTTGCATCTAAATTATTTTTTGTATTAATTTATCATCTCAACTTTATAAAATTTCGTAAAGTTGAGATGGTAAGTTGACAACAAAAAAAAATAATAATAATTCGATGGCAAAAATAAAAATGGGAATAATTCGAATGACAAAATGTAATTTACTCAAAAACAAATGTGGTGGAGTCACAATTTACGACTTCGTCTATTAGTTTTAATTGAAGTTAAGGTTATAATTATATTTAATTAATACTTAATTATTTAAACTAATAAGTTATAATTGTGTGTTATTCAAAAATATATTAAATATTTTTAATAAATAATATGATTAAATTATTAATAATTATAAATATTTTATTAATTAAAAATGACATCTAATTTTATATTGTGTACAAAAAAATTAAAAAAATAGGAAAAGAAAAAAATTGTTAAAATTTAGTAATGCCCTCCAAACTTACAAGCATGTCGTTGCCATCGAGGTCTTCCTCTTTCATCACCTACTGGTTCTATTAGCTCGTTTATTTCTCAAATTGTGTTAGTAATAATATTTTTTAAATTTTTGTGCTTTTAAATTTGCCAGGGTGTTTAGATTAACTTATGATTTTAAAATTATAATATTCATTTTGGAACTTCTATCATATTAGATTTTTATTGTTAGATCTAAACTAATTTATTTTATTTCCAACCAAAAATAAATTAGAAGTTCTTTTTTTTTTTTTGGCCGATTTCATAAGTATTTAATATTTTATTTTAAAATATATAGTAAGACTTTTTTTTTTAAACAATAAGTTAATCCAAACACTATCTAGAAAAGTAAAATTTATTAGCACAAATATTTTTAAAAATTTAATTGTTAATTACAGTTTGAGAAATAAGCGAGCCAATAGACACGACAGATGATTAAAAAAAGAACACCTCGACGCCAAACATCAATCGAAACTTATAGGATTGGCGGTCGTCATGCCCAACGGCAAATTTGTGGGACTGATAAGCGTTATTAAATTTATACGATTTGTAATATTTTTTCTTTTCCTATTTTTTGCAATTTTTGTAATAAAAGGAAAAGTATAATGAGCCATCAGTCTAGGGGTAGACTTGCATTTATCCTTTACAAATTTTCATAAATAAGTTGCGAAGATGCAGTATAAAAAATATAATATTTAATTATAACTAATTATTATAGTTAAATATTAATAACTATAATAAAAAATTATTGACCACAGTCATACAATTGTTATTGATCGTAATTTTTAAGTGTGGCTAATACATTTGTTATAGCTAAAAGTTATGGTAAAAATATTTGTCATGACTCATAGCCATGGTAAAAGTATTTTTTATGGTGAATATGTTAAATTTTTGCATTACTTTTTGTTTAATTGTGTTAATAATAGTTATTTATTACGGATTAATCCATAGCTAGTAAAAATCGTAGGCAATAGTAACTTTTTTTCTACTGATGTATAAGAATAATTTAATTAAAAAAAATTTATGTAACTTACAATAAGTCGATCAAGAGTAAATATAAATTTTTATTTATTTTTTAATATAAAAGATTTTAAAATTTTTAATTAATAAAATAAATTATTTATTAAATGAAAACAAATGTTAAAATTGCTAAATATAATTTGCTAAAATACAATAAATCTACAAAGAATTATATTGAATTTGAAGGGAGGGCCCAATAAAATATGCACCAAAGAACCCACCAATAGTAATTAATTTCGTGGATTTAATGATTTCTTGTAGGGTATGTGCCCATTAATTATCATAAATACTGTAAAATAATTAAAATTGCTTTTTAGTAAATAATATTTTTCTTCTATGCTACATTGAATTTTGGGTTAAATACATTTTGCACCTCTAAACTATGTATTTTATCTCATTTACACCCCTAAAATATAAAAAGTAACAATGACATCCCTGACAAAAAAAAGACATTAATAGGATAAAAATGTCCTTCTCACTTACCCCTATACATTTTATTTTACTTCCTAAAATATATTTTTATTAAAATATATCCCTCAAACTATTTTTAGTGATTTAAAATTTTAGCCACATTTTATTTTAAAAATAATATTTTTAATTTTTTTAAATTGTGGAACAAAAAAATATTACAAGCTCAATTTATGCAAATATATTTTACAAAGTAAGCAAATTATGTCAAAAAGTACATGTAAATATGTATCAATACATAACGCATATAATATTATAGAAAAAGTATGATATATATAATTATAAGTTTTCATTCAATTACATGTCCACATAATAAAAATATATCATATCATTACTTAAAAAAATATAGAATATTATATTCATTACATTATAAATTTGTATATTTTACAGTATATATATATATATATATATATATATGTTTGATGTAATATTTTAAATTTGTATTGATAATTTAAATTTTTTTTAAAATCAATATTTATAATAGCACAAGCAAAATTTATATAAATTTTTTACCAGTTATGTAGAAAATATGAGAATTGTATATTTATGAACTTTATACAGATTATATACTCAGTATAAAAATCATAAAATTTGGATAGTTTTATTTTACATAAGATTTTATAATAATTCATATATATTTAGGAGAATGAATGTAATAGAGATATTTTAGGGGTGTAAATAATAAGGGCATTTTTATCATAAAAAAATTAGTGTATATTATGAGGGACTATTTTGTTATATTTTATATTTTAAAGGTGTAAATACACTTTATGCATAATTCAATAGTGCAAAATGTATTTAACCCTTGAATTTTCTATCTTGAGCTGATAAATTAGAAAATAAATAGACAGTGGTATTATAAATGTATATTTATATATAAGTAGTTTATGCAAGAAAATTATGGATACCCAAAAAATAAAAATTAATATGAAATTATATATAAACATCTCCAAATAAATGGCTGAAAGAAATTTTGTGGAAAAATATCACAAGAATTTTAGTCTATATATATCATTCAATAATATTTTAAATAAATAAACATGATAATTAATTACAGAACTTGACAAATTGGATAAACAAATAAAAACATATAAACTAATTTAAGCAAAATGTTCACGACTATATCTCTATTGTAGGGGTGGTAGACGAGTCGAGCCGGCTCACGAGCTTTTTTTCTTTTTTATTTTTTAATATATATTTAACTCATATATTATAATTATTAAGTAATATTACATATTTTTAATTTAGCTAATGATAAAAAAAATGGTAGTTTTATTTGTATATCTAATTTTTATACAAAAATAAGCTTAATCAACAAATTAATAAGTTTATAGTATATTTTATTTTAAATTATGTAATCGAGCTTGAGCTTGAGCTAGAATTTTTATGCCGAGCTCGACTCGTTTACACCCCTATGACCACCTAAAAAAGAGGGTAAAAAATGCAAGTTTCTCTAATTGTAATTAAAAATGAAAGATGTTGATGAACAATTATCAAATAAAAATATATATTCATTTAGTAATCAAGTAGAAAATTCGTGACTATTTAATTGAAAGAAATATGAAATAAAAAAAGTAACATAAACAAATTATTTTAGCTAAAGCGAAATATTTAAATAGAAAAATTATTAATCAATGAAAAAAAACAAAAGTAATCAATGGAATATGAAGGACAAGGACAATTGAAAAATAAAAATTAAAAAAAATAAGTATATACTAAAAATTAATAATAATAATAATAATAATAATAGCAATAAACAAATTATAAAACTTGAAAAGTAAATTTTCAATTACTTTATGGTAGATTGCCATAAAAAGGGTAAAAGAATAATATTTAAAATATGAAGCAAAGAAGTTGAACCATAACACAAAATTGCGATGTGAAATTGAACATTAAAAAACAAAGAATAAAAAAAAAACTAGCAATGTTTTATGAGGTTGTCACTTGCATTAATGAAAAAATATTTAGGAAAATAAAATATTAAATATTTGAATTCATATGGTAGAAGATTAAAAAATGTATTTTGTAACATAAAAATTATCTAATTGTGAACAATAATGATTTTGCCTGATAAAATTAAAATATTAAAATAAGTTTAGACTGAGGAGTATACGATTGAATGAAAGTAGATTATTAGTGAATAATCATAATTTTTTTTTTGAATTTATTTGAAATAAATACAAATTGGATTATCCTAATTTTGAAGGTAGAATCAATAAACAATAATATTAAAGATAATACAAAAAAAAATTAATTTAATCTAACCAATGTTTTTTCTTGTCAATTCAAAAATTCAAAATTATCAAAAAGTAGTTTAGATCAAAATTCGCTTAATTACATATATAGATAAATACATTATTATTTTATTTCATATAATTTTAATAAAATTAATCTCTAACCTTGCGCGCCCCACACCGCGGCCAGATCCTACCCTAGTTATTAAAATATATTTATAATTAAATAATAATTTAAACTAGTTAATAAAATATTATTGTTATATTATTAATTAATATTGATATAGATATTTACGTATAGAAATAAATTTAGTATATTAATGCATTGTGATTTTATTTAATTACTCATTTAAATTATAAATTTATATATGTTTTGGTATTTTGGTATTTAATTAAATACATTCAAGAATAAAAATATTTATTTTTTAAGAGGGATAAAATTTAAAAATAAAATTAAAACAAGTAAAATTAAGCCCAAACACGCCACTCCGCGGGCACTCCATATTTTGTTAATTTATAACAAAAGGATGGTTTTACGCTGATTTTTTTACATTAAATGAATTTTTAATCTATTTTTAAAATATAGAAAGAGTTTTAATTATTTTACAAAAATAAAAAATTATGTCTAAATCTTATCGTTTATTATTCTCTACCAACTTTCTATCGCTTAGTGAAATTATAAATATTAAATTATTCTTTTTACAATTCAATTTCAACTTTTATATTCTTTTCATTTTTGTTTCAAACAATCCATACTTCCACTATTACTTAATTTATTATGTTTTTTTATGACTTATTTGCAAGAAAGAGAGATCATATTTGGAAAAAAGGGATAACTACATTCCCCTCTTTGAGGTTTGGTGTAATTATATGTAAATTTTTGTAGTTTAGAAAATTACATTTAGCACCCCTAAAATTTGCTTTCATATAACAAATTAGTCCCGTTGTTAACCAAAAACCACCGATTTTGTTGATAGTAACAAAAAGTTTGGAAACAAATCTATATTTACCTCCAATTGACTTATTACGGATTTAAAATATTTTTATGATCAAATTACCCTCATATGTCTTCACATGTTAATGCATGTGAGGAGGTATATCTTCATCATTATAAGGGTAGTTTAGTTTGAAAAAAATTATTTGACATATAATAAGTCAATCGATTATAAATTTCATTCAATTTTTTTGATTAATATCTGTAAATTTGATAAATTTTTATTAACAAAAAACTTATTTATTATGAAAATAAATTAAAAAATATTAAATATAATTTTTCATACTATAGAGAGTTTACGAGTATCCCTTGAAAAAATTGTATGCTTTGTAATAAAGTCTCACCAAATAGTAATTTGAAAGCGAAATGTTAACGAAACGACACCGCGGCAAGCATCATATAGTACTGCCGCGTCAACAAGATTTTTCTATATATGCACAAACTCTCAAGTCTTTCTTACTCCCCGCGACACTTCTCCACAGAAACTGTTGTTCTTCAGCTCAATTCATCAAACACAGCAGAGCAATGGCGTCTCTCCAACAACTCCTCCTCCTCTCTCTACTCTTCCACTCTCTTCTCATCATCAAATGTGATGGTAAACTTCCCAAGTAGCCCATTTCATTATTTTCTTGATTTCTCACAAGATTTAGTTTCTTGGATTTGGATTGTTCTTGATACTATGGTGTATGATAAAATGTTGTTTTAGCCCAAAAGGGTTCTTCTTTTTGTTCCTCTTTGTGTAAATTGATTAATTGCAACGAAGGGTGCAGAAGAGTTGGGTTGAAGATCTGAATTCTTGTCTCCGATCTTCTTTTTAAATGTGTATGGAACTTGACTTGTTCAGTTGTTGGGTTCTTGGATTTGCATTGTGGGACGACTGTGTTTGTGCTCCTTTTGATGCTCTGTTTGTGGTTATGTTGAGCTCAGACTGGTTTTCTCTTTGCTGCTCGTTTATCTTTTTTGAACCATAGAAAAAGGAAAGCAAGTAGAAGAAATAGGATATCTCACTGTTTTGTTATTCTATTTTTGGATTAAGATCTAGATGTCTTGACTCGTGTTTTCTTGCAGTTCTTGAATGTTGTCGTTGAGGGTAGCTTAAGATCAAAGATTACTTTCTCTTTAGACCTCCCTTTGAAGTTTGGTATAATTATAATTAAAGTTGTTGCTTAATGTGAACGCATCTTCATGTCGGATGCTAGATCTATCCTTCCTAATGAGAATCTTCTGTCGTTTTTCCTTCCTTCCCGACCCAATTCTAATTCTGAAATTACCATCATAATAGTTAAGGTTTCTTTTTTTACCATCTGTTTTCAAGAGTGTGTGCGCGCGTGTGCGTGTATGCGGACACGCCCATATCTTCCGCCTTGAATTTTAAGCAACCCATCAGATTATTTAATTAGTCGAAATGTGCATCGTTCATATTTAAATGGTCTGTGAACTTGCCAATGCGGGTTCTATATTTGGAGTAGCCGTGCAAAGTAACGGATGGAAGATTTCGAATGCTTCGGATGAGTCAAATCATCGCAAAAGTGTCTGTCTTAACACTTGCCATTTATGAGTTGTAATTACTCAGTGGGTTTGTGTTTCTATATCAAAGCTTGATTTTCTCGACAACTAGCCTCAAGTGCTTCATGATCAGATAGCTTGTGTACTTCATCGTTTATAGCTGAACTGGCCATCGTTTCATGTAGTTGTCTCACAACTTTAAGATCTCTCAGCCTTGTTTTTCTCTGCTTTGATTGTTCCTTTCAAGAGTTCATTTACACTGTCTTTTTGGCTTGTGTTTGCTATGTTTGATCTTTAGTATGAGATCTGCATTATGAACTAATAATCTTACCTCACTTTGAATGCAGATAAGGAAGACAATCTTCTTCAGGGAATTAACCAGTACAGAGCATCCTTGAACTTGACAGCTCTAACCAAGAACGACAGAGCAGGATGCCTTGCTGATGAAATTGCAGACCAGTTCAAGAACCAACCTTGTACCAACACAACAGGTTCCAACACCGTACCAGGCACCGAACCCCAGTACTCCGACTATCCCAAACTTCTAGCAAAATGCCATTTGAATGTTACCACCACGAGAGACGGGCAAATAATGCCCGCTTGTGTTCCCAACCTGGATTCAGGTCTTGTTCTTTCCAATTTCACAAAGTCACAGTACTCTGGCTACCTAAACGGCACCCAGTACACTGGCATTGGGATTGGATCTGAAGATAACTGGATAGTTGTTGTCTTGACTACAAGCACACCTGAAGGAGATTACTCGCCCGGCAGTAACACAGACAATGGGGCAGCCAGCCTTACACCATCGGGCATATCGTGTTTTTAATCATCAGTTTTTTGCTGTTATTATGATGGGATCTGTGAACATATATGCATATATATCTCTTGGCATGAGTTCTTTTTCTTGAGTGGAACATTCTTCATAGGCTGCAAAGCTGTATCTTGTGATTGAATCAAAATCAACGTTGTAGTTACAAAATAATCCTGTTACTCAGACATTCTTTAGATTTTCCATATTTCGTCTGAACGTATCGTTACTGAAATCTCCTGGGCAAATATTTTGACATGAAAACATGGATCTAGTTTAAACTGGGGCAAATATTTTGACATTCCTACATAATTCACCTAGTATGGAACTCAATCTTCAGTTGCACATAATGTTGTCACTTAGCATACATTCTCTTTGGCACCTTCAATAAACAACCTTAGAAATACAATGTCTTGAGTTGGATGATCATCTCATTACAATGTGTGGTTATGGAGCTTCTGGAAATAGAAAAATGCACCTCATACATAGAAACAGAGCAAAAGGCTATATGCAGACACAACAGTAGAAGGTGAAAAACCAAATAACTAAAATTTTGTTTGTGAAATAAGAAAAACACCAATAATATTTCCTCAAAACTATACTATGACAATACACTCACAACTGACTGTCTATGCCCCGACACCTTAATCTGAGTAAGAGGCAAAAATTGTACAACAGTTTCATTCTATAGGCCAGTCTAGTGAATCTTGACACATTCTTGCTCTCAAAAGAATTAGGATGACAATGTAGGCCGTCTAGGAATCTCGTCGTGTCCGACCAAAGACGTTTCTGTTCCTAATCTTACTTAATTGTATACAGACAAGTGAATTACAATGACGCAGAATCCTTCTCCGTACTAAGAAATACAGATATGGAGCATCTTCACCTTTATTGCACTTACCAAGAGGCTCTGCTAAATGATGGACAGTAAATGCGTCCTTTAACGCACATAGGACTTAACCCCAGATTTCTTCAAGAGCTCTTTAACCGGTTCTGCTTACGAACATAAACCTTCTTAGTGCAAGCATTAGGATCCATGTAGTCTTTGTGATCTTCTCTCTTTATCATTAAAAGCAATGCTGAACTTAGGACAGTCTTGAGGATTTGGGCCTGTAGACCTTTGAAGAAACCTAGTAAACCTTCTTTTTCCAAAATTGCATGGAGTGCCCCGGACACTGTTTTACGGGATTTTAGTCGAGCATTGTTGTCGTTATTTTCGTCAGACTCAGCTGACTGAATCACCACTTTACACCTGTCCAGAATCCAGATCCTTGGTTTAGTGATGCTAACTTTGGAATCAGATCATAAGAAACGTAGTTAGTTTCGTAGTGGAGTCCCTCTATGAAATGTTGTTTTGAGATGAAGAGCCGACAGATTTAGTTAGGGTTGATTACAACGACAAACTAGTGTAAATACTGACCTGACCCTTCCCCCCTTTGAAACTATAGAGACCTCCATTTAAATTCCTCGTAATTACCTCCCTTCTAAAATTAGACACAAAATAATTACACCCCTTATGTATTGGAAACAGAATATTAACATGTCATCAAGTTTCTGACATTACTGCCGGTTCAAGCGAGAAGGGGTGACATGTAACATCATAACTTCAGAGGTGAGGTGGATATTCGGTAATTACACCCCCAATGCTTATCGTTGTAAATTAACCATTCAGTTTATAACAAACATGAGTGAGTAGATATTTTACCTTATAGCTGGATATGTTAGACAGGTAGCAACGCATTTTGAGACGGCCCCCAACACAAAAGCAGAAAACGCAGAGAGGGCTTCCGGAGCTGTTACATCACCATTGTTTTTCCTATTCTTCTTCTTCAGCAGTCTCTGCTTTAACTGATCAAAAGCGGTATACTGCACAGAGCTATGATCAGAATCAGAATTTTTTATTTCTTTTCAGTAGAACTTAAAGTCAATCTACATCGGCAACAAATCTTAGAAATGCAAGAGAAGCATCAACCTGAATGGAAGGATTTGCCGTGAGAAGAAGAGAGATGCCAAGACCATCAAATAACTCGCTCCAGCTGCTCTCAGAGAGAGATTTCCGGAGCCCTTTGGATTTCCCAAAATCACTTGTTTGCATCTTTGAAGATGCTGTATCCAGTGGCTGAATTAACAAAATCAAATTGTCACTTATAGTAAATATTAAACAACGCAGCTACATGAAAGGAATCAAGACTAAAATAACCAGCGAAATATCATGACCAAAAAGAAGCAACATGCTGGACAATGTAATGGAAGTCTCAATAGGATTATCACATGGATTGTACAGACTATGTATAGAATCAGTTTAGCTACAGCAACTTATCAAAGTCTTCCTTCCAATTATAGTGTGGTATTTAAGATGATTGTTGATATCTGCTTCTACCATAAACCTAACATGAAATAACCATTTCAGTAACAACACATAGTTTATTAATTAGATCATCCATACATCACGCCATTCTCATTCTGTACAAGAGTCCACAGTTTGAAACCAGAGGATCCATAGGAACGCTGACTTGCCTGTGTAACTATGACGGTGCATGCACCAGCAGCAGCTGCTATGATCAAGTTGGCTCTTGTTCCTATAGATTTAGCTCCGCTTTCCCTCAAGTAAAGTCTCTTCATAAAGCTGTATCCGTAGAAATAGATAAATTGTGAAATGAAAGACTGGAAGTTCTTTGTTCCCAGTCCCTGGTACAAAGACAACACTTGACGTGTGGATATTGCTTCCCACAGGACATCTGAGATGTTCCTGCCCAAATGAGAAACAACCAATTCAGATTACATTCCGAAAACTCAATACGTATCTGCATTATAAGACTCAACAATTAGACAAGTCAGTAACTTATAGTGGTTCAGACCACTCATGTTGTAGACTTGAACAATGTTTCACAGAATCAATTCAAGTTCTTTGAGGTTCTACAATTGAGCCAAGTTTTTGTGTCCAAAATTCGAAATAGCTAAGCAATTGAGCAACCAAAGAAACAACATGAACCTGGTTTGACAAGACAATCACAAGTTTCTTGAATATGAGAAAGACCAATTTTATTAGTCAAGTCACATGAAGGGAAAACATTGGCATCAACAAGAACAGGTAGGAAAATGGACATTCGTGATAAGGAAAGAATCACCAAAGGGCAAACCACAAATAATCAAAAAGACAACCCAAAATAGGGGACAAAAAAAAAAATCAAGAAAAAGAGAACCCTTGATAAGTTTCCACCATCACTACAGGCCCATCACACGGTTAAAAAAAATCAATGAAATTCAACAAGAAAACAGGATAACACCCAAAAAATTGAAAAAAAAAAATATAAAAAAGAAGGAACCTGTATTTTTTATGATGATGGGCTCGATTCTCAGCTTGATACTTAGTCTTGCAAGTATCAAGTGGATACAGAATGGTGGTGCTCACCAGCGAACCAACCGCACCGGAAGTCGCCTCCACTAAAGATTCCATATCAGAACCTATTCAACTTTTGGACGCAAACTACGATTGCTGGAACTGAATTCGGCTGCAAGAGTAATCAAGAAATTAAGGTGGGGGGGTACAGGCCGGCGGAGGTGGAGAATTTGGGAAGGAGGAGTGTCATTTATAAGCCGCCAAGATTTCAGTGGGAGTAATCGTGTTGGAGAACGTGCGAGGAATGGGCGTTCGCTGTGTAATAAGTATTGGCTTTTCACACGTTGTAGTAGTGTGAACAGCTTAGATTGGTAAGAACAAGAAAACGGAGTTTGAATTTTGTGAAAATCGGAGAAGTCTATTAAGTTTGACCGAGTAAATCCGTGATAATATTTGGGATTTGTAGTATGAGTCTGCAGGTCAAATGGTAGTCAATAATTCTTGAATTTAGAGAAAATAAGTCTGAAATCAATAAATTAATATGTCGGCGTAGTACGCGAGATTGGAGCTAAAAGCAACAATAAAACATTAAGGGCCTTTTTACTTATCAAATATGATATTATGATTAATTAAATTTAATACAGTTGAATTTGTCTCAACCTCTGATAAAATAACGCGGCCCATAATTGTGTGTGATTGTGCAATGATTGCTCTTCTGCGCAATCATTGGTATTAGTAATATGAAGAGGCCTATCGAGTTTAGATAAATGTTTAGCTCATAATTTTGTCCTCTTCAAATTACACGATGTGTCAATTTCACCCCTCCTCTTAACATAAATAATCCAACATACTTGCCAGATTAATTTAGAACAATCCAGTCGAGTTTTGAGAAAATCGTTCAAAAACTCAACTCCAATCTCTCTCTCTCTCTCTCTCTCTCTCTCTCTCTCTCTCTCTTCCATGGTTAGTAGTGAATTTGGGTTAGCTGCATTTTAACAATGTCTCTCCGGTCAATAAGGTTTTTACCATTATTTTGGGAAATTTCAGTACCTATTGATGTTATCTATGCATTTTTTTTTATGTCTTTTCATTCTATCGCACGATAAAAATTTTTGAATTCTTAGTAGTTCCGGCGCCGTATTCTTTTTTCCTAGCTGTCGTTACTCCACTTAGAAACACACATTTTAGAATAACTTGAAGACGTAAAAAGGATTAAGGTAAGACTGCATATGTTCGTTCATAAAAGCCATGAAAAGGGTTACATAATCTAGGATTTTTTTTTTCGATAATAGTAAGTTTCATTAACATAAAAAAAGTACATGAGTACAATACAAACAGACATCATCATGTGGATTCACCCTCGACAGGCCAAGGGATCCTCCATAAATGATAAAGTCCTCATGTACTAACAGAATGGGATAAATTAACACTAAGAATTCTCTGTCTAACTTCCTCAACTACTATGGACGCTAACGTAGACCATGGTCGGTTAGTCAGCTAAAATCGTCTCGATTATGCTCCTGCCATACGTGGTAAACTAGTGAAGCCAGAAGTGCTCGGTACACCGCATTCACCACATGTCGTCCCCTCCATTTAGCAAAGGCCCATTCAATATCAGAAGTCCATCGTCTGTTAGGCCAAGAAAATCGGACCCGTTGCCTAATGACCTCCAATTACCTACGAGAGATCTTCTCTACCTTGCGACTGAATATCTTAGATGGGTCTCCGGTGAATACTTTTGCTTTCTGGGACGTTGGAGATAGGTTACAATCTTCAAATTGGGTTAAACTAGGGCGTCAATGGCTAAATTACACTTGTAAGGGCTGCCAAATGTTGACAACCTTAACTTTATTTGTGGGTATTTAGGACACTTCCACATATAATCACCCAATTCAATAATACATAGTAAACATAAGACAACACAATCAGTATAGGTCTCTCTACAAATACAAAAATGGAAATAGCATATGAAACTCTCATTAAATCAATTATCACCTAGGTCAATCACATTCTAATCTAATCCGATTTTAATCACCCCTTTCAAAGTAAAGGAGTCCTAAAGACATCTAAATATTAAGATTATCTATAGCTTATGATCAATGTACGGCAGACATACAAAGTCCCAAGGATAGTGCCACGTGTCTCATATCTCAGGGTTCAAAGTGGTCATTACGGGTTGATTTGGATTGACCTACTAGATTGGGCATCTTTGGGCATTTTCAGGCCAATTTGATCTTTTCTAAAGCCCAAGGGTTGATATTGATCCTAACCCACATAAAGTAATAATAGGATAAATTTTATTATGCTTACTTTGGATTAAAAATCTATAATTAGGATACGTACAATTTAGATTTTTGTTTACTTTGATATATTGAAATTGATATGAAATTACATTTTACAAAAATAGCCCCAAATAAAACAATGTTGGACTCATCCAGCAATTTTCATTAAGAAAATAAACATATAATGCAGTTTTTATTAAAATTATAAAATTTCACCAACACAACTCAATTTTATATTAAGTTGGTTTATTTTTTTTTTCCTTAAATAGCTATTTTATTTTTTTTTTTTTTGTAAAATTTTATAAGAAGCATTAAGTTTTTTTTTTTTTTTCTTTTTTCTATCATTAAGAGGGTGTTTGACCAAACTTATTTATAAGATTATATCAATTCATACACTTTACAAAATATTTTTTGAACTTATAAAATGTTATTTAAAAAGAAAGAAATTTATTGACATTTGGATAGGGAGAATTGCATTTTTAGTACCTCCAAAACGCCATTAAGGCCATGTTTACTGGGATTAGTTGAGAAGTGATTAATTTGTAGTTTATTTACTAGTTTTATTTAGTTTTATGATTATATGGATGGGTTTTTTTTTTAATTTGTATACTTGGGTAGGACAAATTGGGTGATCATTTGGGTATTACCCAAATGCCCCAAAATAGGACAAGTAATAACATCTTGTCAATGCCCACTTTATAGAAATTTGTTAAGACCTCTCCATATATTTTCATGGTTTTATTTTTGCAAATAGACCGATTCAATTTCAACAAACAATCACTTGGCAAGAGATCTTCCATTTTTTTTGTAGTTGTATACAAACTTGTTTACGAACAGATTAGAAGACACGAGCCAGGAACTGCAAGAAAAGCAAATCGGAGGGGAAATTATGATGAAAATTTTCCGTTGAACATTCGTTGAAAAAAAAAAGAACCGAGAACAAATCAATGATAGTAATGAAGGTAATTTTATTTTTTTTAGAAATGGAGATAGATGCCATACCTAAGGAGAACCAGTATTCGAGTATTTTGCCAAGAGAACAAGGACTCCTCTTATAAAAATGGAGGGGAGTTGTTGAAGGCTTTGATGAGTGTGTCAAGTGCAATTACCATGTAATTTGCATAAATTGGGTGTAGTGTAGGAATTTATACTTAAACATGAAGGACATAAAGGGGTAAAAAAATTGAATTCCAAATGGACATTGGTTGTGTGAAACTAATCAGCCCAAAAAATTTGAGACACGAGCCATGTAAATAGCGAGGATAATTCCGGGCTATACACATTTATGATGGGCTGGACAATTAGCTATTAAACACAATATTAAGTAGGACTGATCAGGATATCACCCCTAGTAAACATGGCCTAAAATGATTTTGATTTCTCTTGTTTCACGAGTTGCAGTTTTGGTCTCTCAAATTATTATTTTGAACAGATTCAATTCCTGCCATTAATTATTTGTCAGAACTAATCAGTTAATAACCATATAAACCAACTTTAACTCCTAAATTTCTCATGTCTGATAACAAAACATAACATGTCTCAAAATCACAAATTATCTAATAAACAAACTATCTCAGATTCAAACAACCCAAATTGTGTCATAAACATAACCATAACATAGCAATTGTGTAAGAACAAACATCCACTACTTGTTTCATAAACAAATAGTAGTTTTTAAACAAACATACATTAATTGTCTCACTGAACAAGGGTGCAATTACATCAAAATAAACCAAAACATGGGCTTCAATCCACATAAATCAGGAAAATTAATAATCAAAACTTACTATAACGTCTCCAAACTTCTTGCAATTTTGATATTGTAGTTTCCCATAAAAGTAACAATCCATTTTAGGATGGTTTGTTATTTTGCAAATACGATATGACATATTTTTCTTCATTTTTTGTTTCTTGTTGTTTCCCTTTTACTTTAAATTTTCTTCTTTTCTTTTAGAATTTTAAACCATATTTACTTTAAGTGAAAAGAATTTTCAAGAGAATTTTCTTCTCGCCTATTTCACCTTTTTTTTTATATGTCTCAAGTCACCCAATTAACTCTGTAACAGTTAGTGTGGTAATATCTTTTGTTTCTTTAATAGTTTTACTATTGGATCATACTTTTCTGTGATGCTTATGAATAATTTTATATGCTTTTCTTTCTGGTATATTCCCCATAGGCTTTTAGTTAATTCCCAATTCGCGTAGTTTTGTATAATATTTCATCAATAGTTCTAGAATCCTTCATTTTTCATTTTTTAAACTCTCTTCTAAGGATTTGAAATCTAATGATACACACCTTGGCACACCTTGATATTCCTTCTGCAAAATGCTCCATGGTTCTTTTGTAGATATAGCAATACTTATTCTTGGCAGAATATGTTGTTTAAATGTAGTAAAAAAGTCTCTGAATCTTTTTGCTTCTAATTCTCCAATTTACCTTTTTCGGAGACAACGAAGTGAACTATCTTATGCAGAGAGTGCCCTTAATTTTTATTTTTTTTTGGCCCAATAATGTTTTTGGCCGAAGAAAAATAGGACTTTGTTTGCTATGAGACATGGGGTTGGATAATAAAATTAGTGTGACGAGAAAGTGTTTAAGATAAGAGCACACGTCTATTATGATCGGACATGGCTTTGATACCACTATTAATAATTTATTGTATAAAAGGATTGGTGATTGAAAATATTAAGTTGAAAGGTGTTGGCTAGATCAACAGAAAAGAAGCAAGAAAGCTAAAGAGCTTGGAGAAGGCCAGATAGTAGTTTATTGCATAGTTTTTGCCTACACATTTCATCTTCCACCAACGCGCTATTTATACAAGTTGGTGGAAGGTTCTTGATCATATATTTGTGGTTGTAATTAATGGCTTGCTCAACAAGTGATGAACTATATATAAAATTTTTCAAAAGTATCTAAAATATTTCTAGTTTCTTTAATTATATAAGATATTACTCAGAAACACCTCGATTTTAATATAATTAAATAATGTAATAAATTTTAAATTATACATACACATCCTAGTGATTTTCTATTTTCCTCCCTGTTGGGCCTAAGCCCGCAAAAAGACCATTTTCTATTTTCTTTTATTTTTAATGGCTCCCAAATTTTCACGTTGTGAAATGCCAATACATTCCAACGGCTCATTCCCAAAACTTTCAAATTTATTGGGGTCGGATTAAAAATACAACAAAGTATTGGGGTCAAAGTGTAAAACTTAGCCGGTGAAAGTCGAAATTTTAACAATTTCTTCTCCATTATTTTATTTTCAAACGCTCCTTTCCCTCTTCTCTCTCTACTCTCTTCACTCTGATGAACAAACCCAGAAAGAAGCCCTAAGATTTCTCTCTCGCAGCAGTATTACCCCCAAACTTGTACTGAATTACATTACGCTCACTCTGCCGATGCAAGACTTCATAGGCTCCGTCCGGCGATCCCTGGTTTTCAAGCCCTCCGGAGAAGAACCTGCCCGGTTTGGAGGATTCGTGGAGAAAATCGGGTCGAACATCCGGAAATCTCGAATCGGACTCTTCGCGAAGCCTCCGGTTCACGCACTGCCTCCAATTGTGACGCCGCAAAGAAATTCGGTGAAGGCGGCGCGGATGATGGAGGACGAGCCGCCGCTGCCTCCAATGGAAGAGGCCGATGTGGGAGAGGAGGCGTGTGTGGTTGCAGATAGGAATGACGTGATGCCGGCGACAAAAGCAGGGAGAGAAGAAGAAGCCAAGAAGAAGAGGGAGGTTTCACTGCCGGCGCCAATCCGGTGGAGGAAGGGGGAGTTGATTGGGTGCGGCGCGTTTGGGAGGGTTTACATGGGGATGAATCTTGATTCGGGTGAATTGCTGGCCGTCAAAGAGGTTGATAATGTCGATATATTTCTTCCTGTTTTAAATTCTCTTTGTCAGTATTTAGCTTATGAAAGGGAAAGCGTACTCGATTTTTCATGCAAAGTTACTGTTAGTGTCAAATTAAAAGCTTCTAAACATAAAAAGATTTAAGAACAACCATACATAGGTTAGCGATCATAACTGGACAGAACCTTAATTTGATCTTTCTTTTCAATTTATATCTAATTAGTTGATCAGTTTCTTTTCTGTTCTCTCTTTGTTGTGTGCAGGTTGCAATTTCTGCCAACAGCGCTTCGAAGAAACACAAGTAATGCCATATAGCTGAGCCGATTTGTGTAAAACTCGGTTTAAATCTACTTGTGTAGAGTCACTTTGCTTAAAATTAACTTTTATTACGACGCGATTAAATATATCTGCAGTATGAATAATCTGGAATTTCCTAGTTTTTCCAATTATATAATATTATGGTATATCATGTAGACAAGTCTGCATTTTCTTACTTGTTTGCTTCCATACTGAAATGCAGTTTCTTTTGAGTTTGCTAGCATTTGTTTGCTTTCTTATATTTTGGTAGCTTAAAATTTTGGTCACATAAATTTGATAGATTAATTGGGACCTTGGGAATTGAATTTTTCAGGAGTATATCAGGGAGCTTGAGAAAGAAGTGAATCTATTGAAAAATCTCTCTCATCCAAATATTGTGGTGAGTCGAGATAATTTTTTATAGTTTTATAGTTAGTACTCTTCAACCTCTGATCTGAGTGTATTTTCTCTTGCTGCTCAGAGATACTTGGGAACTGCAAGAGAAGAGGATTCATTGAATATATTGCTGGAATTTGTGCCAGGAGGATCCATCTCATCTCTCTTGGGAAATTTGGGTCTTTCCCAGAATCTGTAAGTGATTTGTTTTCATTTCATGGCATATCTTAGCAATTTGTGTCAAATAACCGGTAGTATTTCCCAGATATTTGCATCAATATTATTCATTACTAAATCTGAAAGCTGAAATTCTCCTGTGTCTGACATCCTGGGCCCTCAAAACTGCTTCAGTTTAGGATATGGAATTCACTTCTGGAAGTTTATAATTGATAATTTAAAACTGTAATGGGTAAAAATTTCATCAGCCATTCTGTTTAGCAAGTAGATTGCAACAAATTGTACATCAAATTGGCTTGTTATGGAACTTTAATCATTGTTGGGAAACATCATAGTCATACTAGTTTCCACAGCTTTTAAAAGTTATCTTTGGATATGTATTTCAGGTAATTAGAATGTACACAAAACAATTGTTGATTGGGCTGGAATACCTGCACAAGAACAAAATTATGCACAGGGACATCAAGGTATTATTTCTGTTTCATGGTTTTTGTATCATTGAGAAACGTTACATGCTGAATATCTCCCTGGGGTGATAATTTGGAATGTTATTAGGGAGCAAATATTCTTGTCGACAATAAGGCATGCATTAAACTTGCTGATTTTGGAGCATCCAAGAAAGTTGAGGCATTGGTATGTATTCTTCATTTTTTCTGCCATTTCTATACCTCAGCAAATATTGCATTATAATAGTTTATTTAATGCTGCTGCAGGCTACTGTTACTGGTGCTAAGTCAATGAAGGGTACTCCATATTGGATGGCTCCTGAAGTTATTGTTCAGAGTGGACATAGCTAGTGAGTAGAAACACACACCTCAGTAGCTCGTGAAGTTAGCATTTGTTTACTTCCCGTGCATTCATTTAAGTAGTGCATTCAGAATGATCACTTGTGCATATCTGTGTCCTTTTGTCAAATTAGTTTCTTACTGCAATAAGGAGTGCAACCTTATATTGTATTTGTCTCCTTTACAGCATAATCTTTTTGGTTATTCCAGATAATATTGATAAGTTAATTGCACCAAAGGTGTGAGGACTGGGGATTCTTGTTCTGTACATTTTCCCAATTTCTCTTAAGTAGACAACACATTGAAAGTTGAATGGGTAACAAGCACATACAGGTTTTACTTGCATTAAATTGAAGTTTGGCGTAGACAATGCAATAATTTCAATCTTGCACCTGTTTAATTGTGTCTTCCTATTTAAATTTCCTTTCTTTCAGATACTGCCTTTCCTGAAGCACTTTTGTGTTGGATTATTATTTTCTCATCTCTTGGCTACCACCTGAACTCAATCTGTATTTCTGAGTCCGAATTTTCTGATTAAACATCTGCAGCTCTGCGGATATATGGAGTGTTGGATGCACTGTTATTGAAATGGCTACCGGAAAGGCTCCTTGGAGTCAGCAATATCAGGAGGTACACCTGTTAGTGTGCTAATATGCTAGTTTTAATGTTAATTTTTTTCCCATGTTATCAATTGATTCGGGTTCTAATCCTTGGTGCCATTTTAGGTTGCTGCTCTCTTTTATGTTGGGACAACTAAATCTCATCCACCGATACCAGAGCATCTTTCTGCTGAAGCAAAGGACTTTTTATTGAAATGTCTACAGAAGTATGTTTGTCTATTATACTGGCATTTGGTTTTTGCCTGTTTATCCCTTTGAATACTTAAATTACCCTTTTCAGTAATAAATTGAATAATTATTAAGGTATTCTTGTATTTGTTTGGTCTCTTACTTGAGTCTTCATGTTCAACTTCATAAATCTTTGCAGGGAGCCTGACCTGAGGCCGACAGCATCTGAGTTGTTAAAGGTAGTGCCAAGTCCATTTTAGTTTGTTGCTAGCACTGCACTGGCACTGCATTAGTCATGCCCGGTAACATGACAGCACTTTAATGTGGTGAAACTTTTTTGGTATTTTACACTCGAACTATTATGTGGGGCTCTTGATTACTGACATTTTCGTCATGGTTTATTTTCAGCATCCATTTGTTACTGGAGAATGCCGGCAATCCTATGTCATGCTTTGCTCTTCGCTTGTGGTCAGCAGATGCTTGTTTCTTGATTTATGTTTCTTAACTATGTATGGACCATCTTTACTGATAAGCTACATATCTGGATCAGAGGGATGGTTCTGGAAAGCGGATGGCAGATATTGGGGTTGATATTAAGAAGTCGTAAGTCTTTTATGGTAAACGAATTCGGGTATCTTTGTAACTTGAACCTATTGGCTTAAAGCGTTTTTTATGCTGTAGAATGAACCTAGAGGCAAAGCGGTCGTGCAATGGTCTGAAGGATGTGGTTGATTTTAGTGGTCCCAGATGCTCGACGATTCATCCTGAGCAACTCTCAGAAAGAAGATCGCTTTGGCAACCTGTCAATTTTGATGATGACATATGTCGAATTGATGATGATGATCTTGTGCTTGGTGCATCTATGAAATTCACGCCAACTTCTGTTCCTAGTGATTGTAATCAGGTAAAGAAGCACACATCTTAGTTTCCATGAATCTTATACTTTCCTCAATTATGATGATTTTTTCAGCCATAGATGACTGCAATGCTAATTAAATTTCTGTGTCGCCTTCTTGATGCAGAGTTTTAATCCTATGTGTGAACCTAATGATGATTGGCCATGCAAATTTGATGAAAGTCCAGAGTTAAATAAAAGCGGAACAGTGTCGCTTCTGAACCAAACTATTGATTCTGGAGATAAGTCTTTTGCTTCTGCTGAGGTTGATTGTGGATTCACGTTTCCAAGAGGGCAGACAGGATCAGAAGATGATGATGAAGTAACTGAATCAAAGATTAGAGCATTTCTTGATGAAAAGGTATTTTCCAAGGAAGTGTTTCCTTTTTATTCTATGTTTAGAAATAACTTATAGTTGTAGAGATTTACAAGACTCAGCCAAAGGTTTCCAAGATTTACCTATTCTGGTAAAAACTTCTGCATCGTTTTTAGAAGTTACATTCGAATAAACTAGGAACTCTATTTTGAGGTCTCTGGTCTTTCACCTTACTCCCATTTTCTTGGCAACAAACACGGTCTTTATGTGTGCTTTTGCTATGTTACTTTCTTGTAGGCTTTCGAACTGAAGAAGCTGCAAACACCTCTATATGAATTCTACAATTCTTTGAATGTTGCTGGGCCTCCAAGTCCTGTAGGGACCGGGAACAAGGAAAATGCTTCAAATAATTGCAACTTACCCCCTAAAAGTAGGTCACCAGTAGGGTGGGTAACAGAAGATTTTCTACTGCTGTTGATGTTGAGTACAGCTCAAGTCCCCAGAGTTGTTCAAGACGTGTATCAAATATTGGCAATGTAAACCCTCAAGCTTCTCAGGATGTTAAAGAGCTGCTTCTTGATTCTCAGCGGGAGCCACTTACTCCAAGGTACATGGATTTTTTGGCTTTAGTAAATGTTCTAACTAACAGTGTTGTTTCTCCTCTAACTTGAGAGTTGTGAAACATTTTGGGCTTGTAGCTCTCGGTTCAGCGAAATTCAGAGAAAATGGAAAGAAGAACTTGATGAAGAGCTTGAAAGGACCAGAGGCAAGTGTTATTATTTTGCTTGTACGTTCTGCGTTTACTAAGGCGTAATGTAAGCTCTCCAACTTTTTCTGAAGCAACGAACTCCAAATAACAAATGCATTCCCGGGAGCACCTTGTATTTTCCTTAATTTATACATAAGTCTCTGTCATCGCATACTAGCTGCTACCCACCTTAGTCTCTGAAAGAGTGCTCTGTTTTCTCTTTTTTGTATCTTCTTCTACACCTTTTTACTTTATTGATCGGGTCAGTATACTGATACCCAATTTTTGAAGTACTTCTGTATAGAACTTTATTCCATTTTAATTCCATCTGCAAATCCCTTTTTCCTCCCTCAATCAAGCTTGGCAAGAATGGTACGAGTTCAGCTATCATAATATGTACATGTACACGACTTTAGCTTGTGTACATGCAGCCGTTGGAGTTGATTGAAAGTTTCATAGAGCATTTCCTTGGTCTTACGGTGCTTAGATATTTTTCGTTCATTTACAGCATAAAAATTGTGTTGAAAATGCAACTTCTAAGATGCTAAATCTTTTCTTAGTCAGTATGTCACTTCACAAGAATCATTAACAGGTGCAATTTTGGGAAGTTTCTGTTCTCAGCATTGCATGGCTGTTTTCATGGTGTTTTAACTGTTGCGGCTTCTGTTCTCGTTTTCTTGATTGTTGAATGAAACATGAGATAAAATTTCTGTATTGCAGAGCTCATGCGTCTGGCAGGTGCAGGTGCAGCTAAAACATCATCTCCAAAGGATCGGATGCTGAATCGCCACAGAGATCGATTAAGGTTTGCATCTCCTGGGAAATAAATGTAAGTCTTGAGTGGTTTCATAAAAATGTTTGAGTTGCAGATTGTGTAACACTTATCTCCTTCTCAAGCACATGAATAAAATATGCAGTTGGGAAGACAATGACTTGTGCAGATCAAGAAACTGGACTATCTTTCCAGAGGACTGGATTCCATTAACTCGAGTGAGAATTTACTGAATGGATTTCTATGCCTGTGAGTAAATCGACTTTTTTTTGCTCTGCTCCTGGTATAATTATATCCCGTTTTCTCACTAGAGTTGTGCATAGCTCTCCTGGTTGGAAAGTTTCATTTTGTGATATAATGAATGTGCCTTCCTGGCCACAACATCATGTGTGAAGTCGAGCGCTCAACTCCTCTCTCAAGCTTAAAGTTTTGGATTGATGTTCAAAAAGAAATATACAAGCTAGATTTCATTCGCACATGTAAAATTTATGTCTATTCTGAAGAACAATGTATTGTATACATTTTTCCCTGTGCAGTATGTGATCTGTGTTTGGTTTGATGAAATAAATCTGGGTGGTTAGCAAAGCTCTTGTCTTGATTTCTAACTCGTTCCCCCGCACCACATATTTGAATGCCAACCCAAGATATACCTAAACATGGTTAGGATTGGCGAATTTAGACTAGAAAGTGTCCTCTGTCTACCTAAATTTTCACTGAGAATCACTGATAATCTTCCCAGTATGACTTCATCTTCATATACTAGTCTCTTTTAAGTATTTCCAGCTTCTGCTTGCTCAGGCCCGTCGTTCATAAGCTCAAGTAATAACAGAAAATCTGTTTTTCTGATTAACGGAAGTGTTTATACGACATGTTTTCATGTGAGAAACACCACCCTCAAAAGTCCAGCAGCTGTTAAATGTGTGGGAACCTGAGCCTCACTGGAGCGATCAGCCGTCAGGTTTCGCAACATATGTACATTATAATACCATAGATGACTAAATTTTCTGTGAATCATCATGGCTCTTGGAACAGATTTATGTTGATGGTTGGTGAAAATGAAAGAAGTATGTTTATTAGAGCTCATCATCTCCTTTGCATATGGAGCATAAAGGAAAAGCAAGTGTTTTTCTGGAAATCAAAAGGAGGCATGTGAATGAGTAAGTGTAGACAATGCAATATTTGAAATGGTAATTGTGTGTGAGATTTTTCACCTTACTGAAAACTTTTTATAAACTTGTATATTTCATTAGATGTTTTTAAGATTTTATTTGAAAAAGTAAGCTTTTAAAGTGTTATTATATAATAGTATTATAAAACTTAAAATATTAATAACAACAATTTTGTGATTAATATAATTAAAATTAAGGGTAAATTACAACGATCTCCCTTAAGTTTGGTATAATTACGAATATTTTTTTGTTTTTGAAAAATTACAAATACATCCCAGTGTTTGATGAAATTATGTAATCATTGGATGGAGGTATTAAATTGTCAACTTTGTCCTTTTGTTATATTTTTTATTTTTTTAAAAGAATTAAAAATTTATAAAAAAATCAAATGGGATGGATGAAAAAAATTTTAAAATTATAAAACAAAATTATTCACTCAGTCCATAAAAAAATAAAAAAAATTAAAAAATAAATATAATTATATTTTTTAATCCATAAAGATATTTTGATCAGTTTAGCACAAAAATGACTGGAAAAACCTAACGAATTGTTAGACGGTGGTTAAAATCAGGAGGTATTGATAATTTTTCAAACGACAAGGGGAATTCGTAATTGGGTTAAAAGCAGACACCCCCCAACCTTTGGGTCGTTTTGCACTTTGCCCCCCAACCGTTTTTTTTTTTACAAGTCACCCCCCAACCTTTGTATTTTGTAGCACTTAACATTTTTTTTCAATTTCAGGCGAATCTTGAGGGAATATTCGCTTGCGTAAACTGTACACGATTTTGGGTTGTTTCCCCCAAAGGATATATATGTAATTTCACCTTATCCCCTCCTAAACTAATTGATCAATTGAAAACTCTCAATTTTGCCCTAATTTCTTCACACAAATGACTGTGACGAAGGATTGAAGAAAAATAGAAGAAAATTGCTATTGTGGACGTCGATCAATGAAGAAAACATCATGGACGGGCTTGAATTCAGGCCGAAAATACACTACTTGCTATAGACTTCGGGTAAGTGCAATTTCATTGAAAGAAAAACTGATAGAAGGAACAAACTTTTTTTTTTTCATTTGAAGAACTTTTCATTTGAGGAAAAAACAAAAGAAAAAGGGTAGAAATTACCTACCATAGTCAAAGGCCACTCTTCTTGTTGCTATTTCGCTTTCCCCTTCGTGCAATCTCCAACCCATGGCAGAAAAAAAAATTCTTCAGTATCGACGAAGCTTGTAAGCATTGAAAAAATCAATTTGGGGGTGAAATTAGGGTTTTTTCTTATACCTCAAAATCGATTTGAGGGTTTTCTTAACCCTCCTCATGTGGATATCAGGTGGGAAGGGGTCAATTACTGTTTTGCCCATCCAATGACTCACCCAAAATCGTGTGCAATCCACGCAAGCGAATATTCCCACAAGATTCGCCGAAAATTGAAAAAAAATGTTAAGTGCTATAAAATACAAAGGTTGGGGGGTGACTTGTAAAAAAAAAAAAATTGGGAGGCAAAGTGCAAAACGACCCAATCTATAAAAAATAAAAAAATTTAAAAATAAATATAATTATATTTTTTAATCCATAAAGATATTTTGATCAATTTACCACAAAAATGAATGGAAAAACCTAACGAATGAGTTAATTGTTAGATGGTGGTTAAAATCAGGAGGTATTGATAATTTTTCAAACGATAAGGGGTATTCGTAATTATGCCAAACTTTAGGAAAAGTTATTGTAATTGATCCTAAACCTAAAGGAGTTTGTTCAAATTTTTAAAAGATCAATGGGGAACTCCTTACGTTTATCTAAAGGAATTATAATTTCATAATATTTTATCTTTTCATTTTTAAAAATTTTATCAAACACTTCAAAATATCTTATAAATATTTTTAAAAACTTTTATGCTAATCCAATCAGCAGTCCTTTTGAAGTTCACGGGCCAATATGTGATTGATCAATTTATTTAAATTATATATTAATCACATCATAAATATAATTTACTTTAAACTTAATTTGAGCAATTTCAAAATTGGGTCATAGAGTTGCCACCCACAGAGCAGGCTCCCAAGTGCTGCAGAGTTCCTTGCACCTACTCATCATTTCAACTTTCTCAATTCCCATTTCCATATTCATTTCTCCATTGAATTCTTCACCTTCGCTTCTGGGCTCCTCCGCCGCCACTTCCTCTCCGCCGGAAAGGGTGGTGGTCGCCTCCGATTCATCGGAGCCCGTCAACAAGCACAGCCTGAGTCTGCCGCCACTCCTCTCCGCCTCCCAACAACGCCTCCTACCCACCGCTTCAATGATCAGTCTTCCGCCTTCTCTACGCCGCCGCACTTTAAGAGAACCGGGGCCGCTCATCGTAGTCAGCGGCGGCGGCGGGAAGCTCTTCGTTTCTTGTTTCGGTTTCTGGAGTAGTTGGGAGCTTTTATGATTATGGGTCGATGAATATTCGCAGGAATCCGAGGGACAGAATGAAATGGCGATGCTGCTTGGGCTGATGGCGTCGGTGCCAGTTTCACTTCCTAAATTCTCAGTGCAGAGTTGCAGGGATTTCGCGCTGAGTCTTGAAAATGATGAGTTTCTAAGCAAAGGGTGTGTGTGAGAGCTCTTCTCTCTGTTCACTGACTCGTGAGAAGCTGTTCGGATGAAACCCCAGTTGCCAAATCCAACCTCAGCTTGCAGATGATCATCAATTGCTTGTTCTCTGTACAAGTCTGAGGTTGACGACGGCGGTGGTGGTGGTGGCGGCGCCAGTTTGAGCTTGAGAACTGTGGTTGTTTCTGTGACAAGATTTTGGGTTAGTATAGTTGACATGTGGAGCAAATTTGTGTAGTTTTGAGGAGGGCTTTCAAGTTGCTTTTGTTCTTGAATTTGAGGGATAAGAGGAGATGAGGGGATCATTGAACGAGGTTTAAGTGAGGGGATCCGGGTTTATTTATATGGGTCGAATTAAGTGATGCGAGCAGTGTGTGGGGTGTGGGGTGGGGAGGGGGGTTTTGGTTGGGGGACTGGGGTTTGGGACAACTACACTCCCTTCTCTTTTATATGAAATTTGGCGTAATTACACGTAATATTTTTATAATTTAAAAATTATATTTAGTATCTTGAGATTGAATAAATAAATCTCTGCGTTAGTCAAAATTCATAGAATTTGTTGTTATTAATAAAAAATATATATATTTACGGTCGATCGACTTATTACTTACTTGTGATAAATCAAATAAATTTTTTATAACCAAATTATCTTTATACTTCTTTCACACTTTAATGCATGTGAGAAGGTAAATTTTAACCGTTATAAGGGTAGTTTAGTTCAAAAAAAATTATTTGACCTGCAATAAGTGAGTAATAAGTCAATTGAGGGTAAGTATCAATTTACATTCAATTTTTTTATTAATATCGACAAATTCAGTGTATTTTGACTAAAAATGAGACTTATTTGTTAGATAAAAGCAAACTTTGGGGATGCTAGATGTAATAAATCATAGGAGGTTGACGTAATTACATCAAACCTCAGAGGAGGAGAGTGTAATTATTCATCAAGATTTCAATAGTGTTTTATGTGTAATACAAGAACATTCTAAAAAATTATTTAGTAGTGACATACATATGCATGATTCGGACACGACATTCCCGTATTTGAAAATATAAAATTAAAAAATAAATAGTATCGAACACACTTTGTATACAATGGTCAGTGTGTTTGATATGTTTTTCACACGTTTAGAATGTTTTTATAATTTCAAAAGAATTTTGGATTGTCCTTAAACCAAAAAAAAAAAATTTATTTAACTAATTTTGATGATTAGAAATTTTTCTTTTGCATATCTTTAAAATAAACTAATCATACATATTTTTGAAGTTATATTTAATTAAATAATTTAAATTTAAAACATATTTATTTTACATTTTATATTGATACTTTCCATATTGTATATTTCAATTTGATAAAAAATTAAGAATATATATATATTACATATATTTGTGTCAATACTGAATCATATTCTATTTTTAAAAATTTTTGTGCCACCAAGTTCATAACGTATTATGTCCGTATCTATACATCATTGCATTTTACTATGTGAAATGGTAAAGACAAATAAAAACACCTCCTATACAAAAGATAACGGCAACTTATCCCATGAGGCTTTTAAAAGTCAATTGTATTGCAAGAGTATGATACGTAGGGGTATGTTGCTTCAATTTTAAAAATTCAGATGGTCGATTGCCTTTTTTTCCGTTTAGGAAGATTTTTTTTACCAATTAAAATTTTTATCGTAGAACTTGCATTTAGTCTGTGTGTAAATGTTGCAGTTGCCACAATGATAAAACTAATTGTAAACTATCTTTGCCCATTGTTTTATGCGGACTCAAGACCCGTTCCACTTAAATTTAGTTTGACCTGTGACTTCAGCCTCTCCAGTTCGACGCATCCAACCTCAACATTATTTGATTTGACATGTAATTCGACGTCTAGGAAATTTTTACTCGAATCGAGTTTGTCGGACTTGAACCAGTTATATGATAAGTATAATACACTTGTCGTGTGATTTGCGAGCAGTTTAAAGAAAATGATCAATCGCATTGTTAATATATATATCACATTTATTATATTATTAATTTAAAATTTGGATTTGAGTAAGAATTTTTATAATCACGAATGCATTTTGAATGGGCTCTTATGTTCAAATAAACAGCAAAGTTTGGTCAATATCTATGTCAATATTTACAATACAAACTGAGACAACGACTTCTTGCTTCTCTAGATTTTGACTTCACATTGCAAATTGTCAACGGCCCACAAGGTTTGAAACTTGCTAGATGTGAAGTTACTAAAATGCACATTGATTATGCCCTCCTCTTATTTATATGAATTGACTAAAATACCCATTTCATAGAGAAGAGAAGTGGAGACGAACAGCACAAGGGCGAGGGATAGTTATGCCACTCAACAAAATTTAATAAAATAAGGTATCTGGAGAGGAGGTAGGGCGTAGTTTTTGTTGTGAGGTGGTAACCATTGTAAAAATACGCGAAAATTTTATAATTTTGAGAATATCAATTCGAGTTTTTGTAAGTACAACAATATTCAAAACAAATAGAGTTCGTCTTTTTTTTTTTTAATTATCATAAATTCATCAATAATTAACAATTATAAAAATAATCAGAAAGACAAATTCACATTAATGGGTTAAATATTTATGCCGTTTGTTAGTCAAACTGTAAACGGAAACCAATTTTTCCAAATATTCCAACCTCATTTTTTTTCACTTATATTTTCAAACACTTTCAAATTTATTCGTAAATTATAGTTAATGTCCGAACGACAGTCAGTCCTCACTATTCTAGTCAAGATATGAATTAATAATCAAAATATTCACTAATTCCTATAAAATAAAAATTCAGAAAAATTGAACTCTTTATTGAAAATTACATGTCAAATCAACAAAAATATGCACTACTATTTTGTTTCTTTACATTAAGAAATATCATGAAAGAAACTTTGTACAACTTCCATTAGAATCAAATGTCAGCATGCAGACAACATATTTTACTACATAACCTAAAAATGTGCATTCACATGACTATATATGTTATGTATTGGTGCAGTCTCAATTTCTTTTAATTGAAAAATAAAGTAAAATGAGTATTTTTTTATTTACAATTTTTAAATTATTTGAATTAAATTGATTTAAACCAAAATTTATGAGTAGCTTTTACACCGACTTGTACAGTTTTATTAATTAGTAAAGTTGTAATGTTAATATATTTTTTCGATACTCCAAATTCAACATTTTTACCGCTCTTCATTTATGTTATTAGACATTTTTAGAACTTATGACCTTTTTTTACAACTTGTTCTTATCACGAAAGTAGAAGCTATCAATAAACACTCTCTATGTATGGGATGCCGAGTGCGTTCAAACCTTGGATATGAAGAACTAGAGAAAGTAATTAGCAGAGGGTAAAATTACACTTTTGATCCTATAACTTTAGGTCATTAGCATTTTTATTCCTGTAACTTATTCTATTTACATATTTAGTCATTTTTTAACAAATTTAGTCCTGAATATCTCATATTGATAATTTTGGTCCTGACGACTTATAGTTACAGGATAAAAAATGAGATTTATTATAGTGTGAATGAGACAAAAATTGCCAATACATGACTAAATTCGTCAAAAAAAAGGACCAAATGTGAGATGCTCAGGACTAAATTCGTCAAAAAAGGACTAAATGTGTAAATGAAATAAGTTTCAGGACTAAAAGCGCTAACGACCTAAAGTTAAAAGACAAAAAATGTAATTTTGCCTTAGGAGCGCAGGCGAGCTTAATTATATCGCGGTGGTAATTTTAAATGGATTACGTGTGATCTGATTATGTTATGATAGGTCGAAAATCATTTAGTTAGAATTTGATTAGGATTGTTAGGGGTCGACGTGAGGGGTGGAAGTCATTCTTCACGGTTCTTGAAAGTATATAATTACACATGTGACGGGATTTGCATGGATTCCATCATACATAAATAATTGTGATTGTTCGAAAACTCAATGTCCTAAAACCTTTAAGAAAATTATGGCAAGTCGAACCTCTTTAAAATTTTGTTGTGTCTATTTTTAATATATTTGTGAGATTTAAAAAAAAAAAAATGATTTTACTTAAAGGTGCTTTGCTCATAAAGCCACTCACATGTATAAATGCCATCATTGACACTCACAAAAGCCCAATTACTCAAAAAAAACTTAAGCCTTGACCAATGTTAGAAAATGTGGTTTTAAAGCCAATGAAGTATAATTTATTCAGCAAAATTAAGATTTTATGACTAAAAAATTATGGGTTCAAAATTTTCCAATATCTATACCTTTATATTAAGGGAGGGCACTTATTTGGTGTCTCTTTCATTTTTGGTCTGCTTTTTTTATTTAATTTATTATTTTAATTTCATCTAACTCCCCACTCTCCCATTTTCTTTTGATAGTTATTATTATTTTTTTTATAATTTTTATTCATCTTTCTTTTTGTTACTTTTTTTTATAAATTTAATATTAATGCATTATTTTGTATATACTTTATTTAATAATAAATTTTTATAAATATTTTATTTTAAATAGTACTTATAAAAAATTGCACACAAATATTGTGTGCCACTAATTACTAGTACAGATTGTTGTTACTATAGTAGTTAGGGTTTATTATATTGACATTTCTTACAATTAGGTTCAACTGCACAAACACCGCTGCATTTTGTAAAATTACAAATTACACACATTGAGGCTCTAGTTGTAATTTGTAATTGTAAGTACACCCCCTATCCGATTGCAAATATTTACAGAAACACCTCCTAAAATATATTACATTAATACCCCTTAAGGGGTTGTACTTGTAATTTTGCAAAGACAAGGGACATTTGTGTATTTAGACATAATCTCAAGCAGTGTTTAATATAATTTACCTTGATACTTATTGATTAGTTATAAATATCATAGACTAGTAACATTGGTGATCAATAGTTGACAGTGGTCGAGATTATAATAATTATTATCGATTTATTAAAAAAATAAAAAATAAAAAAAAATAAAGGAATAGTGGTCCTAAATAAATCCCATTAAGACTATAATTATTAAGGAAAAAAAAAACTATGTTGACCCTAATTAAAGAGGATATGCTTTTAATTAGTTACTTTATTATGTAAAGTAAAAGGGAAAAGCTTGGAATAATTCTTCACTAACAAGAGTGAGTATATATGAAGTAATAAGCCCAATTAATCAGTTAATCCTATTTTCTACAAATAGGGTAAAAATTGTTGAAAAATAGCGAATGATAAATTACAGAATAAATTTATTTTCGATCAAATTAAATCATAATAAGTGATTGGTTATGATGTGCGATGCATAATAAATGCGTGACATGTGGATGATGCTGATGGGGCTCAATCATCATCCAACCATGTCATTTAATTAAAATGGTGTGTCTATTGAGTGAAACCCTTTGAATGAAATAATGCGTTCATTTTAGTAAAACCGTATGTCCTTTTGGTGAAATGATGGATCTAGCCGGATGAAAGGTTATAACCTTTCAAATGTATATTTTCTGATTGGACATGTCCATTGGATGATACATTTCCAACTTCTATAAATAGGTTCCCCTATTCACTTCATTTTCATAAGTTCATTCATTCAAGTCGGAAGCATTTCAGAGCATTTTCATGTGTTAGCAATAAAAGCATGTTATTTTTTATTAATTTGATTTGCCGTATCTCAAACTTTGTAGTGCTACTATTTTGAAATTGTAAGTCATTGTATTTTAAGAGACAAATTACTATTTCCGTTAGCGACAGAGTGGGACAATAATATATAATTTAAAATAAAAAAAATCCATTCAGCTTAATTAGAGCTGGAGGACAATAGTTTTGGCATCAAATTCCATTTGACTTTTTAATTATGTTAAATTAATCGGTCAAAAAGGCTCTTAAAGAAGATCTCGTCAAGTTTTTACTTTTCGGTAAAATTACACTTTTGATTCTATAACTTTAGATAATTAGTATTTTTAATCCTATAGTTTATTTCATTTACACATTTAGTCCTTTTTTTGACGAATTTAGTCCTAAGCATATCATATTTGATCCTTTTTTTTTGGAAAATTTAATCCTATATTAACAATTTTGGTCCTAACAACTCATAGTTACAGGACAAAAAATGAGATTTATTATAATGTGAATGAGACCAAAGTTGTCAACACATGACAAAATTTGTCAAAAAATGATCAAATGTGAGATGCTCAAAACTAAATTCGTAAAAAGGACTAAATATATAAATGAAGTAAATTACAGGATTAAAAGTGCTACCGACCTAAAGTTACAGAACCAAAAATATAATTTTGCCTTACTTTTATTTTTAAATTATTTATTTGCATATTAGTATTTAATTTTTTGGTTGAACATAGTTGGGGACGTCGAATTTTTCTAACATTAAAAAGAGAATAAGAATTAGGAAATGTTTCAACAAACTTTTATAAAAAAATATCTAATTTAAAATATTTTTAGAGTTTATAAAATATTAAATTCATTTTAATGAAAATAAAATCTTAAAATATTTAGAAAAAATATAATCACATACTCATAGAATAATTATGTTATAATATAATTTATAGGATCAAATAAAAGATTATTCCATTAAGATATTTAACGTATTTTATTTTAGATTTTATAAACTATTTAAAAAAAAAAACTAAATTTAGTATCTTATAAAGTTATTTTATTAAATACTTTGAATAATTTATAAATTTAGCCAAACACTTTCTTAATATATTAAAAAAAATAAACTATTTTGAGTTCGTACTATCAAAAATTTATTTTCAACTACAACACGAAACTAAAAGTTTGAGCAACGATGCCTTCGAATTAATGCGATGTTTTTTTTTTTTAAATCACGAACTATAATAAATTAATTAATTAATTAATTTTAAGAATCTTTTAATTTTTTTAATTAGAAGAAGTTGACCTTGAGATGTACTAGGTTTAGCTTTCTAGAAAGACAATTAATGTACGCGCACTTTTCACTAATGACGATTTAAAGTAGGAACCTTTTTTTTAAAAAAAAAAGAAAAAAGAAAAAAAGAATGCTTCGATCCGACGTCAGCCTTGAGTGATTTGTATGGGTGGTAGATGAGTCGAGTCTGCTTTAATTTCATATTCAATACTATATTTATTTTATATTCAAAATTAATTATACATTATAATTATTAATTAATATCATATCTTTTATTTTTAGATAATAATAAATTATGATACTTTTATTTATATATTTAATCTTTATACAAAAATAAACTTAATCAATAATTAAATAAGTTTATTATTTTTTGAAAATAATTATTTAATATGACGCATATAAATTTTATATTAGATTTCAATATCCATTTATAATCTTATACTGTTTTAAATTAACAAGTTCTAATAATTAACTTATAATTTTTTATATTTATTTTTTAGTATATATTTATACCACGATTCATCATATGCAACTTATTTTATTACTTATAAACGTATTATGTCAAATTTTGGTGATTTTCATGAATTAAGATAAAGATAATAATAATAATAATAATAGTGATGTGGAGGGCTGAAAATTGAGGCCCAATTCAAAAATGACTTGGACCTTAAATTAGGGTCCAAAACATTTTAGGATTACTAAAAAGCTTCACTTTATTTTTCTTTTTCTTTTTTTGGAAAAAAAATAATTTCTCCACCAATTTATATACTGCGCCAAATATTTGAAAATAAATTATTATTTTTTATATCTTTGATTCAGAAATACAATAAAAAAAAAAGAATAATAATATCCAGCAGTTTCATAGGTTACAAATTATAACTACCGATTCTTAAAGTTGAAATTTATATAATTAGTCTTTGTTGCACGAGTTTTTCGCAATCATATAAAAAAGAACTGTGATTTGAAATGAAGAGAAAAAAAAAAGTTTGCAATAAGATAGGAAAAAGTCGAATAAAGAAATATGGATGAGATGACAGAAAAAAAAAATATTGTAATTATAATTTTATTAAAAATATAGAAACTTGTTAGAAAAACTAATATAGAGAAGTTCGTAGAGAGAGAAGATACGGAGTAGTGGGATTGTGAGATTATTAAAAAAAATTAAAATTACTAATCTGATCAAATTTATTTTGAAGGGAAGAAATAAATTTAAGGGTAAATTTGAGTATTCAAAAATTGATACTATAAAAGATTTTCATTTATAACGGTATAGATTATATTTCCTTTTTATTTTTCTTTGTTGTTAAGTTTTCTGTTTATATCTTTTAAATTTATTTTAAAAAAATATTAACCCACTTTTGTTAGATTTGGTAACAAAAGTGAAAAAAATAAAATAAAACTATATTTTATTATAATTGATGGGAGCAAAAATGTTTGAACTCAAAGAATTGTGTGTGACTCTTTAAATTTTTATAATTTTTAAGCATAAAATTCATGCAATTAATATATATATATATATATATATATACACTCGCAAACGGTGATTTATAAAATTGTAATATTAATATTTTTCTATTGTGTTGATAATACCCATAAGTTAGTTTTTTTTATTTATTTATATATATATTTTTGTGAAATATGATGAGTTGGTTTATATATTTTATTCTTATTTGTAATATATTTTAGGGATAATTACACTGTCCTCCCGTGAGGTTTTGTGTAATTATATATAAACCCCATGTCGTTTGAGAAATTACGCAATAGTACCATTGACATTTATTTCTGGTTGACAAATAGATCTCTCAGTTAGTTAAAAATTACCGAAATTACTGATATTATTACAAATATTGAATGAAAATTTATATTTACTCACTGATTAATTTATTACTGGCTTATTGCAAGTCAAATAAATATTTTCTAACAAAATTACCTTTATATTGTTATACAACTTTATACGATAATGCATGTGATGAGGTATATCTTCACCCTTATAAGGGTATTTTGATTACAAAATATTTATTTGACCTGTAATAAGTCAATCGGGGGTAATAATGATATTTTTTTTTAATTTTTTTGCTAATATCGATAAATTTAGTAATTTTTTTTACTAATAAACGAATTGATTTGTTAGTCAAAAACAAAAGTCGGGAATACTAAATGTAATTTTTTTCAAATTATAGGGAGTTCATATATAATCAAACCAAATATTAGTATAGGAAAATACAATTATCCTTATATTTTAAATCGTTAAAAATGATTTTTTATATATATGTATGAATGGCATGCCACGACAACTAATTTTTTTCTAAGATTTAACAATAATAATAATAATAATAATAATAATAGTAATAATAATAAAACACTCGAATAGTACAATATTGAATTTCCTTTTTGTAATATATAAATGGAATTTATAAATAATGGAGGGGCGGAAATGAAATAAATGAAAAATGAGACCATTTCAAAGCGGTCTTCTCGCAGAGCCTAAAAACACAGAGTCACGCAGTATTGTTGGTTGGTATGGTTGGTTGCAGTCCCAATTTCCCCCAAAAAAAGAAAAAAGAAAAAAAAAATTAATTAAATAAAAATGGGGTAATTTTCTCTCTCATCGTTGTCTAGTGAGAGAAAATCGTAGCTGTAACAATCCGATGGAGAAGGCGATGCGCGTTGGCAGCGGCAGCATTTGGGTACCATCATCCGTCTTGGGTATTGTCATACTGATTCTTATGCTGCTGCTCATCATAATCCTCATCCTCATCGCTTGCAAGTTCAGACCATGGCGCCGCTTCCTCTCACCCTTCCCAGCCGCCGCTCGCCGCCGCTCCTCCGCCCCGATCAAGGTCTCTTTTTGTATTTTGATTTGATGTGTGTTGTGGGATTTGATTTCTTGGTTATGTTTTTGTCCTTAGGTTTTGTAATGCTTGTCAATGGGGATTTATGGGTTGTCTCTTTTTTCTTCATGGTTGGAGTTTTGAATTAGTTTTTGGGTATTAGGCGGTGATCTATGAGTGCCCTTTTTGTTTTGAGTTGATTTTGTCGAATGCCGGTCTTCTTGATTGCCTGAGTTGCGCTCGAATTGGGTGTTTCGTGATTGCGATTTTTTTCTTACTAGTCAAATGCATGTTGATGATTGGGATTTTTACCTTAACTGCAACGTTTTTAGCCATTTGACTTACTTTAGTAACGGTCTTGTTTCCCGGATTAATTTGAGTTTTAGTCAGCTTTTTAGACCAGTAAGATGTTAGCTTTCGGCTGTTTTTGGTGGTTTGCAAGGAGAGAATAATGGAGGATTTATTTAAAGATAGTCTTTTGTTGCATAACGTATGCTAGGGCATTGGAAACATGTGAAATGAATGTGTGAGTAGTGAGAGCAGAACGATATATGCTGTATGCTATGAACTTTGGGTTTCACTTATGTTTTCTTCTTTCATGGTTATCTGCATGATAATGTCTGCTATGTCTGTAAATTTTTTACTTCCTTATTGAAAAGATTTGGCTTCAGTATTGGACTTTAAGCAACTACAAAACACAACATATCAGAAAAAAGTTGAGGATAGTAGACTTTAAGCAATTGTTGAACATATTGACGACTTGTTCTGAAAGTTGAAAGTGGAAATATCCATATGGTATCCAATGCAGCATCAGAAACGTGAACCTTTTTGGCCCTAATGTAAAACTATTGACTGTGTTCGTTCTCTGATGAACATATGATATGGGGGTTTTTCATCTAGTGTCTCGATATGAGCCTTGTTTTGATTTCTGTCTCCAAGTGCATGTAAAGGAGTTCATCTGACGTGGATGCTCTTCTCCTTTACATGCTGTTTGTCACTTTATAATTCAAAGAACTGACATCATTGTGTTACATAAGAATCTCCTTACAATACGTGTGTGAGTGGGAGATAGATCTGCAAGTGCCTGGAAATGTTAATCTTGTACTGTTCAGTTGTCAAAGATTTGCTGTTTGTGTTCTTTATTACACTTCTATTGTGAAAGGATTTGCAGTTTATGTTCTTTATATTACCTATTTTTTGTATTCTTCATGTTTCTAAACTCTGTGACGTTCTGTACAGGTTGATGACATTGAGAGGCCTCTTATTGTGGGAGATCTGGGTGTTGTCGAAAGCCAGAACAATGCTTCCACATTAAGTAACTTTGCTGAGCAAGCTGGTCGTCAAACTGAAGGAGGTTTTATTTCAGCACCTATTTCAGTAGCACCTAAACATAGGCTCCTGTCAACATCCCCCCAATTGAAACACAGTAATAGATGCCGACCTTTTCCTTTGATTGTAGTTTTATGCAAGTCTAGGAGAAAGAAAATCTTACTCATTGCTTGCTCCAGGCGACAGTTTTGTTCTTGATATCCCAAATACTTCAGATGATTCTTTGGTGGGTCAGACTCTTAAGCGTCCGCATGCAGCAAATCAGTTTGGTGAAAAGTGGATATCTGAAAAAAGAGAAGATATCACTTCTAGCCCAAAATATGGTGCAGATAAAGACAGTTTCAGAGACTTTGTTCCCACTTATACTGATAACCGGGGTAATTTTCTTCTCGTCGATTACGGAAATTGTAATGTTGTTGGGATCTACTGTTGGCTGAATATGTAAAACATGTGATCATGTTATCCTCTTAGAAGTGCAGGAAGCATTCTCATGTTGGAGGTAATCTCTGGTGCTTCTCGTGGGCTTCAGCATTCTATGCAGTCAACCAACACATCCAAGCTTCCGGTGACTATTGGAAGAGTGTCACCTGGTGATATGATACTAAAGGACTCTGAGGTCTCTGGCAAGCATGCAATGATAAATTGGAATGTAAATGTAAGCTTAGCACGTTCATATGTGATGTTAGATAAACTTATATTATGCTTTGTGCTATGCTTGAATTTGCTATGATTAACTTCATATTTGTTGTAGAAATTAAAATGGGAGCTGGTTGACATGGGTAGCTTGAATGGTACATTCTTGAACTCCCAGGCAGTCCACCTTCCTCAATCTGGAAGCAGACATTGGAGTAATCCAGTTGAGCTCTCAAATGGAGATGTAATAACTTTAGGCACGACCTCAAAGATTGAGGTAAATGGACGCATTATTTTGTAACTTTAATGCATCGAGCATCTCTTTTGGCACATGATCAGTGTCTTTGCTTATACTAATTATGTAAACATTTATTTTGGCTTGCATTCATTTGGCGGGACAGGTCCATATTACAGCTCAAGCAGAGTGCAAGATCCCTTTTGGGGTTGGTCTAGCATCAGATCCAATGGCTTTGCGTCGAGGAGGAAAAAAGCTGGCTATGGAAGATGTCTGCTACTACCAGTGGCCTCTTCCTGGAATGGATCAGGTTTTTGGAGTTAAATCTCATCTTAGTGATCTATGTGCACATCTCAAATGACTGTTAGGTTTCTGAATTTCTCTATTGCAGTTTGGACTGTTTGGCATATGCGATGGACATGGAGGAGTAGATGCAGCCACATCTGTTAGCAAGTTAGTGATTCATATCCTTTTTAAATTTGAAATGCCCTTTTTATTATACATACAGCTCCTGCAATTAGAGGCCTTCTTTTGACTTGTTTAGTCAACGATCAGCATAAACAATATTCTTATTTTATATTTTCAGGAAGATAACATTTGGATTCCTTTCGAGAATTCAATTCTGCACAAACTTATCTGAAATTTCTATTTCTCAACTGCTTTAATAATAGCTTAGGTATTATGAAAATGGAACAAATGGATCAAGGTTTTAAGATCTTGGTGAATAAGAGAAACAATTACCATCAGCGAGGTTCTTACACAATCTACTTTTCTTAATATGCTGAATATGAAGCATTTACAACTGCAATCTAATTGTTGCAACTAAACTGTTCATACTTTGACATAGATTAGTAGCTGTGTGGAAAGTATTATTTGTTCCCTTTATCCAAATCCAAATTAGATTAACGCACATTCACTGTAAATCTTCTTTTGTTTCATGAATCATTTCTGGAAGGGTTCACCATTGTTATGTAATGACTTACTCTCATTTCTCTTCTACTCAGAATAATGCCTGAAGTAATCGCTGGCATCTTATCGGTTTCATTCAGAAGAGAGAGAGTTTTATCTCAGTGTGACGCTTCTGATGTCCTTAGAGAAGCATTTTATCAAACAGAAGCACGAATCAATAACTACTATGAGGTTTCTACTCCACATTTCTTTACTTGTTCTTGATAAACTTCCAGTTTGGTCCTGGCCTGCAAGAACCTTAATTTGGATATCATATTATATTTGCTTCATTTTACTCCACCTGAGCTCATTATTTGATTCTTTTCTCATGTGCTTCCTGTTTAAGTTACTGCACTCTGTGTTGTTGTGGAATTTGTGTTTCAGCCTCAGAAATTCGACGGCAGGAATAGGAAAGCTGTGTAAACTGTAAAATGTGCAGTTTATTTTTCCTGTCCTCTTTACTTTCATGCTGTAGCTACTTGCATGTGTGGCTACTGTATTAGCTGTAACTCTTGACTTTATTATGAAGCACAGAGGGATGTTATGGCAATGTGCGATTAGCAGAGTTCCCATGAGTTGGCATTTACAAGTAGTATACAGAACACATACCTTTAACACACCTCGAAGAATTTGGAAAGTTTGTTGAATACAACAATTCATTGCCATGTTAGATTATATTGATGATCATTAGGATGGTGTGCTAATCTAGTAAGTTTTTTTTCAGTTTGATGCAACAGCAAAGTGGAATTGCATTTAGGCTTTTTAGCTTGCTAATATATCTGTTTTGATATTTGAGGATGTACATTGCGTTATAATGTCAAAAATCTTTCAGGGTTGTACTGCAACAGTGCTTCTGGTTTGGGCTGATGTTCACAAAAATTTCTATGCCCAATGTGCAAATGTTGGAGACTCAGCTTGTGTTATGAAGTAGGTGCTCATCTTTGTCATGTTTACATTTATTGGAAGTTTGTAGAATATCATATTAAGATTTCCAGACTCTTTATTTTAATTGATTTTATTCATATTAAGACATAACTGTAGCAGACTTTTGTCCTCATTTTTCCTTTTTTGACAACAAACTGCTGAACAATGGTAATTTTATCGTTTGATGTTCATTGCAGACCACAGTAATATGCCATATGAATAGCTAGTATATACGATTAGTTATGCATTGTAGGGTGAGAGCTTATCCACAACATGTCAGTTGGGATGTAAAAGACCTGTGACGAAGTTATCTATCTTGGAATTATTTCCTTATTTTAGCTCACAGCTTGGCACCTGATCAATTAGAGACAAACCATCTTCTACCTATCTTGCAATCAACCAACTTCAGAATCTGGATGTTAAAAAAATTACAATTATCTAATAAAATATCCTGGGGCTGTAATGGTCTTCTAAGCTGGTGCTACCACAAGAGTCAAATTTCTTTTCTCAATTGTTCCCACCTGGTTGAGGAAGTTCCAGCATCTCTTATTTGAAAGTTTTTGTGATCTGAAATAGTGCTTTACACATACTGGAAACTCGTCTATGTATGCTTATTAGTTGCAGGCATCACTTTTTCTCATTTTTGCAGTGTCTATGCAAAAATTACTTTCATGAGCCTCTCACCAACTCCCATGAGGGACTGGCCAGTTCTTGCACTATTTTGTCAATGTAGAAGCTAACTGCTTCATGGTTTTGGACTTCTTGCCATGAAATCCGCTTGCTGTTAAATTTAAATACCATATATGAACTGGTTGCTTATAAACCTTTTTGAGTAGTTACTTCATTTTCAGAATGCTTATTTCAGTTTATCCTGCAGTATTTAGTTTATTGTATATGTTGTTTGACAATCCTGGTCTTTAGTGCACCGAGTGAACCATTAATTTCGCACATTGGGATGGGTATCCTTTTTTTTTTTCCACTTACAACAATTGCTTAACTAGAATTTAATACTTTGAGATGAACCCTTGTTTCCATTCTTTTGGGTAGTTTAAGCTATAAAATTTTCAAGTTTTAGCATTTGTAGTAAACCTATTGATAGGGGGGATCATGGGTTAACTTTTAGCAGTTAATGCCATATAGGTAGGATAGAATTGGAGGTGAACTTTGTAAGCACTCAATTGTAAATTGCTTCTCCAGAACCATAAAATAGTTACGGTCAGAACATTTAGTGCTAATGCTGCCCCTGGGAAAAGGATCCTTTGGCAGTTTGAATTAAGGCTGTAGTTAACGTGCTGGATTCTAAACAAGTTCTAGGTAATGGATTTAACTTATTCTTGAGAGCAGTAAACTCTTTGCTCTTACCTGATCTCACCTTTATTCTGGCAGTATTGAGGGAAAGCAGATAAAGATGACAGAAGACCACAGGATAACCAGTCATTCCGAAAGGCTTCGTATTCAGGCATTAGGACCACCTTTGAGAGATGGCGAAACTCGAATATGCGGTGACAAGATTTAGTTTTATCATAAAAAAACTTGCATTGAATAGCGATTTATGTGTTCCGCTATTTGTTTCCATTCAGGTATAAACCTCGCCCGGATGCTTGGAGACAAATTTCTGAAGGAGCAAGATACTCGCTTCAGTTCAGAACCTTATATAAGTGAAGTTGTATGTATAGAACAATCAAGCAAGGGCTTTGCTCTATTAGCTAGGTGAGCTTACCGTAGTCACTGTTATTTTGTTAATATTGTGTAACTGATTCCAGTTTGAGTGCTAATATTTTACTTGAAACATTTCTGGCAAATTTCCAGAAATTCCCTTCTCACTTATAACGACCTAGAATCTTATACACTGACACTTTTGAAGGACCTAAATCTGGCCAATTCTCTGGAAGTTTATTTATGTAACTTGACTGTAGGATTACAGAATAGTTTCGACTGTTTATTGAAGTGCTGGTTGTAGGCTGTGCTTCATTTATATTCTGTTGTTTTAGCTCATGAAAATTGTCGTTTTCGATGTAGTGACGGTTTCTGGGATGTTATTAACATCAAGAAGGCTGTTCAGCTTGTGCATCAGGTAATATATCTAAGAACACCGTCTTCTATTTTCCCAGTAAATTATTTTTGAGAACTTGGTTCCTGGGTTCTGAATCCCATGACGTATCCCCCTCCAACAGACAATGGAGCGGACGGCAGCGGACAAAGAGAATCCTGCCGAGAAGATAGCTAATATTTTGTTGAGCGAAGCAAGAACCCTGCGTACGAAAGATAATACCTCTATAATTTTCTTAGATTTTGCCAGCAGCAGAATCCATTCTTGTAAACTTGATTCCTAGAGCGATTTTCGACAGGATTCATTTATACAAAATTCTATTATTTTGTTTTCTTCTTCTTTTTGTCCTCATCTTAAGCTCAGTACATGTGGATGGACCCTTTTGCTGCTACTGAATCATGTATGTACAGAAGAAATCTTGCCATTGTACTACCATCTTCCAGCTTCCAGTCTTTGCTACCATCACTGTGACTTGAGCATCACCAATGCTCCTGAGTCCTAATTATGATATTTGAGCAAAAGGCGAAGTGCTCATAGTCAAAATGGAGTGGCAATATGTATTTCCAACAATTTTTTTGATCGGGATGGGAACGGGTCGAATTTGAAGAGAGTTTATCAAACTTCGAAATTGGTCGCGCTAAAATTTTATTGAAGATTGGTTTTGTTAGATTTGTTCTATAATTTTAAAAGAGTTTCAAAATAAGTTATTTGGGTAAATATCGCTTTTGGTCCCTGAAGTGTGCCACTTATCTAGATGTAGTCTTTCATGTGTTTTTTCTCATCAAATTTAGTTCCTCAGTTTAAAAATATCATCAATTTTGGTCCTTCTGTTAAAAATTCGTTAATTTTAACAGACTGTTAAATAAATAAAGAAAGGAAACAAAACCATAAATAGGGTCAAACCAACGCCTTCAATTGAACATGTGAGAGGCTTCACCATTTTACCAAATTTCTTTCTTTGCTTTTTAGTAACCCAAAAGTTACTTATTGAATTACTTCTCCCACAGAGGATGAATTACTCCCAAATCTCTGACAACAATACAAATAATTTTTTTTGTTATTTTTTCACCAACAAACTAAGAGCTACGTAGGAGTGGAAATAAGGGGTAAAAAACACAAGTAGTTAATAATTTTGTTGCAATGGAACCAATTTTTGAATTATTAGATGTTTAGATTTTTATGTATTTATTTATATATATTATAATTTATGAAATTATTTGGTATTTATGTTATTTTTGTTGGTTAGGTATATAATAAGTTTTTGGAATTTGACATGGATTGATTTTGAGATTTTTTTTAGACTTTAAGTAATATATCATTTAGCAAAATAACTAAAAATAAGTTTGGTTTAAGGTGAATGCAGGTAGCCCGTTTATGGGTTTTTTCTTTTTAACAAAGTCCTTAGATTTAATGGATTTTTTAACGGAACGACCAAATTTAATGAAATTTTTAAACTTGAGGGATTAAATTTAATGAAGAGAAAATATGAGGGACTAAATTTGGATAAATAGCATACTCACTTGAGGGACCAAATTTGAATAAATGACATACTTGATGGACCAAAAATGATATTTACCCTAATTTATTTCTAAAAAGAACATTACCACTTTTTTTAAATATAAAAAAATTATATGGAATGAAAAATTCATTATTTACAAAATGTGTTACCTTGTAATTCCTGAAAGGTTAAATAACTTAAATTACAACGATTTTTCCTAAAGTTTGGCAGAATTGCGAATACTTTTTTATTATTTGAAAAATTATTAATACCTCACTATTTTTAACGGTTGTCTAACAATTAGCCCAATCCGTTAGTCGCTGTTAGATTTTCATTCATTTCTTGCGGTGAATTGACTAAAATATCATTATGGATTAAGAACTATAAATTTATTTATTTTTCATATTTTTTTAATTTTTTTATTGATTAAGTGGATAATTTTCTTTTTGTAATTTTTCAAAACTTTCCATGCAGCCCGTCCGATTATTTTTACAATTATTTATTTATTTTTTATAAAAAAAACACATACAGTAAGCGCAAAGTTGATAATTTCATATGTCCATCCAATACTACATAATTTCATCAAATATCAGGGGGTATTTATAATTTTTTAAATAACGAGAGGGTATACATAACTATGCCAAATTTAAGAAGAGACGTTGTAATTTATCCAAAATTAAATGTACATGTTATGTTTATATAATAAAGTCAAATTATTTTATATGGTTATTTGAATCTTAATTTTTGATAAATTCTAATATGTAAACAACTTTTTATATGCTGTTTTATTTTTCAAATATATATACTATTTATTAAAGAGATCTCAAGAATAACTGTCATGGACAAAATGTGAATTGCATAAACATCCTTAATCATATTTATTTTTTTACATAAATAACTATACTATTTTATTTATTTTATTCATAAATAATTAAAATCAATTCATTTTATTAGTTTTAGTCAATTGTTTAACTCATTCTTCGTTTTCCGTTCATTTGTTAAAATTAGACATGTTTATCGAATGTGCTTCAACCAACAGTTCAAATATAATTTTTTGACTTGTCACATTTTATATGGGTTAGTACATTTTGCACTCTGAAAACTATGTATAAAGTGCATTTACCCGTCTAAATTATAAATTGTAACGAAATAACACCTCATGATGCTGATCAATTTTTTTATGATGAAAATACCTTTATTATTTACATTTTCTAAAATATGTCTATTATAATAATTCTTCGAAAACATAATTGGAATTATTATAAAATTTTGATTTAAAACAAACACTACCAAAAATTTATTATTTTTATTATTAGTATAAAATCAGTATAAACTCTATACAATTTCCAATCTTTATATTTTTAACATAATTGTTTAGAAATTTACATAATTTTTTGTTGGGTTGTGATATATATTGAATTTTTTAAAATAAATTATCGATATATTTTAAAATATTACATTGGACATATATATACATTATAAAATATGCAAATATATAATATTCTCTAATTTTTTGAGTAATGAAATAATACATTTTAATTATATGTACATGTAATTACAAAAATATAACATACTGTTTAATTAAATTATATGCATTATATATTTATACATATATACATATATTTTTTAACATAACTAATTTATTTTGTAAAATATATTTTTATATTGAGCTTGTAATTATTTTTTATATAACATAATTTATAAAAATTTATAATTTTTAAATAATATTTTTAAAATCTTAAATCACTATTTTTTTTTTTAATCCTATCAATACCAAATTATTTTGTTAAGATATTTTATTTCCAGTGAACCCTTAAAGTACAAGACAGAGGCACATTGTACAAGCCACGAATCAAAACTTCTCTTAAAAACCCTCCGCTGATGAAAAACCCTAATTTAATTCAAAACCCCCGACACAAGAATTGACCGCAAGGAGGAGTCGGAAATGGGGAAGAAGGAGAAGAGAGAAAGGGAGCAGAACGACGTGTCCGCCGCAAACGGCGATTCTGAATCTCAGGAAAAGCATCGCAAGAAGAAGAGGAAAAACAGAGAGAAAGTGGAAGAACCGCAGAATGAAGCCGTATTAGCAACTGATATACCTACTGTCACCATTGCGGTTCCTGGGTCCATTATTGATAATGCTCAGTCCCTTGAACTCGCAACCCGTGTAATGTTTTCGTCTATCATTTTTTATTTTAAAGGTTACATTTTTAGTTTAAATTTGTTGCTGATGGAGGTTATAATCGTCTCTTAACTGTTCGATAATTTGGGTAAATGGAAAAAAATGAGGAAGTTCTGGATTCATTAAAACGCATTTTTGTGGGTTTCCTGGAGTAAGTAGTATGTGTTTAGTTTGTTTACTTTTTGATGTAATGATATGAAAGAGCACATGTGCTTTTTTTTTTTATTTAGTCTTTTTCTTTCGAGTATTTATCTCTTGATGTGTTTTTTGATTTCATTTTTAATTTCCTTACAGTTGGCTGGTCAGCTTGCTCGTGCTGCTACAATTTTTCGAATTGATGAGGCAAGTTGGTTTTGTTTATTTCAGATGTATGACTATTTGTCTAGAGGACGCTATCAGATGCTTGTGATTTTATGATATCAAATTATCAATAACCGTGGGGTTGGATTCTAAATTCAGGAACTAAACAATTGCCTTTATCTTCCTGCAATTTTGTGGATTGAACTTATGTACTTGTTATCCAGACGTCTCTCACTTGGAACTAGGAGATTGTTTAATATTTGCTTTTGAAAGTGTCTTTTGCACTATGCCACGGTGGATGTCTTAGGAGAACTATTAGAAAGATGCCATGTGATAAATGGAAATGGAATATTGCAGTTCTCTTTGTCATATATGAACTTATGAGAGCAAGGATATATTCTATGCTCAATTATGATGAACCTCCATTTCAAACTTGTTTGCTTTAATCAATATCTTATATAAGGTAAGTAAGATTCTTGAAACCTTTTCTTATTTACAATGACCAATTAAACCATAAAAGTAAAGGTGCTTCTTAAATTTTCCAACCTACTATTTAAATTAAATGTTTTTTATCACTTAATCTAAGATTGTGTGGTGCTTTCCGATATCCGTAAGTTTGTCTGTAATGATCTGTTTCTCTGTGCTCAAGCAAGTGGTAAGATGTTTGTTGATTTGAAACAAATACATTTTAAGTCTCTGCTCTGGATTTTTTTTCTCGTTTGCTGTGTTTTTAAGCATTGTGGATTTTTGTGCATCATTAGATGAATGATGCAGATCCCACAATGCAAATAAAGAAGGTATATTCATATATTTTTTAATGTAAAGAGAAAGTGACAGCAAATGTTATTGCTTTTGTCAAACAGATAGTTGTATTTGATAACAAGAGTGCATCAGAAGATACTTCAACTGAAATAATGGAAAATGATTCAGGTGAGAATGAGAGTGCTGCTTTTTATCAGAATCTTGAAGTATCTTGAGACACCACAATATCTCAGGAAGTCTTTTTCCCGAAACACAGTTTAAGATTTGTGGTAAGCATCTGATGTTAACATTATTTTTTTGGAGGGCAGGATGTTTCTCTTGATTCTTATCCAGTCTTTTTATGTGCATGTCCAGGGTCTGTTGCCCCCACTAGACGCTCATTTGCGCAAGCATGAATGGCCTCATACAGGGAAGGTAGCATCCAATACCTCTATTAAGTTATTTCTTGTGCATTGCTTTAGTCACTTGAGTAGTTAATGTGCATTCAAACTTGATTGTGTCACGACGATAATTTAAAACTACTTTGCTATCATCATGTTATTCAAATTTGATGTTTGTTTGGGTGCATTCAAATTCTAATGATTCTGCTTTGATATACGTTATCTAAGAGGAAGGGTTTCTTTTCACAACCTCTTCTTGAGTTTCTTTTTCTGCTTAAGCTGTAGAAACACACATGCGTTGTCTAATGATTAGGAAAAAGAATCATATTGTCATTTCACCTATTTGGTATGATTAAGTTTATATAGTTAGTCTAGTTGTTTTTATTTTTTATGCGCGCTTAATTTTCCTAACTCATCTTCTGTCTCTTCTGCATATTGTCCTTAAAACATAGCATTCGGATTTTGGATTCTTATTCCTTTTGTTGGGTTCTATTTACAGATTGAGGTGAATAATATATTGTGTTTGTAGAATACATAAGACCATACTAGGTTTTAGTCCTTTGTCCAATCTCCTTTAGTCATTATGGAGTTAATCATCTATGTAGATGGAAATAGCTCATATGTTTGGTGCAAAGTTTGTGCATATGATGGCTTACACTTGATCGCAGAACTTCTGGTAAGTTACTGTTGAAAACTTTTAACTGCTGATGCGCATTACTTTGCACCTATTTAAGTGGTTTCGAACTTGGACATGCGCACTTGATGTTTCTAGGACCTTGTCATGTTAGTTTTTCACATGGACAAACCACCATATACACACTGATTTTTCAGCTATCTAAAGTATTTAGTAAGCCACTTTAAATCTTAGAATGTCTTATTGTTTACTTATTATTCTTGAAATTTGGGTAAAGTCGGGGCATATGATGGCTTACACTTGATCGCTGAACTTCAGGTAAGTTTCATGTCGATGATTTATTTTTGCTGATGCCCCTGACTTTTGCACATATTATTTAGAGCAATTTACTAAGCTTTCATTTTAGCAGGAGAAAGTCCATAAACATCTTTTTTCATTTATGTCATTTTCATAGAATTCTCTTCTTTTATTGTTCTGAGTTTTGCATAGTCTTCCAGCACAAACTTGGTCATCTTTCCATAGTTTTTTTGGTTAGTCATGCTGGTTGCGGTAAAAGTGCTGGTGCTAAGAATGCTTGTTAGTCTGTTGCCACCTTACATTGACTGAGATTTTGTTTGGTCTGAGATAAACTTGGGGGTGGTGCACGTGAAGATCTTGCTAGATTGGGTGGTGCTTAATTTTAGATATGCTATGAGATTCAAGCACTCAATAGGGAGGGTGAGCATGAGATCCTTGTAAAACATCTGCATTACATTTATTCAAAGCAATCAGTTCTGCTGCATTAAATCTAGCAATTTTGTTTGTGTGCTTATACGGTAGACTGTTGAATTGCCAGAGATTAGGATTAGAATAATCACGACTTGTTTTCTAATTGAAGTAACTGGTGAACATAGGAATAGCCAAAAACTGGTGACGTTAGGATTTTACTTGCTTGTAATTTGTTTGCTGCTCCTCTCCAGCCTCCTGTGCTAGATATGATGCTTAGCAATATTATCATCATTCTTTCCGTATGTTTTATCGTTTTGCTCATCCAGTTTGAGAATGCATATGTTTTTAGTTGGTGCGGTATCATGATATCTTCCTTTGTTCTAGGTATCACGCGGGAAAAAAAGACCGAGGTTCTGGTGGTACACTTGTTGATGTGGGGGCTTAGCAAGGTATCATTTATAACTTCATTATATTATCATGCAGATGATAAGAGTTGATAGTTGCACCTTTCCTTCGACCTATGTGCACTTCCTTTATCATTCATCTTCAAGTGTTGAAATAGCTCTGCTCTTTTGTTGTTGCCTTGTTATTTCTATGCTTTACTTTGTCATTGATCCTTTTCCTCCAGCTGTTACTTCCTATTATTATATTGCATTGTTCTACATGCTGATATAAGCGTGAATTATACCATTCCTAGCACTTGAAGCTTTTTTGAAGGTTGCTGGATTTGCATTTTATCAAATATCGCAAAGGATCTTCTTAGGTCTGGTCATACCCTAGTGACAATATATGTCCATGGTCCTTATAAATGAATATGCCCTGCTCATGAAGTGGTTTGATGAAAGATTTTATGCTTGAACTTCATGCTTCTGTAATAGCTTCTTTTGTTAGCTAACTTGATTCAGATTGCTTGCAATTTAAAGGTCTTATTATGCAGAATGTCATGATTGATGAAGTTCTTGAACCTGGAATCAGAGTTACAGTAGAGATGGGAACAAACCGTAATCTAGATGCAGGTCAGTAAGCCTTTTCTATAAGGGTGAAAGCATGCAAGAACAATGAGTTTCCATAACAATACAAAATTTGCAGGTCCACCACGGAAGGTCGTCCCTTCTTCGAGGCCTAGAGAAGAGGGAATGTACTGGGGATATGAAGTGAGATATGCTTCGAACATTAGTTCTGTGTTCAAGAACTGCCCCTACCAGGTCTTTATTGTATTTTGGTGCCTATTTTCTGGCTTGGCTTGAAACTGCACCAAGTTATGTTAATCATTGTACGGGCTTTGCTCACCAAACTTCTATTAGCCATTGACAGGGAGGGTATGATCATCGGATTGGTACCTCTGAACATGGGTCAGTTATTAATTCTTCAGAGCTTACTCTACCATCGTTCAGGTATCTACATCACCTTAGCCCTCAACCTGTAATTAATTTGTTCATAACTTAATAGCTTTGCTTTAGCAATGATCATTCTTGATTATTTGTTCTCTCCCTTTATTAATCCTTTCTCCAATTATTTGAGTACTTGGTAATATACATTTAGCTCCGACTAATAGTTTTACATGCTAATTACTATTCAGTTTAAATCACTCTATAATTCTCATTATATTCATTTTTCCCAAAAACCAAAAATCATTTTTTTTATTTTTCTTTTTAAATTTTTTCAACCAACTAATCTACTTCCCCTCAAGACTCTGTCTGATTGGTTTCACAATAAATTGTGACATTCCTTTTCTAATCATTTCTCTTTTTCCTCATCCACAAATCATTTCTTGCATGTTTCTTGCCATTTGTTCTATTAGATTCCCGTTTCATTATCATTTCACTTTATAGTTCGTACGACCAACATTCATTATGCGATTAATTTACCTTAGAAGGTGCTGCATGATCATTGCTTTGCTAGTGATGCATAATCGTATAGGAATATGTGATACTTCAACATTATGTATGGTTCTTGAACCTCTGATATATCCAGACTTTGATTTAAATATACTCTTTAGGCACCTTTTAATTGCTTTTGGTGGACTTGCGGGGTTGGAGGAGTGTGTTGAAGAGGACGGAAACTTGAAGGTATTTCATTTAGAAACCACTTTATTTTTTCCCTCTCAGGACCCCATTACTAAAACTGATGTCCTAATTGCAGGGGAAAAATGTGCGCGACATATTTGACTTGTACCTGAACACTTGTCCTCATCAAGGAAGCAGAACTATTCGCACAGAGGTATGTCTATCGTTTTCCCTATACCTTTGAACGAAGTCCCCCTTTCGTCTAAAACCCCTTCTCTGAAAACAGGAAGCAATGTTTATATCGCTCCAGTATTTTCAAGAGCCAATCAGCCGTGTTTCATGGAAATATGAACATTCAAATCGATAGGTTGAACTTGGCAGAGGTTGCAAGAAGACGACATCCTAGAATAGGTATCCTCGCTCGTTTTTTGCATTAACTTGTCTGTCACATTCTAAATTACTGCTGCGTTTTACAACAGTTATAGAATGTTTATTTGTGCGTTTGTTATTGTTACTTAGAAATATCAATTATCAGGTTCCTCTTTCATTTGTTGGTATGTGCTCTTAGTTTTATTTGAAGGCGGTGAAATTGCATTTTTTGTCCGGTAACTTACAAAGCCTTATTGAAGCAACCATGCACCTGTTGCCTAAGGTTCAAAATCGACGTGATTAGCTTTTAATTAGCACAGAAGAGTTTAAAAAATTATGTATTGAGTAAATAATTGTTGGACGATATTTGTCAAAATTTGGAAATTGTAGTTTATTTAAACACTAAGTATGGGACATTGCAAATAATGAACTAAAAGGAGTGTTTATATTTATGAAACTATAAGCAGAGAAACTCAATTTAAAGGCATTCTGAAATGCTTTTTTTTCAATTGGAAATTTGACAACATATATGCTACATTATCAATATGTTATATGGATTAAATTACCTTTATACGAATAAAAAATTACATTGAATCTTTCTCATTTTTATTTTTATTTTTGCATCGCTCATCTTTTTTTAATTTTGTTCTTTCTGTCACCATCCATATATTTCACAATGCTATTATAAATATGTCGCACTCAATATATGTAATAACTATTACATACATCTATTTTAATTTTGAAAGAAAATAGCACAGTACATCGACATATATAATCAAATATTATATTTATTTATTGTATGTAACAAATGTTATAGAATTACATAAATATTAAGTGAATTCTTATCTTTTCTTGCACATATATAACCAAAAATGTTGTATGTAGTAGTCAGTTTTAATGTCTTCATACAGTCCTTAAAATTGTTTGAGATGCTGGAAAAACTTTTTTAATATTGCATCTAAATTTGATGGAATAAATATTTGAATTGGTTTGAATAATTCTAATATTAAGAATGTCAAATTATTCCACTGAATTTGAATTATATTTTTATCGAATATGAATGTATTTCAAATTCATCTAGTAATAATAATATATTTGAAATTGGTTGTTGAGATCTAATTCCCTTACTCCAAATGTAGTCTAATTTTCTTGGGATAGACGTAAGTTGGAGAAGGAATGGAAATCTGTTTTCACGGCGACTGAAACAAAAAATTCTTATTAACTAAGCTCAGAATCAATTGATACATGATATGCTAAAATTAATACAACTAACTAAAATTAAATCAAACAAGCTACTTGCTACTGCATCCAAATTAATTGATAAAAGCTTGTTTAATCTCGATTTATTAAATATATAATATTTAGACTTTTTTTTTAAATATGAAATTATATTTTCCTTTAAAGATATTTTGAAAAATTATACTTGTACTCCTTTAAAAATTTCTCAATTTACACCTAACTCCTTCCGTATGGTTTTGACGAAAAGTGTTGATGTTAACAAAAAAATTAAACAAATTTTTAATTTTATCCCTTATTTAATATTTTCATGTATGCGTTGTACTTTTAAGGAGTATATATATATATATATATATATATATATATATATATATATATATATATAGAGAGAGAGAGAGAGAGAGAGAGAGAGAGAGTAGGGTTTAAATTAGGATAAATTACAACAACCTTCCCTCTTCCCTGAGGTTTGATATATACCCCATCGTTATTTGAAAAATAATTAGCCCCTGTGATTTATCAAAGGAGCAAATGGTTATAATCGAACGTTTTTTGTTTTTTGTTTTTTTTTTCAGTTTTTGAACCAAAAAAACTGATTTATTTAAAATAAAAATTATATAAATAATTTTAGTATTTTTTCAATTTTTTTTCCAAAAATACCTGTACAAATATTAAAATTTAAAAAATATAACATAAATAGAATATTTATGAATGCAATTCAAAGTTTCAAATCAAAAGACCACAATAACAATCCATTTATTTCTTTCAAGAAAAAAGAAAGAATAACAATCCATTTATTTAATCCAAAATAAAAATAAAAATTTATATTCAAATTTAATAACATAATATTTTATATGGATTGAAATTGTAATGATAAAATTCATATGCATTATATTAAATATTTATTTATAAAAAATTGTTAAAAATATACTAAATTGTTGATTATGCTTATTACTAGATAATGTAAACTAAAATAGCATGTTTTAAATATTTGAAGAATGAAGAAGTGAAGATTGAGAAACTGAGTTAGAAGAGAGTGAGGGAAATGAAAAAGTAAAAATAAATATATATAATAAAATAATTGATAAAATTAAAATATATAAAAAAAATTCAAATTTTCGATCTGACACCAAACGACGAAAAAATAACCAATCGATGAAAGCTATATATATTTTTTTTATAAAACCAAACATCGAACCGAATTCTGAAACAAAAATTTGATTTAACAAACCTCAGAATCAGCTGATGCATAATGCTAAAAGTATGTTTGAGCTTATTTCTTAAATTTAACGAATCTTGTATAAAATTTCTCACTAGATAAGCTTTTAAGCTCTATTTAATTAACAAAAATATACTTGTATATCTCAAACTACTTGAATTCGACTCATGTTTCGACCAATTAAAATTTGTTTAAACTCAATTTGACCAAACTAAGTCTAAATATATATTTCAAACCCGTTAATAATTCAAACAAACTTGAACAATAATGTATCGACTCAACTTGATTTGTTTACCTTCCAACAAAATAAGTTGAAATCAAGGGTAAATATGCCCCGTCAAAAGCAATACTACTGATGGCTACTAATGCATCAGACTGCTCAAACTCTATGAGGCCCACAGAAGCTCCAAACTACTGATTGCTGCTCTTAATAAGCACTGCAAGGGCAGTGTTTAATCTTCTCGATTGACATCAAGATCCTTTAATTTTTCTTCCAATTCATCCCGACTATCTTCATCTTCATCCCCAGACTCCATGTCGTCGAAATCTTCTCCATCAAGGTCATTCTCATCCAAGGGTCCAAGTTTCTCGGCACATTCTTTAAATATGTCCTTTAACTCATCAATACCTTCCTCAGAAATGAAGTTCCCATTAACGTTCAACAATTTGAACCCAGGTAGACGCACCAAAGCCTGAGCTAACGTTCTAGCCGCAGCTCTTCTTATAGAGTTCAGGCTCAGATCGACCTCCTTCAACTGGTCATGGCCTTCTCCAAATGCTTTGCTTATCTGAATTGCACCTTCATCCTTCAGATCATTCTCTGACAGGTTCAACTTTGTGAGAGCCGTCTTTGTGGAAATACAAGCGGCCATGCTTGGAGCAGCCTCAGCTGTTATGTCGTTTCCGGCCATCTCCAACACTGTGAGTGATGGTGCTGCCTCTTTTAGAGCATTGGCTATGGCCACTGCTCCATCATCTTCCAGATTCAGGTAGCTTAAATAGATCTGCGTGAGATACTCATGTTTGTAGAGGGACTCGCTCAACTTTATGCCAGCCTCCACACCAAACATGTTGTCACGAAGATCAAGTTTCTTCAGATTCTTGCATTCTGCAAGTGCTTCACTCAAGGCAACTCCCCCTTCGGAGCCAACTCGGGTAGACGAGCATCGAAAATCTTCCAGTGAAGGACAACACCTCAGAATCTCAGAAATAGCAATAGCCCCTTCATCTCCGGTCATATTGTTATGAAAATGAAGAACCCTGAGCTTCTCTGTGGAAGGAACCAACTCACAAACAGCCTGTGCGGCTTCCTTTGATATCCCATCATTCATCAGATATAATTCCTCCAAGCTAGTTTGAGACTGCAAGAGCTTCCCAAATGCTCTAACTCCTTCTCACCTAAGGCATTGTCAGAGATATTTAGATACCTCAATTGAGAACCTTCCAGAGCTTCAGAGAAGATACTCATGACATCAAGAGCTTCTGCCTCTGGTCTTCCTGCAACAAAATCTGACAGATCCACTTCCTTCAGTTGGCTTTTAATGGATGCTAAGATCGGCCCAGCAACACGGGCTGCACCTAGACCAAAGCTTCGATTGCTGAAACGTATTTTAGTGTAAGAATTTCCAGGCTCTTTTAAGGGACTCAAAAGTGTTTGTGCCTCATCCTCTTCTATAAATGCCCGCTGACCTTTGAAAATATCGAAAACAGTTTCTGCAGAATCAACCTTGGGTTTCACTAACTCTTTTTCCCCTATTCTGGGGCCGTTCTTAAGAACATCCAGAATGAGCTTACTGCATTCACTAGCATACATCTGTACAACAGAACTGCCATCACCATCTGGTTCTTGTTCGTAATGTTGATTTGCACTGGTAAATGCTGATTCTTCAATTTGTTTGGCATGTTTTAAAGCCTCAACATCACTGAGGCTGCCATACTTGGTGGTGAAAATTGTTGGAGTTGAGAGATTATTCTTCATTCGTTCCACTAGCATTTGCCGCGTGTTTTGGCTAGGTGGCCAGAGCTTAATGGTAACATGCTGGCGTTCTCCATTTGGTGCTTGGAATCCATTGCAATCTGCCTAAAATGCAGAAACTCCAAGTTTTAGTCAAATAGCTTGTTGAGTTAAATTAGCAGTAGCAGCAACAGAAAATTGGTACCGTACCACACAACATTAATTGAGGTGGGAAGGGGGCAAACATTATTGCTTAAGCCAACTACACACTCAGATATATTTTTATATAATTGCGGTTCAACAACAAAATGCAAAGTTCCAAAATCCAAAGAAGGTACTTATATTGGGATAATGTAGACAACAAGTAGTCAAAGATATGATAAATGTAACAAACATGTCTTAAGAAGTGATGCAAAGTCCCAGGTCCAGACGTCTAGTTTTCACGAACTTGATTCCAGTTCCATACACTTCACGTCCTCATATACGGAGCACCAAAATTATTTGGAAAAACATATATTACTGATATGAAAGCCTGTATGCAGTATCTTCTTTCGTCCTATAAGCTAGGATGGTTCAAAAGAACATTATTTCCCAAGTAAGCAACCAATATCCCAAGTATAAGGTAGAATAGTTCGGCAGGGTATAAAGGCTAATGGAATATACCGAAGAAATCACAAACCCTTTATCATTCGTAATTGATTTATTCCTTCAAAGATATCAAATGGTGTTCGCAAGACGAGTTAAATTATTAAAACATCAGTCTTTAGCAACAAAGAGCGCACATAATAACAATATTATCTCATCATTGCAAAGTGTGTGTGTGTGTGTGTGAATGCACGCCTATGTGGGTTACATAATAGTAATACACACTTCTAACATCTATACACATGAGCAGAAACACAGTATCTGTGCCTGAGCAGGGTATGTATGGCCAACAAGTCCGAAGAAGGCCACTACACAAAAACCTCATGAGGAGGAAGCACAAAGCGCATATTACATATAAGAAGCAATCCAGAGAAACATCCCATCATTAACATCATGCAAAAGCAACATGTCAATCTCTTACTCCATGTTTGAACATTGGAGTTCATTCAATTAAAAAATAAGCACAACCCTTTGTTTAGTTTGGTTTCAGAGTAAAACACGCTGCACTACGAATGCAATTACAGCATAGATTTTAATTTCTCACTATACTTGACCACAGTCAGAAAGTTGTCAAAATTATTGATTTTCTCTTCAAGGAAATTGCAAAGAAACCAACTTTTATCCATTTCACTTCGTTCATCCAAACAAAACTTAAGCAACAGATCCACAAGAATACCTAACCTTCACTCGAAACTGCCGAAAATTCAAATTCCACAAAATGCTAAAAGAATAGCACCCAACTATGTTGACGACAGACTGCGTGCGTCTGTGGGCTTTAACATTCAGAAAATGAACCAAGAAGCAGAAACCATAAAACCCTAAAATGGAGAAAAGCATTTGGGAGTAAAAGAATTTAAAAAAAAAAAAAAAAAAGAAAGAAGAAAGAGAGAGAAAAGGAGGTACCTTTAGCTGCAGAGCGCAGAGTATATGGGTTGTATGATGTGAGTTTTGAACTTTGAATGATGTAATTATGTGGCTGTGTGGATATGTGTATGTGGAGAGAGAATGTCGAGAGAGAGAGAAAGAGGAGGGAAGCTAAATTTTAAAATCAAAACTCAAAAGCCATAATTACAACATTCCTCTAAGTTTTGGTGTAACTGCATTTAATTTTCTACTTTAGGAATTAGTCGTCCTGGCACATCATTTTGTGTATATATAATAAATAATCTATTACGTTTTAAACTATATTATGAATAATATATATATATATATATATAACAAATACATTATATCTTTAAAAAGAAAAAAAAAGAAAAAAAGAAAGCAACAAAGTAAAAAAGAAAATCAACTTAGGGGTATAATTAGTATAACGATAAAATTGGTGTTGCGTTATAATAATCGTCGTTTGTGAGACAAAAATGCCTTTTCTTTTTATATAGTATAGATAGATAATAACACTTTATAAGTAAACTTCTTGTAATTTGAGAAATTGCATTTACCAGTTTTGAAATTTGTTTCTATTTAATAAATAAATCATCTTATTAGTCAAAGTAATTGAGTTTATTGATATTAACAAAATAATTGAATAAAAGTTGATATTTATTTTCGATTGACTTATTATTGACTTATTGCAGGTTAAATAAATTTTTTCCAACTGAACTACCCTTATAACGTTGAAGGTATACCTCATCACTTATATTAATGCGTGAAAATATATGAGGGTAATTTGATCAGAAAAAAAAAATTATTTGACCTACAAAGTCAGTAAGAAGTCAATCGATGATAAATATTGATATTTTAATTTTTTTTTGTCAATATCAGCAAATTCGATGAATTTTGACTAATGGATGGACTTATTTGTTAGAAAGAAGCAAACCTCAGGGTGCTAGATATAATTTTCCAAACTATAAGGGGTTTATGTATAATTACACCAAATCTCAAGAGATGGAGTGTAATTATCCCTTTTTTTTAATAGTTTAGGAAACTACATGTAGAATATTTTTTAAAAACCTTGTCTGACCAATAAAATTTTCTCTTAGTTAAAATTCATGAAATTTGTTAATATTAGTAAAAAAATAAAAGAGAGTAAATTACAACGACATCCCTTGAGGTTTGACACAATTACGAATACCCCCTTGTTGTTTGGAAATTTAAAAATACCCCCCCTCTCCCCGATATTTAATAAAATTATGTAATATTTGGATGGAGGTATGAAAAGTTTCAATTTTGTCTTTACTGTATTTTTTTATCTTTTATTTTAAAATTAAAAACTTATAAAAAAATCAAACAGGATGGATGAAAAAATTTTAAACATTAAAAAATAAATAAAATTATAATTTTTAATTCATATGGGCATTTTGATCAATTCACCATAAAAAAGGGATGGATACCTAACAGATTGTGCTAATTGTTAGGCGACCATTAAAATTAGGGGGGTATTGGTGATTTTCCAAAATGAAGGGGTGTTCGTAATTATACCAAGCTTTAGGAGTGATCGTTGTAATTTGCCCAAGAAAAATAGAGATCTATATTTATGCCTAATTGACTTAGTAACAACTTATTATAGGTTATAACTAATAATACTTGATCAAACTATCTTTATAAGGATGGAGATGTACTCCTCACATTCATTAGCAGGTATAAAGATTATAAGGGTAGTTTGATAAAAAAAATTTGTTTGACCTGCAATATTAGTTTTAAATAAATTGACAGTAAATATGGATGTCCATTCAATTCCTTTTGCTAATTTATATAAGCAAATCTTATAATTTTTTTATTAACGAATGGATCTATTTGTTGAATAAAAATAAATACCAGCGGCATTAGATATAATTTTTTAAAGGTAAAATTACACTTTTGGTCCTACAATCTTAAGTCATTAGCACTTTTAGTCCTGTAACTTACTTCATTTACACATTTAGTCCTTTTTTGACGAACTTAGTTATGAGCATCTCATATTTGAACTTCTTTTTGGCAAATTTAGTCCTGTATTGATAATTTTTGGGTCCTAACGACTCATAGTTACATGACAAAAATTGAGATTTATTATAGTGTGAATGGGACCAAAATTATAACACAAGATTAAATTTATCAAAAATAATGGATCAAATATGAGATGCTCAGGACTATATTCGTCAAAAAATGACTAAATGTGTAAATGAAGTAAATTACAGGACTAAAAGTGCTAACAACCTAAAGTTACAGGACCAAAAATATAATTTTACCCTTTTCAAATTATAGAAAGTTTACGAGTAATTACGCCAAATCTTTGTTGGAAAAATGGTGAATGATAAATTAAAGGATAAATTTCTTTAATAAGTTTATTTCGTTCAAATTAAACTAAGTGATTGGTTACTATATGCGATGCATAATAAGCTCGTGACACATGGATGATGGTTGATGACGCCCAATCATCATCCAACCATGTCTTATCAACCGAATAAATATATCATGTGGTAGAAATAATGTATCCATTTGGGTAAAACCTTTTGGATGAAATGATGTGTCCATTTGGGTAAATAGTATGTCCTTTGGGTGAAATGAAGTGTTTATTGGGATGAAAGTCATAACCTTTCAAAAACATATTTTCTAATTGGACATGTTCATTTAATACATTTCCAACTTCTAAAAATAGATTCCATTTCATTTCATTCAATCAATTTGAAAAGCATTTTAGATCATTTCAGAATGTTAGAAATAAAGACATTTTGCCTTTTATTAACAAAGTCCCAAAATATTATTTGGTTTGTCATTTCTTGTAATTTGTAGTGTTACTACTTTGAGATTATAAGTCGTCGTATCTTGGGAGACAAACTCTCATTCTCGTTAGCACTAGCGGGTCAATAAATGTCTAAAAAACAAAGCCTTTGTTTGGATTTGTGTTTTGACCCATTCCCAATGTGGGCAAAAAATAGGTACATGTTTGATTTTGTGTTTTACACCCAATCAAGGTGTAAAAATTGTTTGCAAATTCTTTTTTTTTTTTTTTTATTTGTTTTAGAGTCATAGCCCATCAGTAATTTCCCCAATTTCAGTTTGCCTATCTCCTCTCCACTCAACGTGTCAATCCCTTCTCTCCCCACATCAAACTCGACCGAGTGCAACACTGCTATCAAAGATCGGGACGATGGTGGCTCGTTTGCCAGCTAGCAGCCCCTGTGCCCGGTTTCGCCATCACCGCATGTCGTCCGTCCCTTCTCTCCCAACCGAATCACTCCACCGACCTGAGCACGGCCAGTGCCGCCGCCACCAGCCGAGACGATGGTTGCACGTTAGCAGCCCCCGTGCTGTAACATCCTCGTATGTTAATACATAATTATGCTTTTATTAGCTTAATAAAATGGATAAGTGGTGTGATGATTTATATAATATTTGGTGTTTAAGTAGAAACTTATTTGATATGATAAATTTTGGGAATGAGTGAAAATTTAAACAATAGAAATTGTGGCGTTACAAGTGTAGAATCTTAAAAAAATGAGAGGGAACAAATACAATCTTCTTTTTTGATGTATACATATATCTATATCCTATATACTAAAGTTAGTAAAACTAAAATAAAAATAAGATGAAAAATGAGACGAGGTGGTGGAAAAAGGATAAGGTGTAAACACTCCTTATATTCTTATGAATATTTTTGGTTTATATATATGTGTGTGTGTGTGTGTGTGTGTGTGTGTGTGTATACAAATACTATATATATATAAATATTTATAAGAATGTAAAGAGTGTTTACACCTTATCCTTATTCCACACCCTCGTCTCATTTTCATCTTATTTGTATTTTAGTTTTACTAACTTTAGTATATAGGATATAGATATGTATACATCAAAAGAAGATTGTATTTGTTCCCTCTCATTTTTTTACGATTCTACTTTGTAACCCCACAATTTCTATTGTTTTAAATTTCACTCATCCCAAAGAATTTATCATATCAAATAAGTTTCTACTTAAACACAAAATATTATATAAATCATCACACCACTTATCTATTTTATTAAGCTAATAAAAGCGTAATTATGTATTAACATATGAGGATGTTACAATTCTCCCCTCCTAATAAAATTTCATCCTCGAAATTCGATCATCATTATTCAAGAAAATAAGTATGATTACTTTTCTTTCACATCTTTTCAACCCTCCATAGATTCCTTTAGAATGCAATGACTCAACTTTACCACTATAGGATCTCTTTGTTTCTCAAATTCTTTATCGTCCTATTCAAGATCTCTGTTGGTGTTTTCTACATACGTTAAGTTCTCTGAAATTTCTTTCTCCAGCTCACGCAAAGCATATATAGGGTTAATTTAGTACTACATACCTTAAGAAAACTCTTTCATCTACTTCATAATCCATCAGTGATAGCTAATCATCCCCACATCCTTAATCTTACTTAATCTAGCTCCCATAGTACCTTCTAGTAAATTATCCACATAATCACCTTCTCGTATAGATAAAAATTGAGTTGCCTTAATTAGCCTATCTACAATTACCCAAATAGCACCATATTTTCTAAACATACATAGTAACCTAAAACCAAAACCTAAATCGATCACAACCTATTTTTGTTCAAGTATGGATAGAGGTGGATACAACCTATTTGGTACCTGATCTTCTACCCTCACTTACTAATAAGTTGAGCATTTATGTAAATTTTGCTACATCGTTTTTCATGATCTACAAGCAATACTAGGTGAGGGACACAAACTCGCTTCCCATTCACTATCACTCCATCAGTCCTTGTTAAAAAATTGAGTATCTTATCCTAGCTTATCTGTTCTAATATCCTCAATAAGAAAGATCCCACAGGACCGTAATAATTTAGCTACTAAAGTATTTCCACTAGCTATCAAAATTCTAGATATTCTTTCCAACACGTAAAAGCACCCAATATATACATAATATCCCATTATACCAATTTTATGGAGTACCCATAAGTCATCTCATCTATCTAATAAACAGTAGACAAGTTAAGATCATCTCTAAAGGCATTCCTACAATATCATTGCATAAGATCAATCCATAACCATTTATTCCCAAGACACCACCTACAGATTAGACATCATAATTTTGGTTACTAGCATCAACTTGCCAAATAAACAGTGGCACGCTTGTTCCCTAACTCCCCTTTTCACATATCAAATATAATATATCTCTCAAAATTTCTTATCAATTAGAGAACTAATATCAAACCCAAATATTTAATATCATCACAACTTAAAGAAATCTAGCACTTCAAGATCAACGACAAAATTCCTCAAATTATGACTTACACTATAGTAACTCTTTTGATTGTTTGGTCACTAAACATTGACTCATCACATTTCAATGCTGCACAAATTCAAAAATCCCAAATAACTGAAGTTTTAAACTCTACTCTGATTTAGTTGTCAACTTACACCTCAAGTCCAAGAATCTTATTCAATCATAGCCAAATTAGTAGATGACTTAGTTACAGAGCTGCTGGCAAACCGTGACATGATCAATCTCTAACTTCGCCTTTATTGGTACTATTTCTAATAACAATATCATATTAAAACTTCTCAAATTCACTAAAAATTGATTGCACTCTTCCGGCTCAAGGCATCCACTACTATTATTTACTTTCCCAAAATGATAATCAAATAGTACAATCATAAAACCTTTAATAATTCTACACTCTCCAAAAATATTATTTCGAAGGATCTCTATACACCACATACCCTTAAGAAATCTCATATGATACCCAAGCAGTCCTTAGAAATGTCAAGCTCTAAATCACTTTTTTGATATTCTCCAATCCCTAAATAACTTTCACCTTTGTAGAGTCAGGTATAAACCCAATGCCAAATATTCACATGTCCTGGAAAAACTACCTGATTTACCCAAAACTCACTCTTCCTTAACTTAACGTACAACTCTCTTTCAAGATTCTAACACTATTTTTAGATGTTGGTCATGCACCTCTCTATTCCTTGAACACACATGGATGTCTTTCATAAAATTATCTCAAATTGACCCAAGTACTCTTAGAATATGTGAATCATTAGTGGCATGAACGTCACCTATGAATTCCGTCATCCACTAGCATTACTCAAAACTCATAAAGAGCATAACAATTACAGAACCTATTTTAGGTATATCATTCTCTACAATCCTCCATTTTCAATAACCAACACTCAGATCGATCTCTACTTATTTTTCACCATCATTCTATTTAATTAGCGATAATAAAATACACAACCTCATACAATATCTACGTCTTTCCCAATATATTTCTTCTATTTACATTTCCAACTCTTTTATTATTCTATCTTGACCATAATTCTTATAGTGAAATCCACTTCCCTTTGTTATGCAGAACCTGCTAAACCATTAGGTAACACTTCATGAAAATCTCTTGCTAAGAGAATTTCTTCTTAATCTAAGATTAGCCATTTGGTATTTATTGTACAAGCCAACTAAGCTACACACCCATCTAACATCGATCATTTCACCTATATAGTCATTATTGGACACAGTGGCATCACTTATCGATCTCCCACGATTACTACTTTTGGTTTGCCCTTAGATTTTATTACTACTTCCTTTATAAAGCAGTCATAAAACTCTATTCAGCATTAATAAATCTATATCACATTAACTTTACATCAGATTGCATCAAGTCATCACTATAGTATCTACACATAGAATTATATACCCAAATAAGTCGGTACATCTTCTACTCTAGTTCAACTCCACAGTATTTGTAGGTACGATCATGCCTCTATTGATTCTATCTACTCATTCTTACTAACTACTGGGTTAACATGTGCCTCATAACAAATTATCCTTCATCACTAGACATGTCTCATCAAGTCAACATTTCACCCTAGAAACGTAGACCTACTGCTTTGATACCACCCAATGTGACACCCCCTCTGTAATCACATTCAATTACCCTCACAACTCATACTTATCCCAATACGATAATTGACAAAGTCAACATTTGACGAACACCTCAAGTGATTTTCATACTTCATTAGAATTTTAGCTATTATAAAATATAAAACCAACTCAGTCACAATGTAATATTCTTGTATCCATATATTTAAAGCTCCTGAATTAGAATAGCACCGCTGACCCACCTATACGGCTGACACAGGCTTATGATCTATCACCTGAAAGAAATATATGATAAATTTATGAGTTGTCAACTTAGTAAGCATAGCCTTTCGGTCTATATATATATATACACAAGCAACAAGTCAAGTATAAATCAATGATACCAATAATCTAAAATATTTACCATTCATTTTTATTAGTAGAATATCATAGCTACAATCAAACATCAAACCAAAACATAATAGTGGCACTTTAGTCTATTTTATTTAGGGCCCTGCTTAACCAAATTGGAGCGCATCACTCAATAGCTTTGCTTTTTGACTCTTTATCCTATCAATCATCTCTAATCACATCCTCTCTTCTAGTTTTTTATAGA